>JARHVA010000215.1:2092500-2240000 GCA_037957365.1 Torreya grandis | reverse complement strand
ATCCAATACTCCAAATAGAGAAGTCAAACTAAATGTAGTTCACCAACCTAGATTAGTGTGTGGAAATTTATGTAATATTATCATGTGTATTACAATCATGTGTAATGTCTTTCAACACTTGAACATTTATGATTTAACCTTTTAAATGGTATTTAGACTTAGCTCAAACATTTATCCTTTGACAGGTTTTAGATCTGTGAGCTTTAGGATAATTTATCTCAATATGCAAACTGATTTCAAGTGATAGCTAGATAAGTTATAGAGTAGTAAATGTTTAGTCTTGGTATGTTTATATATCTAATTCTATGTGTTATTACCTCTGAACTGACATGCATAACATGTAGGCTAGACCATATGATCTATTTAATTTTGGAAACTAACTATTAAAACGTGTAGGGATAGGGCTGACCTAAGTGGACAACTTTGTAGAGATGTATATGACTAAGAGGCATGTACCTATCTATATAACATGAATAGATACCCGAGGTCATGATATAGTCTAAAAATGATATTAAAATGTTTGGATATATTCTAAGAATATTCTTTATGAAATTAATATAAATTTGGAATGGGCATGTCCATATATGGATAAATGGCTATGATGAATGACAAACAAGAGTCATGTATATGAAGATAAGTCAACTAGGTTAAAGTGTGCTAAAAATATACTTTTTCAAGTGTATAATACCAAATATAAGTTTATATTACATAAATTACATTCGCATGATAATAATGTTTATTCTATTCCATTAACATATGATACTTCTTTGAAAACTAAAAAAATAAGAGATACCAATGAGTCTACATCAACCCCTTACTATAGTACAACATGTTTCTCATCCCAACCTCCATGAGGTTGATATCCCATTTCCCTCTCACCAAGACCAAGCTATCACCCATCCAAATGATAGAATGAGCAAAACCAAAGGTCCCTGATGTAGTGTACCAATGGCTAACATTAATAATAAGATGAAAGAGTTAAACAAACCCCTTGATGATGTTAATATACATTCACAAGAGTTAATCTCCTTGAGGCATGTCATGGGTGACTTATACTAACAAGTGCACCATCTCACATTGGAAAGTAATGTGTACCACTCTTCGGTTGATTTCAATGCCATCCATGGTAATCCTATTCCATGTATAATTTCACTAAAAAGTTTCCACCCAACTTTAACATACTAGTGTCACCAAAATTTGATGGGCATGAAGACCCATACTTACACCTTTAAGATTATGATAAATCCATAGCAACAGGGTCTTTTTTTATTGGAAAATATTTATTAATTCATGAATATTCCATTTTTAGGATTTTGATTTTGGCAAATTTTTAGGGTTCATAAATGGGACCGAATCATCAAAATTATAAGGATATTTTTTATTCATGGGTCAGCTCACCGACCCTTTATAATAATATCTATGATTACACTAAAATTCACTATATATATATATATATATATATATATATATATATATATATATATATATATATATATATATATATATATATATATATATATATATATATATATATATATATATATATATATATATATATATATAGTAGATCCCCTAAAGGCCTGACCTATACCAACCAAGCCTCAAGGGAGTAAGCAAAACCACAAATGTAGGAGCACATAAGTGAACAACAGTAATAAATGAATAAAATGAATAACAAAAACAAATAACAAGCTGAACCATTATACTAAATAGTAGAGTTGAATGCCTAAGATGAATGATACAAATAAACAACAAAAATTAACAACATGACTAAGCAACACAGTTAAATGAACCAGTAGAATGACCCAGCTGAATGACCTAGTCGAATGACCCAATTGAATGACATAGCCGAAGGACTCAGCTAAATGACTTAGTTGAATGGCATAATTGAATGATAGAGTTGAACAATAGCACTAGATGGTAGAGAGAAATGGTGTATCTAGAAGTTGGAAGTGAATGATAAGTTAGGTGACATTATCTAAGGGTGAAAGTAAATGATAGTTCTAGGTGGGGAAATTGGTGAACTAGAGGTGAAACCTTTTTATCAAATGATAGTATCGAATAGGAGTGTTGAATGATAGAGACAAAAATCATAGGATATCATAACATCTAGTGGGAATAGTTAAAGGATAGGCTAATCAGGAAAATCATCCATATTACTTTATTTTAACGACCCAACCAAAAAATCCACACAATCAAAATACACTCAAAATCTAGTTATTTATTATTTTTTAGTTTGTCACAAATTTGAATTCAAATATTTAATAATATTAAAACAATTTTACATGTAGAAACCCCCAATGTTATCTCACAAGATAAAATCAACTAGAATAACATATCACCCCTAAAGTTTTTTTTGATGATGACATGCCACCACTCGAAGATGCTCCTCTAGTGTTTTATGAAAATGATAATGACATTGAAGTGGTAGAAGAGACTGGACCATCTCACTAGACCCAAAGTTTAGCTGAAACCTCCACTCAAAAATATTCTCAAAGGAAGAGAAGTAGGTGGATAATTGGAAGGTCCTTTAAGGTGAATTGGGTGCCAAAATTTTCCTTCATAGAACCTGTAGAGCCTAGAAATGTTGATGATATTATGAAAGAATGCAAATTTACAATATGTAGCTGAAAAATAGGAAAATAACATAGAATGCAATTGAAATTAGACACATATAAGAAACATTGTGGAATGGTATATGAAACAGTGAAGCACCCAGATGGAGTGATAACAAGAACACACAAGTGGAAAACTATAGAAGAATGCACGCATGTAAGATATGCACAGGAGCATGAAAATGATAAGAAATGTCTAAACCATCTTGTGGAGAGAGGGGGAATAATTGAATCAAATTTTGGAAGAGTCAAGCAATCCCATTTAAAGATAAAATACATATAGTTCTCTACTATATATCATATTCTAAAAAAAGGTAGATCTATTTCTGATTTTTAAGATTATAAAATTTTATTTCAACATAATGGATTTCTAGATATTCCACAATCACATTGGTTGGATAGCAATGCTTGGAAATTTTCAAAATATTTATCAATGGTTGAGATTAAAGATTTGAAAGAAAGTGTTTAAAAATCACTGTTTATCTCACTTTTCATCATTGAGGTCACAACAATTGATAACACAGACTGGGTTTGCATTCATGTGTATAATTTTGAGAACTATTCAAGGTAACCTCATCTAATAGTAGTTCATAAAATGGTAGAAAATTTTAATGCATAAAATCTTCACAAATTGGTTATATTGAATTTAAAAGACAAAGTTGGAATGGATGATTATGCAATAGCTATGAAGCTAGTATGTGTCAGAATTGATCATGTATCAGTTATGCAAGGGCAAAAAAAAAAATTTGTGTGTTTGGATACAAACAACAATCTCCCTATATATGATTCCAATTCACTGCATGGCTCATAAAATGAATCTTGCATATAAAATGATTAGCAAATTTACTAATCTGGCCAAAGTGAAGGAGCTCATTTGTGACTTACATGATTATATGTCAAGTAGTCTAAAAAGAATTTTAGAGTTTCAAAAATTTGTAATAGGAGTGATTGATGGTATGAAAATGTTGAATAATGTTGATACAAGGTGGATTTCTGTGTATGAACCTGCTTGCCAAAATTTTTAAGAATATTCATCATTAGTAGGTTTCATGTATAAATATCATATCAAATTTGATAAGGAAAAGGATTTTTTGTACCGTATAACATATTTGAAAACACTACTAAATTTTTGTGGAATTCTTCCAATGCTAAAGGAAATGAATTTTTTAATGAAACATGCTTAGGAGAGGTCCATTTATACTTTAGACTTCATACGACTGAGAAAATAAGTATGCAAATCTCTTGACATATTATACACTTTGAATGAAATATTTCAAGGCCTTGTTTTTAATAGTTGGCAATGTTTGAACAATTTAAATAAACATGATAGCTATTTGAAGTTGAATATCAATGATCATGTTTTTGTAGTTGTTAATAGAAATGTTATTCTAATGTACACTTTCTACAAAAGACCTGATCTTGTGAGAGCTGAATCTGAATAATTCTTGTAACATGTATTCTTTATGGCACTGCTCTATTTTAAGCACAAATGAAACTAATTAGAGTTTCCCAAAACTTAGATGCAAATATCAAAGATCATTTTCAAAGGGATGATTTTTTGGAGGTGATGGAAATTGTCAATCCCGTTTTATAGAATAGTAATAATAGTCAAAAGATGGTTAGGAGTTTATTTCAGAAATACATGCATTGTCTTGTAATGAATTTTTGTAGATATATGTAGAGGTGAATGGAGTAAAAATTATAGGTATTTTGGGAAAGTATTTACTGGCATCCCATTCAACCCATTTTGGCATCATAATGTTTGAATAATATCATCTTCTATATGAATCAAAAAGTAATGGGGTAATTACAAGACCGTGGAAAAAAAATTATCCTAGTAGTATACTACAAAAAGGTTGAAGTGAATATTTTAGATTATATGAGCTCTATCATGCAATGATTCTGATATTAGTGGAAGATGAAAGAGTATTTAGTCCATTATCATTCATAAAGTCAAAAATTTGAAACATATTAGATATAAATTTAGAAACCTATTTTATATTATATGTTTCCCATTATACAGTAGATGTGTTTCCATGTGAAAGAGATATGATAACATGGAGTTATTTAACTAAAAGAAGAGGTGTCAATAATACATCAATAAATAAAGAGGATGTAAGTAATGACACTGAATATGGCACTGACATGATGGATGCAAATGCCACTACTGATGATCAGGTTTGTGGAGAATTCTTTCAACTTCCAAACTTTAAGAAATAGAGTTTCTGAATTTCAATTTCACATGTTTATCAAAAGATCCAATAATTACTATAGGTTTTCTGAAATTTATTCACTTATTCTATTCTAAGTGTTAAATGTAAAAGATTATATATTATCATTGTGTTAGGAGCAACACTGTAGGTTAATATGGTTCTTTATGTCTTTGATACATCTTTTTTTTACATATATTTTTTTCTTAGATCAGAATAAGTACTGTGATAGGGGAAAATGAGCACATATTTTTATGCCCAATGCATAGTGTGTTTAGACAATGATGCACTATGATCTTGTCTAAATTCTTTGACCTTGTCACAATACATAGTCATTCTTTATTTTCTAAATCATTTATGTCTTCATGTTCTTACAGTCGATTGCTATATAACATAGATTGAAATAAACCCATTTGCAAGTACAAGTTTATTTATATTTTTCATACTTAATGCATGATCTATTATTTAGCTTCATATATAATTTAAATAACTTATAGTTCTTATAGTTAATTTGGTGAGCCTACATTTTAATTTGAATACTACTTGTTCCTTTTTTATTTTTGGCTTAGGATTTCAATTTAATTCTATAAAATCCTTTAATTGAATTAACATAGTCCTAAACCTTGGATATTTTATGTAACAATGAAATCACTTTTATATATATATATATATATATATATATATATATATATATATATATAGTACTTCCCTATAGGGTAGTGTAGGCTATATACTGTTATGGAGTAGATAGCCTATATTTAAAAAGTTTTGCAAATGTTTAGAGTCATTAAAACTAATTCTTTTAATAATAAAGTGTTCAAATAAAACATAAACTTATCTATCTACACATCCTCATAACATTAAACAATCCATTAACATATTCTATAGTTCATGATCACAATCAATTATGCATATTTTCAACATTGATGAATCCTCATAATTACTAACTATCACAATATTATCTTTAACATAGACATATACCAAACATGAAAGTGATTTTATAATGGCCTCAAACACATCTCAAATCATGATTACTCATGAAATAATATAAATATAAAAAAGAAGAGATCTCTCACAGAAAACAACTCATTTTTTTATAATAACATGCAATAACTCTTATATGTTTTTTGAAATGTATTTCTATGTTTCTTGCTAAGTGATGACTACACAAGATTAATATATTATCATTGAGTAAGGTGAAACACTTTCTAAAGGAATATGTTGATATTAATCCATTTATATTGAGATGTGAGTTTCACAAGTGCATCATAAATATCAAAAAGGGTCCCAACACCATTCAAGTTTACAACATCATAAAATTAAAATTAAAATTATATGTAAAACTCAATAAATTTATCATAGCATCTAAAAACTTGAAATTTTCATTCATAATTTATATTTTAAAATAAAACATTGTTTTCAAATATATAAAAGTTTAAAATAGAATCTCAATTACTTAGCTATTTTCTTAACCACTTTTTCCCCTTCTTTCACAACCACTTTCTCAATCCCAACATCCTTTGTGCCACTATTGTCCTTCAATATCCCTACCTTTTCAAGATCCATAGTTGCAACATTAAGATGTTCAAGATTTTCCCTACCCACTTTTCTAACATCTCCTATAGAAAATAGATTTGGATCGGCAACTGTCTTTTGATTAAATACGACATCAGTATCCCATCCTTTCTCCTTAATGATTTTTTGTAGTGCAATTTTATATTTATTCAATAGAAAAAATGTCTCATTAAATTAAGTGGTAGAGTTTAAACTTTGTAATGCATTTTTCAAATGCACATTGAGGACCTTGGCTTATTTCTTCAAGTTCTCATATTTTCCCTGTATTTTAAAATATAATGTAATTAGATGTGAACAAAATTAATAATGACATGAAATTTGATTAAAATGAATATACATTACCAACAAAATTTCTTCTCCACATTCACAATCACAAGGTTGATGTCTTTCACCCATTTATTAAAATATGTCTGGGCTTCTGCATTCAAATTCTCCAACCTGTTAAGCATGATCATCAACACATTATCATTATAAGTATTAGCAATAGTAACTGACCTAGATTTTACTTTGGTAAACAAAGTGTCAATCTTTGTGGGTTCATATTGTGCCAATGCAAACAAATTTTCTCACTTCGAGTGGTTGTGTTAACGATCATTTATTTCTTTAATTAGGACCTTCATTCAAATCTCCAACACATGCAAATTTTTTGGCTCATCAATTGCTTCCTCCTTAAAATTATTAGTAATACTATCTGCTACCAAATTATTCAACAAAAAATATGTAAGGACATCATAAAACTTTACAACATTCTCTATTGGGGTAGGACTATCTGATGAATTTATTAAAGGTTCCTCCTGATCAGTTGCATGAACATGTGTTGCTTCTCTTTGGATAAAATCATGTAGATTAAAATTAGTTCCAACATCAATAGCACTATAGAACCCCATATATTCATCATCAGGATCAATTTCCTATAAAGAAGTCAATCCCTACTCACTCAATAAACATTCAATAGAGAAAGAGGGGAATTGGGAACCTCATATTTGTAGTGTTGTTATTCATTGCAGTGGTGTTAATGGAAGAGCCTTCCCACTTCCACAAAATTCATTCAAGGGCAGAGGCAGTGGCATAATATTCCTCACAAATATAGGATGGTCTACAAAATGTAATTTATTTTATAAAATAAATAAATTAAAAAAACAAATTTATATGCAAAATTGAAATTAAAAGTTTAGTACTTGTATTTGGAGACATTATATTATTTAATATACATGACGTATTGCAAGTGACAGCTACAGGGGTGTCTTGAGATCAGACATTATGTAGATGTTCAGTCTAAAAACAATAATCAAAATCCAAATAACAAAAATTTTAATGTAAAATACCTTTCATAGAGGGTTGACAAGGGACAATAGATGTTACTCTTTATTGTGGTGGTGGTTGTTCGACCATCTGAATTACTCTCGAGTCAAATGCAAGAATAAAACAAATAACTAAAATAATGCATTCAAGTTTGGAAAATTAAAATCTCATTTGAAAATTTTAAATAAAAAACTTGCACGTGGAGAGGACACCGAAGAAAGTCATGGATATTTCACAATTCGATAAGATTGCATGGATGATTTTACAGACTCTAAATCTATAGAATATTTAATCACAGTTGTAGTTACACACTATCCTTTTAAGGTAAAATTTGTTTTTAGTCATGCATTCTTGCCTATTAGTTGTAAAAAATAAATATCAAATAGTTATTAATGTTTACCTTGGTAACCATTTAACAAATAGATAAACATTAAACCCTAGAATCTAGATCAACAAATGAACAAATTAAGTAACCTCCTGCTCATCCATAGACAAATAATTTGTCATCATATTTAGATCCAACATAGTTGCACCTTATGGTTTTTGGAGGTCAATGAAGACATCATAGTACAATGCAAGAATAATTGAAACAAGAAATAGTGGAACTAGGATAAGTAGCAGTAGAATTCAATGCAAGCCTTATTCTAGAGGAAATGAAAGATCACTAGTCATATTTATATTTGAAAATAGTACGGATAATGTAAAATAGTGCTCAATATGGAATATCTATGGCTCTTCCTTGTAATACTATTCTGTATTAGAAAAATTGAACCATTGCTTTCAAAAAAGGGTGACTAACATCTTCAATGTGGAAGTCACTCTTCCAACTATCCAAAATGAAAGACAAAAAAAGGATTATAGTCTTTGGATTGTAAAAGATGAAAACTGAAATTTTAATATAAAAACATTTTTATAAGTACATACCAATTTTTTGATGCGCAAAACAAATTTTTTGGCTAAGTAATTTATGTCTTCATCTAAAAATTATGAAATAGAACTCATAGGGGTTACATTGTGAAATAGAAGACCGTTGAGATTATGAATATGTTCTGGCAAAGTACTAAATGAAATCATTCAACAATCGACATGTAGGGTGAAGATATTCTCATTTGGGTCATATGAGTACATAAGCATTTTCAAAAGGGTAGTGTTGAGGTTTTATTATAGCATGTAGAGGACGCCACTAAAGTCTCATTATTGAAGCCAATCATTTTATGCATCTGGTTATTATACAAGCTTCAAGATGTGTGGGCATAGTAGGTTTTTGAAAACAAATTTTCTTTCCATGGTTATAGAATGATTTTTTTTCCTAGGGTTGAAAATTGAGTTCTAAAAAATGTTAGAGATGAGGTCAGAGGTGATTATTTATAGAGCATGGGAGGTGACCAGGCAACTAGATATCTAGATACAGATGCATAGGTCACCCACTAGTATGTCGAACGATTGAACCATCTAGCTCCATCATCTAGTGGACCTGATAGAACAAGGTGTGAAACTTAGGCATTTGGTTAAGTCATTCAACTCAACCATCTAGTTTATTCATTTGACTTAGTTGTCTAAGGTAGCCATCTGGTTCAACTATTCAGCTCATCCATCTAGTTAGGTCATTCACCTCAACCATTCAGTTTAGCTATTTAGCTTACCTGTTTAACTCAAACATGTGAATCAACTATTTTACTCATCCATTTGATCCATCCATTCAGTCTAGTCATTTGACTTGACCATTCAACTCAGATGTTTAGTTCAACCATGTGGTTTGACCATTCAGCTTACCCTTTCAATTTGGTTATTTATTTTAGTTATTCATCTCATCCATTTAGCTCAACCATTCTATTCAACTATTCAGTTCATTCATTCACCATTACCCTTGAGAGATTAGTCATGCCTACAAATGTATTTTCCTAGATTCACCATATATTTTCAATAGGTTTCCCTGTAGGGCCTCTTAAAATAAACCCTGTATGCCACATGCCACTAGCAATTTGACTCTACCATAATTATTTTCATAGTGTCTAGAGGGCAAGGCATTAAATTGGTTTCACCATTCACTACATACATATCATGAGTTAGAAGAAATATTTCTTATGTGCTACAGACATAATAAGGGACCTCAAGTCATTTATGAGAGATTTCCTTCACTACACCAAGGTAAATAAAAAATAGTAAGTCAATACATTTTATGGTTCAAATTATGCATAAAATAGTTGATTTATTAGCTAAAATATTTAAAGGTACAATACATTTTTTCTAGAGGTCTCATTTTCCCTCTCAAAGATAAATTACTATATGAGACATCCAAATCATTCGGGCATCTATGTAACACAACTATGGCATTAGAGAAAGAGTTGGGACTAGTTGAGACACATTCATAGGTAGATTTGGATTTAGATTTCCCAAAGTCATAATAATATAATATGGTATAGTAACATACTCCACCTATGATTAAGAAACAAGTGTAATGGAAATAACCAATCAAGATACTCTATGAGGGTAAACAGCCACTTCACAGAGCATCTCCTACAGTGAGTAGAGAACAAGACACTAACAAATGGGATATATAATTTTTAGATAAAGCTAAGCCTCATGATATCTTATAAAATTATTAGATAAAAAAATTATCACACTTCCTTCTACTCATCAACATCCATCACACCATTTACATATGATCCATAATAAACCATAATATAATTTTCATCAGATAAATGGACATTTAGAAAACAATTGTTAGGTACTAAGAGATTGTATTGACTATTGCGTCAATAATGACATTATATAATTTACATAAGGACATCAAGATATCATTCTCCACACTCTCTTAGATCACACTCATTTGTGACTAGGTTATCTCAAGATGTTCCTTTTAAGGAGTCATTAGTTACTCATCGTACGAGCTATGTGGTTTTTAGGACACCTACCTATGAGATATCTCATGCACCATAGAGTCAAAAGAGACGAAAAATAGTTCAAAAATATCCACCTAATTATAGAAGCATGGTATAAGAATGGAAAGTAACTCAATCACTAGTTATATGTCAACAACTAATTAAGATATTTAGCAAAGATCACATAGATTAGAGCATAGTTTGACAACCGATTAATATATTTGGTAGTGATCATAGAGACCAAACATAATTTGACAACCAATTAAATATCATAGATCTCAAAGTACATTTCAAGAACTGATTAAGATATTTGGTAGATATCATAGATATCAGAGCACAATTCCAAAATTGATTAAGATATTTGGTAGATATCTTAGAGATCAAAACACAACTTCACTATGATAGTTGATTATGCCATTTATGATAAAGTCTACACATATAACTACTATTAGTGTGCTATGAGCAATATCAGTTCTAGTGCCTATTTATATATTGACA
The DNA here is from genome assembly GCA_037957365.1 of Torreya grandis. Lineage (NCBI taxonomy): Eukaryota > Viridiplantae > Streptophyta > Pinopsida > Cupressales > Taxaceae > Torreya > Torreya grandis. Next base: position 2,228,918 of record JARHVA010000215.1, on the reverse strand, counting down.
TATCATGAGTAGTTTGGTTATTTGTTCATCATGCCATCTGGGTTCATATTGTGCATGATGTCATTACATGATCCACACTCAGACATCTTATGATACTCCTATAACACCTATACTAACAAATAAATTTCTTAATCCAATAGACATATAAATTATGAATATAATTAAACACATGCAAATATAAAATGACACAAATCAAGATTCCAAGATATACGATACCCATATAATAATAAAAATCCATATATATAACTTGACACAAGTTTCAATATAATTATACAAGTCACTCAATAATTAGAGCTTGGTCACCATGACCAGTGCCCTCACTCTCACTCTCCAATACATCCATATTGGGGATAGATGCTCCACCATCCCCCTAGATCTAGTCCAATACCAATGTATATGTGCTTTATCCTGTAACATTACTAACTCAACCAATAACTTTCCATGTTCCCACTATAAACATATATAATCATCCAGTATCTTGTTACTTGCCCTACCCATAACATCAGGTGAGGGTATAACTCATATTTGTAGATCTACACATGCCTCATACATATCTATAACTACTCATCTATACATTGCAGTAGCAATAGATACTCATTCAAAAAAATGGGTGTGAATTACAGTAACATCTATGGCCCTCACCCCTAGTCCATCATTCAGAACATCATTAGGGATATGTTGTGTAATTATATGGAGTGTAGACTCAATGGTTATCTCCTAATACTCATCATCACCTAGAATTAAACATACCAACTCAATACATTAGATACCTACCCAAATAAATAACTGACATATTAAACAAACCATATAGATATATGATAACAACCTACCTTCAATTTCCATAATAGCCTCGACATCCACCTCATCTTCAATGATAACCCCACCTCTTAGAAATAATGGTTCCCATCTACTATTTACCCACCATGATTTGTAGGCATCAATTGCTCCTACATCATCCACATTTGGTATATCTAGCACTCAATCTTGCTTTGTCAACATAATTAGAGCTAACTCTATCACCGATGTTTTAGGTCTACTCCTTGGCTTAACTGAAGCCCAAGCACTCCTCACCCACACCCACAATGCTAGTGTAACATCTTAAGCCACACCAAAATACTTTTTCACACACTCATACATAAATATCTTGAACACGTTAACCCAATGATCATGTAGCCAACAACTCAGACAAACCCATTTTAGTTAAACACCATCATCAAGCCACACCTCAAATCCCATGTAGGGTATATAAATAATATTTCTAACTATTAACCTATCCAACACTTTCCAATAGTAAATCATGCTCCACCTAGGCATATAATTCATGCCATTATATCTCTTTGCAAATATTTATGGGAAAATCTCGGCCATCCATGGAAACCCCTCTAATCTAGCTATTGCAATATGCTCATAATCCCAAAAATATAATAATGTCAAAAATCCAATGCCACCTACACAAAATTCCTAAATTAAATGATATATATCCCTATATAAGTGGGCTAACATATTGCAACTCCATAAGTATATGGTCTTGTGCTCCTATAGATCTTGTAGTATACCATGCACCCTATATGAGATAAACACCCCACTCCTATCCACAACAATGAAGGAAGATAGTAACACCACTAAAAACTTTTGCAACCATGGAACATTGACCATAAAAATCAGAGAAAATAATACATCACTACTACTCCCTACCCAATGAGTCCCCACATGCATCTCTATAAAGTACCTTGTGGACTGATCTATAGCTCTATCTCTAGTGGCCTCATATAACACTTCCCTCTAACAAGTAATGGGCAATCTCAAGATCTTATAGACATCCTCAATATCAAAATAATCTCCACATTGGGAAACCAAAATGTAAAAGAATCAACATTCCACCTCTCACACAACTAGAGAAAATTTTAATGGACTATAAAAAAACACATTTGAGGTTTCTAAGCAAATCAATTTTGAAATGGTGGTGTATCAGTTTGGAAGGTGATTAATTATGTAAGAAAATCAAGTGATAGAGAAAGAGAATTAAGGTTTTATGATTAAAAACTTCCTTAAACATAAATATTATTAAATATTTATATTCTTCTCAAAACATTATGAAAATTCAAAAAATAAATCATCATAATCCAAGTCTGTATGCAAAAGTTACAGCCTCAAGAAGTTGGCTATTTAATAGTACACTTGCAGATGGTTGTCTAGACATGTAGACAGCTGTATGGAAATTTAGACAGCCATCAAGATATGTAGACAACTGGTGACATATGAAGATGTCCATCTGTAAGTGCATTGTCAATTAGTCAACTTCTCGAGGCTATAACTTTTGCATATGAACTTAGATTACAATGATTTTTATTTAAATTGTATAAGTTTTTGAGAGGAATCCAAATATGTAATAACATTTAGGTTTTGAATTTTTTATGTAATTCTAGGTTGTGGATGATTGAAATCAAAGTGTAGATAGTCATCTATATATGCAAATGACTATCAACAAATGCAAATGATCATCATTAAATATAAATGGCTATCGACATATGAAAATGGCCATCAATATATGTAGACAATCATCAACATATGTAGATGGCCATCTACATATGTAGACAATCCTATACATATTCCAACATTCATTTCCATATGCTAACGCCCATCTGTATATACTAACAATCATCTACATATATAGATGACCATCTACATATTGATGTTAGTCATCCACAACCTAAAATGACATAAAATTTATTCAAGCATCTGGATATAAAATGTTGATGACCATCTTCATATGCCAATGATCATTTGTATATGTTAACTTCCATTGGTATATATACATAACGATTATCATATGTAGATGGATGTTGGTATTTACAGATGGCTGTTAGCATATGCAAATGGTCACTGGAATTTGTAGATGGCCATCTACATATGTAGACACCTGTATTCATATATGAATGGCTATCTACATGTGTGATGTCATGTCACTAGTTAAAGATGGTTGACATGAGATGTAGATGGTTGACACCATATGTATGTGAGTCAAATGTACATAGAATCCCTTTCAAGATACCAATGAAAAACATTCATATGAATGTAATTTATTTTAAATAGTAGGTGATTTGACCCTAAAAAGTAAATTGCATCTAGAAAATTTAGGTGATTCCATGCTCTTTAATACCTTAAAAAATTAGCAAATATAAATTTATAATATGAAAAAAATTGTGAATTAGTAAAAATTCAACACAAGAATTTTCCATTTTCACAACACCATCATCATATGCCTATCCTAGGGCATTGGAACAAGTGATTCCACATGGCCCAAACTAGATCTATCAATCACTACCCTCTTAGAATATGTCAAGGGTAACCCCCATAAACACTCCATCATCTAGCCACTCTGAAACTCCCTCATACATGCATGTTATGAACCTATGATATCTCTTCTCTTTAATTTATTACTTTAGTATTTGGTATAGACGCATATGTTTTGTAAGTCATCTCGTGAGCATTTTGTTTTATCCCACACTCATGGGAAGTAGTAGTTGCTTAAATTAGAATTCATATATAATTAAGTGTTAGGCCAATGAAGGCATCCACAAAATTATTGTATTGAGCTTGGTCAAAGGAGGTTACCCCCTTGAAGTGGCTTGTGATCAAATCAATCTTTACAAGTGTTCTATCAGATTTAATTCATGTTGCTAATTCATGCTATTTTGTGCAATTTTTCTAATTGTTATAGGAGGATCTTCTCATCTAGTATCAGATAGCTTTCTAGGGCCATTTTTTTTCTTTTAGAAAGTCTTCACTCTATTATTCTGCATAATAATTTTTCATAAATAACTCTATTTTGTTGCATAATTTATTTAAGTATTTTCCTATAACACAATAATCAATTTTGGATCAAGGTAAAAACCTGATCGCATAATTATGGGAAGTGCTTAGGTGAAATCCCTAAAATTCATTGTGAGGAGTACCACAGTAACCCCAAAGTAGCTGGCCCATTGAGAAGACCTACCAAAAAAATGGGAAATGACCCCTCCCTAATTGAGTAGTTCCCATCTGTGAGGAAAACTAAGAGCTGTCACATAGAGGCAAATATATTGCTAAAACATTTTTGAAGAGCTATACTAACTTAGATGGCATTGGTGGCCAAAGTGATATTTTTAAAACTCTTAGGAAACCATTAAAACTTGGGGCCCATTTCTATCAATTTTAAAATATTTCTAGTAGACTCAAAATAATCAATCAGTAGAGTATCTGTAGACTGTTAAAGGACTTGCAAGTAGATATTTGACAAAAACTAGAATTCGTAAACCATCCATAGAGTATCAGTAGCCTCTTAGATGACTAGAAACTAAATAAAAAATCATTTAAAAAATATATATATCTCCATCTGTAGCCCCATTTATCTTCAAAATTTACTTAGACACCTAAAATTCCATTCCCTACATTTTCTTCCTTGTGGTCCCATATCCCAATTCCACTCCTAATTCACATAAATCATAAATTTCCCCTTTTTTAGGTTTTTCCATAACTTCTACTTTTTTTTCATTTGCCTTGAAATGTTTCCACTGTGTTCATCATTTCATTCTACTCCTTTGTCCCTCTCTGACCAATTTTCCATTTTTCCATTTGTACTCCTAAAATTTCCCTTGTCTTCGTCAATAATACTCCCACTATGATTTTTTATATATTAAAAGCTCCTTTACCCCTTTTGTTTTTGCCCAAATTCAAAGCTTTATTTACTAAATGTATCTTAACTCTATTTTTCCTATCCATTTCAAAAATATATATATTATTTAGGTTATGGTAGTAACCCGAATAGGAGAAAAAAACATGGAGGATGAAAGTTTTACCCTCAATACCCACATCGAAGATCTTGATGAAAAACATTTTGGCATCAATCTTCAACTTACCACCATGAATAATAGATGACATCTAGAGTCTTCTTCAGACACTTCATTTTCTTCTTCCATAAATTATCATGGGTTGAAGCTTAATTTTACATGATTCAATGGTGTAAATCCAACTGGATATATCGACCATGTAAAACAATATTTTAGTTTACATAATACTTTTGATGCCAACAAGGTCCTATTTGCATCCTTTCACTTAGAACTTAAAGCCCTTTTATGATACCATTGGTATACCAAGGCTCATGATGAACACATATGGACTAATTTTTTCACCATCATTTTACAATGGTTTGGTCATACTGCTTTTGATGACATCACTAGAGCACTCACTAAACTTCACCAAATAAGAACCATGAGAGAATATCAAATAAAATTTGAAAAACTAGCTAATTGCATAGAGGGAATATTTGATGAATTCTTTAGGAATTACTTTATCAATGGACTAAAGGATGCATTTAGATCTAAGGTTTAAAAATTTTAGCTCAACACGATGATGGAAGCCTTAAGGTTTTCTAGGTTGGTAGAGAATAAGATCCAAAAGAAGCTCAATCAATTTTGAAATTTGCTTCTCAAGAAGACCAACCAAATATCTCTCTCTATGCCTTAGCAACACTCACTACCCCATAGACCATGTGGCTTAGGGGTTACTTTAGGAATATTCCTCTCACAATACTTATTGATTTATATAGCACTCATAACTTTATTGACCCTCAAATCACTAAATAGGTTTATAGTTTTATCCATCCTTGCTCCAACTTTGATGTCATGATTACCAATGGGGCCATATTACCTTACAAATGGAAGTGTCATAATGTGTATATCTCTATTAGATATTATAACTTGCACTCCACCATGTTTGCCTTTCCCTTAGGTGAATGTGATGTTGTTTTGGGATCCCAATGGTTGTGCACACTTAGACCTATCTTATGGGATTTTGTTTAAATTTGTATGTAGTTTTTAGAAAATGGGAAAAAAACACACATTGAAAGGATCATAACCAGGATCTCTCAGCATCATTGCCTAGCTCCATTCCATTCAAATGCAACCATCAATAGTCTCCACTACTCTTTATGATCTACAAACCATTTTGCAGAGGTATGCATGTGTCTTTGCCAAACTAGTGGGATTGCTACCTTCACAGGTAGAGGACCACTATATTCAAATCCTTCTTGGAATCACTACTCATAACATTAGGCCTTATCGCTACCCATTCTAGCAAAAGATTGAGATTGAGATGCTCATTCGAGACTTATTAAAGTAAGGCATTATTCACCCTAGTACCAACCCATATTCTTCCCTAGTTTTCCTTGTTTGGAAAAAAGATGGGTCATAACATATCTGTATCAATTTCCTTGCACTTAATCATCTCAAATTCAAGGATAAGTTTTTGATTCTTGTTATTGATGAGCTTCATGGCACTCAATTTTTCTCCAAGTTGGTTCTCTGATCTAGATATCATCATATCCATCTTCATGAGGATGATATCCCTAAGAAATTTTTTATCATGCATGATGGCCATTATGAGTTTCTAGTCATGCCCTTTGGCCTCACTAGTGCACCTTCAACATTTCAGGCATTGATGAATAAAACATTCCAACCCTACCTACATAAATTCATTCTAGTCTTCTTTGATGATATCCACATCTATAGTAAAACATGGTCTGAGCATCTCTAATATCTAGAGCTCACATTACAACTTCTCTCTGACCACAATCTTTGTGTAAAATAGTCCAAATGTACTTTTGGACAAGATGAATTGTAGTATCTTGGGCATATTGTGTCAACCAAAAGAGTTCAAGTAGATTTTGAAAATATATCTACCATGACAAATTAGCCACATCCTCAAACACTCAAGAGCCTCCATGGATTTCTTGGACTGATTAGATACTATCACGAGTTTGTCATGGATTCTGGGAAGATTTTATCTTTGATGATAGCTATGTTGAAAAAGGATGCTTTTACTAGGACACAAGCTACTTAATGTGCATTCAAAAAATTAAAGCAAGCTATGTGTACTACACCTATTATAATTATTCCAAATTTCACCAAGACCTTCACTATCGAGAGTGATGCTTGTAATAATGGACTTTGTGTTGTTTTCCTCCAAGAATGACACCCTATTTCATTCACCATCAAAGTCATTTCTATCAATAATTTAGTGATCTCTAATTATGAGAAGGAAATGATGGCCATTTTGCATCTAGTACAGAAGTGGTGATCAGACCTACTAGGAAATAATTTTTGCATAAAAATTTATCATGAGAGTCTAAAATTTTTCCTACAACAATAGGTCTCTACCCCATCACAATAAAAATGGGTCAAAAAACTCATGGGTTATGACTATGAGATCAATTACAAGAAGGGTAAGGAAAATATTGTGATTGATGCTCTATCTCGCACATTTGTAGATCAAGCTTCTCTTTTAGCTATTTCCATGCCTATTCCAAATTGGTTAGACATTGTATAATAAGGGTATGTTAATGACTCCTTATTATCTCCAATCATATAGCAATTGGCCACTAACCCATCGATTGTACCACATTATTCATGGTATGGTGCTTCTCTATGATACAAGGGTTTTTTGGTGCTTCCCCAAAGTATAGATATTCAATAGGATATATTATGTGCACTACATGATTCTTCATCTATAGGGCACTCAGTGTTTCTCAAAACTTATGATCAGACATGATGCAACTTCTTTTAGAAGGAAACAAAAAAGGTAATTTAATAGATGGTGGCTGAATGTGATACTTGTCAATGCAACAAGGGTGAAACAACACTCATCCCTGGGTTGCTTGAACCCTTGTTCATCCTTACTAGAATTTGGATAGATATTTATATGGATTTTATTGAGGGGATCCCAAAATATGAAGGTAAAATAGTGATCTTAGTTTTGGTTGATCACCTCTCTAAATATAGTCATTTTGTGCCCTTAGCCATCCCTATATTGCATCCACAGTCGCATCAACTTTCATAGACTAGATTCTATATCTTCATAGCATTCATTCATCCATTATCTTTGATCATGATGCAACCTTCACCAACCATTTTTAGATAGAACTATTTCAATGCATCGACACGCACTTGAAGATGAGTTTCAAGTATCATCCACAAATAGATGGCTAGATTAAAATTGTCAACAAATTCCTAGAAACTTTCCTTCATTACTTCACCTCATAACAACAAAATTAATGGGCAAAGTGGCTCCCTATCACCAAATTGTGGTCTAATACCTCCTACCACACTTCAATGAAAATGACTCGATATGAAGCAATTTATGGTTAATCACCATCAGTGCTCCTTCCATACACCCCCAATAGTTCATCAGTTCAAGTGATTGACATGATTCTCTCAACCCAGGATCAAATCCTCATTACCCTGCAAGATAATCTTCATATGGCACAAAATTGAATGAAACAATAGGTGGATCAATATCATTCTAAGTACACTTTTCAAGTAGGTGATATGGTTTTTATTCATTTACAACCATTAAAGAAATCCTCCCTAAAACTCAAAGGGCATAATAAAATAGCTCCTAAGTTATATGGGCCCTATAAGGCTCTTCAAAATATTGGGTCGATTGCTTATAAGTTGGAGCTCCCACCTTTTTCTCGAGTTTACCCAGTATTTCATGTTTCTTGTCTGAAGAAAGTTCTTGGAATAAAACTCAAAATGCAAATTTTTTTACTAGAACTTGATAATTAAGGATCCATTCTTCATGATCTAGAGGAAATACTAGACAACTATACATGCCAACTTCGCTCATGCTCCATCATCGAGGTTTTAATTCAGTGGCACATAATGCAACCAGAAGATGCAACATGGGAACCACTATTTCATATTCAATACTAATTCCCACATCTAAAGCTTTGAGGAAAAAGATTTTTCTAAGAGGGAAGATATGTTATGAACCCATTATATCTCTTCTCTTTATTTTGTTAGTTTAGTACTTTCTATGGGCACATACGCTTTGTAACTCATCCCATGATCATTTTGTTTTATCCCACATTCATGGGAAGTAAAAGTTACTTAGATTATAATTTGTATATAAGTAAGTGTTAAGGCTAATGAAGGTATCCACAAAACTATTGTATTGATCTTGATCAAATGAAGTTTCCCCCTCAAAGTGGCATGTGATCAATTAAATATTTTCAAGTGTTCTATCAAATTTAATTCATGCTACTAATTCTTGTTATTTTGGGAATTTTTATTCATTATTACAAGAGGATCCTCTCAATGCATCTGCCTGTAATATATAACCAAATATAACATTAACATCTTGTAATACTAGATAAACATGTAGTAGTAGTAGTAATTAAACATAAATCAGAATCAAAACTAGCAAATTTAGCTTCGTGGACATTAGCACTACATCCTGGATAGTAACTCTAGATAGTAATACCATATTTAGAACAATAGCACCACACTCAGGAAACTAGCACCATACTCAAGGCACTAGCACCATCTTCCTAAATAGGAACATAAGCCACCAATTTTTCACTAAAAAATGCAATAAATATATCAAAAATATGGAAAATGATAGATTCCTTACTAGGGTAACCCCCTCCCTAGCCTAGATAAGTGCCTCAACTTCATCATACTGAGTCACACTCGTTCCTCATCTCCTCGACATGTTTTTAAGCTTCGAACAAATAATTTTTATCAAATCAAATGGTTCAATGATTTTTTAAACCAATCAATAATTTCCTGAACTAATACCAAATTCTTCCAAACATGATATCTCAAGAATCGTAGCTCCAATTTTTGATTAGTTTCTTGTGTGTGGGAATTAAACACAATACCCTTCACCTTGTACTAGTTTTAATACTATCCCAATCAATTTAACTATGAAAAATTACAAAACCTATATTTCCTTAACAAGTTCAATATAAACTAAAGGTCTATCCTACTCTTGATTTAAAAACAATGTTGTTATAATAAACAAACTAATCAAACTTAAAACAATATTACCATGGTAACTAATACTAACATACCATCTAGTATCACCTTTGGTTAGTCACCCTTTCCATAGTTTTAGATCTCTCACCAAAAGGGGGACATCTATACACATTAACATAGATAAATATTGATTCAGATACATATTTACATAGATGTATAGATAGGATCATATTTTAGGTACACAACTTCACTCAAATTTTTAAGGTTTTTTGATCTTATCAGATATTGGTTCAGATATATAGTTACATTACTCAAATATCAGGTTGGGGGCATGATATAGGGCACATGTTCTTGATCCCATGGGGTTACATAATATTTTACAAATGGAATGGAAAGTTATAATGTTTTCTATATTTAGATTACTAGATCACACTCAGATAGCCACTAAGATGTCACCAAGATTTCACTAGTTTGGGTCACATGACCATATATAGCATTTGATCCATACTTTTTCACTAGACCTAGATTATTTAGGACAAGTGACAATTTTGACCTTTATTTACATATTGCATTCTCATATTCAATCTAGATATCATAGTGTAGGTAAGCAGTCCTTATTTCTCCATATTTATAGATTACATTCTTAGATTTAGTCTAGATACCTGAATGGGGCCAATAAGGTCTTGATTCTCCACATTTATAGATTCAGTCTAGATACCATAGTGGAGACAAGAAGGTCTTGTTTCTCCACATTTACAAATACATTTTCATATTCAATTTAGGTTTCAATGTGGGGGAAAAAAAGGGTTTTGTTCCTCATAATTTAGTTCACTATTTAGATTAGTACATGGACACCCACATTTTGGATTTCCTATTCATATACATAAGTCTATCTCCTATCCAATTTTATGGCATACAAGTGGGCTAGGTCCATAACACATCTGCATAGGTAAGTAAAGGTATGCATTTATCTTTTTATTTTACTCTAATACTTTTATTTCATTCCATTAATATAATAAAAGGGAGGAAAATATGCCCACCCTAATTTGGTCAAGCAACCACAAGTACTGTGTATTTTGTTTCTCTTTCATAGGAAGATCTTAGTGATGGATGTGATTCTTATTCACGTGGTCATTTTAGGTCTTTTGGGTTTGTCTTATTTCTTGTTTTCCCTATATGTTTCACCCCCAATGGTCTTATGTCATCCCCTCCCAATCAAATCCACCACTAACTTATTATTCTTAGTCTCTACTTTGTTTTAGGACCTTAAGACATTAGTGCCATTCTTAAACACTAGCACTATGTGCTAGTGTCCACTTTCAGTGTTAGTGTCCAATAGTCACTTTCTCACCATGTTTTCGGTCCTAACCCTTCCTTGAGCCTTCTATTATGATTTTATCTCTCTTTTACATCTTCTCAGCCACCAAACAAGACTTACTATCTTGGCACATAACTACATAAAATTAGTCAATAGCAGAACTAACCATATTGCATACTACTCAACTATCACCCATAGATTTGCATGTTTGAATAAATAACCACATAAGCAAAATTCATTCTAGCATACCATGCACATTGATTATGCATGCTCCCTAGGGGATAACTAAATGTGATATGAGACCCCTATCATTGGGGCTAATGTAGTTAGTGACCAGGACAACATGGGTTCTATCCCATGTGATCATAATATCCCATAACCAAAAATTTTCCTTCTTTTTCAATTTGATCTTGTTATTATTTAATGTGTGTAGGTGTTCACTAGGTTTTAGATAAGAATCACTAAAAATAGGTCACAGATAATTAAGTAGGGTTTATTCACGTAGGAATAAGCTTAGCAAATTTAGATACAGATACTCCCAAAAGTATATATTATTTATTTCATAGAGGACATTAGCACTAAAATTAGACACTAACACCATTGCACTATTGTTCAAGGTATAGGGATATTGCCTATGAGGGGTTTTGACACCTAGAACCTATTTATGACACTAAAATAAGCTCTTGTAGTAGTTTCCATCTTTTAGATGCCTCATCTCATGTAGTTTCCACCTAAGTACTTATTTATGTTATTCATTGTCATTTTTAGAAATAAAATATCAACTAAATTCTTACACAAATTAATGGCTATATTTATTGCATATTTTATACCCTGATTACTATAATCATCTATTTAACAACCTAAGATTTATGTGTACTAAGTCCTATATAGTTAAAACCCATGAGAACTTTTATAAAGAGATTTTGCATTAAAATTTTTATGATGAAATTTTGCATGATAATTTTTTTGTTATAAAATTTGTGCATACATTGTACATAGGAAATTATGTAAGAACATCGACACATAATTTGTATGTGATTATTAATGAATTGTGTATTTATGCAAAGGTTCGAAAGGAAAAACACTACACAAAGCAACCTATAAAGACCCACTAAGTTTTCAGAATAAATCATGCTCAATGTTATGAATGTCAAACTATGATACCAAGATGAAATTATCCAAGATCTAACTGGAGATAATCGAACACAAGAACACAAGCTTACTAATACATAAGAAAAGAGAAGTAGAACTCCACTATTGAGAATGAAATCAAGTTAGATCAAAATTAGATAATCTTATATTCATTATTTCCTTGATCAAGTTGATAACAATATATTTAATAAATGTACATATATCGGTGGAAAATAGGCATGACCTAACATCCTCATGCATGTGTGATTATCTTCCCCATTGACCTAATAACACCTAAGCAAGCTAAATAACATGTGTAGGGAAAAACCATTAAATGGAATAAAAACATACACTAATATAGTTGTGTTTTATTTATTGTAGTATTAATGTAACCCTAACAGTAAAAAAATAATGAATATTCTAATTTATTAAACTATATAAATTACTACAAAAAATTGAGTGTAAATAGCTAAATATCATATTTATGGAAAAGGCTAGAAGAATGAATGACTTACCTAATTTAAGGTTTGTGTAGGTCTTGGTTGGATACATCCATTAATAGAAATTAGGGAAGGGCTTGTGAATGCTTAGATCCAAAAACAAATAATTTTTGCAAGCTTAGACAAGTTTGTGCTTTCTGGATAGCTATAGAGTGTGGCACTAATGTACAATAGAATTGTCATTCATATTTTTATCAATTTATAAGTGTGTCACTTGTCATGCTTGTGTTTGAAAATAGTTATTGTATGTTTTGATGTTTGTAAATTCATGTAAATATATTTTTATCTTACATCTTACTTCAAACCTTAATTATGCACTATAAGACCACAATAAAACTGGGACAAAAGGTGAAAGGGAAGAATTGAGATAACCTTAACCAATCCCTTGTGTCTTAGAATTTACTAACATATATAATACTCCAAAGAAAAGTAAAAATAAATGTAGTTCACTAACCTAGGTTAGTGTGTGTAATTTTATGTAATATTACAATGTAGTGTAATCTTGTGTAATGTATTTCAACACTTGAAAACTTATGACTTAATATTTTAAATGGTATTTAGACTTAGCTCAGATATTTATCCTTTGAGAGGTTTCAAAATTGTGATCTTTAGGATAATTTATCTCAATATGTAAAGTGATAAATTTTTAGGGTTGATATGTTTATATAATTATTTATATGGGTAATTATCTTCAAACTAACTTGTGAAATGTATAGGTTGGCGTATATGATCCATTTAATTTTGAAAACTAGATGTTAAAATGTGCAAGGATAGGTTTGACTTAAGTGACCAACTTCATAGACGCATACATGTCTAAGAGGCATGAACCTATCTATAAAATAGGAATAGTTACCTGAGGTTACAAAAGAGTCTAAAAATGATATTAAGTTGTTTGGAAAAATTCTAAGAAGATCCTTTGTAATATTAATAGAAATTCAGAAAGGTCAAGCCCATATATAGATAAATGGCTATGATGAATGACAAACAAGATTCATGTATGTGAGCATAATTCAAGTAGGTTAAGACTTGGTCAAATTACATATTTTGAAGTGTTTAATATCAATATAAATTTCTCTACTTTCCTACTTTTATTTTAGTAATGGAATTGTTAGAGTATAAGTATAGAAGGTGATACTTGAGGATAATGATGATAGGTGTGCTCAAATATGTACCATATGTTTTTCCTTAAGTTGACTCTATTTGTTATGTAACATGCAAAAATCATTTTTTACTTATGATGTAAAATAAACAAGTGACAACATTAAACATATTTTAAGTGAAATAATAAGTAATGAATATACATGACATGCATGTGAACCAATTTTTTTTTTGGAGATTTATCTTCTAGAGATAATGGATTATGGGGTGATCATAGCCTTCGGAGATGCCTATGTAAGAACATGGGTCAACTGATATGAATATGTCCCAAATCCCATTTGAACTGGAAAAATGCTTAGAAGTTAATTCATGCGTAAATTTAACCCCATAAAAGTCACTATTTCTAAGTAAAACAATCCATTATGGGGTCTAATAAATCTAAAAAATGCATGACATTATTCATAAAGTTTTTAAATTATTTTTTATATAAATGTGTTTTATGATTCAATTTGAGTAATGCCTAAGTAATCCTCGAGTATAAATTATTTTTGAAATAATTCCAAGAAATATTATGCAAAGAATGGTAAGCAGTGTCATTCCATCTGGGAATTTGAGTCATATAACCTACTTCAAGTTATCATGATATATGTGAAATTATCAACATATAATGTGCATATGTCCCTATTCTAATAAACTATGTAAATATAGTCATTTAATCTATGTAATACTCTCATAAAATCTATGAAATATTTGACATATACCTCACATATGTCCCTAATCTAAGTCAAATATGTAAATATCTTAGTAAAATTGTAATAATGTGTAAATTTCTCCCATTCTGAGGTAATATGTGAACAAAATATAGACATTTTGTGATTGCAAAAGCTTTATCTTTAAGAAAAATCAGAATGTGTATGCGCCCCTTTAAGGTCAAGATTGTAGCCTGCAAATTCCTTATCTCAAAAATAAAGAGTTAAACAAATCATGTTATATTTTTAAAAATATAAACATTGTAAAATATGTATTAATATTTTGCATAAACATGTGCCATTCTGACGTAATATGTGCTCAAAATATGATTTTTTTATGATTATGAAGGTTTGATCTCTAAGACAAACTATTGTGTATGTATCTTTTTTAATATAAGAATGTATTATATTAATTACTCATCTAAAAATGGAGTTAAACACATATTCTTATATACAAAAACTAATAATTATTGTAAAACATACAATAGCATGTGGAGAATAGGTCATCATAGTAAGAATATAAGTATTTGAGTATGTATGAAACATGTATCTTAGGATATATAAGTGTTATTTCAAGATATATTTATCAACTAGAAATATGATGAATAGACAACATATTAATGAGCATCCATAAACTGAATAATAATTGTACTAAAGATGGACGCCACAAAAAATAAGAAGAGTACATGATATGGATCATGACACAACAAACTATATAGAGAATAGTATATTTATCACACATGATAAATATAGTCAAAAAAATCTCACATATTGGACAATCTTTTAAATTAATAAATAATAAAAAGTAAAAACATTTTATTAAAGTTTTGTTTTTTCAAAAAGAAAAAGATATTTAGGGGATCTATAAGGTCTATAACAAAGCAGGGTTCAGAGTTCTAATTGGAATCGGACCCCTGAAACCTGAAGACTAAATCTTAAAAAAAAACTGCCAAAACACACAGGGCCCGCCCCAGCCACAGAAAAGTTAACGAGGCTACCGACAAAAAAATTAACTGAAGAGGAGGCGGCTCTCGAATATGGTCGCTTAATGTAAGAGTACGGCAGTTCGGAAGATGGTTACCGTTAAAAGTAGTCGGTCTCCCACCTCATGTCAGCGAAGCGTAAAGAATTAGTCACTTATGACGTTGATTAACTCTTAAAAGATTGATGAATTAAGTACATGATGTTAAAAAAATATAGTGTTTGCTCATCGAAAACTTTAGCATTTTATAAAGATAATTTCAATATTGTTTATAAATTTTAAAATTATAAATGGATTAAAAATTTTGAAAATAGATTACTAGTGTTTTTTTTAAAATTGAATATCAGAGGAATTTTATATGTTATTTGTTTATTTAGATTTAAAAGGTAAGAATTAAATGTGTTTATATTATATTTTTTGTGTGTATTATAAGTATTTTTAATAATAAGGTGGCATTGTAATTATATGTGAAACTAAACCAATCAGTAATCAATTACATGTTTTGTTCACTGTACATGAGCTATTATAAATTATAAATCACTTCTTTGGTGTTTAGAAAATAAAATTTCATTTCAAATTTACGAAAATAATAGTTATTAATAGAAATTCGTTTGTGTAAAATTGAGAGCATGTCTATTCATTGTACAGTTGAAAAACACTCTTTGACATGTTGTTTCTCTAATAAAAGATATACTTAATTTACAACAAGATGAAGTCCATCCTTGTTAAACATCTTAAATATTTTTTTTCTTCCATAAGATTGACCAATACAAGATTACATGATACTTGTATTTCAGATCATCAATGTGTAATTACATTTGGAACGCAAAGGTAATCTTCAATCACGCCACCTAGGAATAATTTTCTTTCTAAATGATAGACAAGAATTGTCTTTCTTTAAAAAAAATAAGAATCATGCTTAGAAATTGATATTTGTTCTTAAAATAAAGAATTTTGATGCTCCATGATTAACTTGTCATTTGGTTACGACTTAAAATGAAAAACATTAAATAATCTGGCCATTGTGAAATTACCATTTGACAGATAGAAGGTCCCTGTCAAACTTCCCACATACACACATCCAAAAGCACTTTAGATTCCACTTTTAAAAATGACAACATGAAACAAGGAGAGAATTTAATCCAGATCATGCTTTCAATTTTTTTAATAAATTATTTCTGTATCAATATAAAACAATCTAATTCTATCTTACAAAATATCATTCGGTAAAAAAATAGTATAGGCAATTATAGTGAATGCCTACGCCCTTATTTATCTAGAGAAGCAAAAGAATCGATATAAAACATCCCCACAAAAATCCCTAATAATAGTAGTACGACTCCCCCCAACAGCGAGAAACCGCCGACAAAAGATTTATTATGTACTCAGCAATACGCTCCATTCCATGTTGGAAAATCCAACAGATAAATACAAAAAGTCGTTTTCATCAGATAGTCCTCGCTACAATAGCTGCTGCGAAAACAGTGATAATCATGGATGGTGCGAAAAGGGCTCCGACGTTAGATGTTGGACCCTCGCTACCTGCTGGACTTATGCCTCCAGTAGAAGTTGTGGGGGGATTAAGGATTGATGGTGATTTAGCCGAGGGAGACACTGCAGCTGGTCTTGAAGATGATGTCGATGTTGAAGGCGCAGGGGAAGACGAAGGAACACGTTCCATCGGTGCGTCATTGCTCGAACCTGCACCTGCAATAATTAAATTATGTTACCTTGCCTTTCTGTTTCACAATATACGAATACTATCCACAGAGAGAAAGGTATGCATACCTGCGGATGGAGAAGAAGCTGGACCACTTGCAACTTCTCACAAGCAACAAGTATACCAATTACAACTTTTCTAAAACTTGAATTGGATAGTTTTTAACAGCAAAAGGAAAAAGCAAATACCTTGGCATTGGGTGAGCGGTGGAGTGGTGATTTTGCAGGCGCCGGGCAGAGCGAGTGCCCGTGTTTGATTAATGGGAAAGCCAAGCGGATTGTTGGTGGTAAACAACTGGCACAGACACACTGCGCTGTTCTGCACTAGTGAAGATAACGCAGTGCAGCAGCTCTGTGGTGGAGGTGAGGTGGTGACATTAGTGGTAATATACCCCACGCAGGGAGACAATGTTAGGAGCGAAGTGGCGCAGCCTGAAGACTGAGCTGCCACACCGCCATAATTTACAGCTGCTGCTATTATCGCCGCCACCGTCAATAATATAGAAAGCAATGGTTGAGGGAATTCCATTGTACTTGTGAAAAATCACAGATGAAAGAAAAAGAGATTGGCGAGTGGCTTCTAGAGCTCTGGAATTAATGATGGAATGACGAGTTGGCTCAATCAGGCTGTGCAGAGTGGCTTATAAAGTGAGGGAGGGAATAGAAAGAAAGATTGCGTAAGTGGAAGCCAAAGACGTTTGTACACGGAAGAGCAAGGTGGCCGTAATTGTAGATAGTTTTGGTTCACCAAACCCACTATTATACACCGGTTTGAATAGGAAAGGGACGTACTGACGAAGATCCATTGTGAGTTGCGTTGAGACAACAATGTCCGTTCTTTTCAATATATACTGGATTCTTAGTTTCTTCTCTTTTGTTTTTTTTTTTGGAAAAAGGTTCGCCCTTAATGAAAATCTTCTATCTCGTAGAGGTCACACTCAAATACGTTACGTAGAGTGCCCCGGTATTCGGTGAATGCTTAACGTTAAGAGGTTGGTTTCCTAGTCAGATAAGCGTGGAGAACACATTAAACGGTGCGTTAGATTCAACCCCTCTCTCCTCTTTTTGTTTTTCAAAAGAGACATTTAATGATTTGTTTTTTTAAGTATTAAAAATAATTATCATTTCTATTATGATAAAGAAGAGGTATATAATATCATATTTATGTTAAGAAAAAAAGGTTAATATATTGTTTTAAATTTTTTTTATATATAATTAAAATTATTATTTTAAAAAAAAGATGACATATATATATTTATAAACACAAAAAAAAAGCCCTATTTTGTTTATAATAACAAAATAAAATCAAATCAAACATTTTTTTGATAAGTGTTTTTTTAATACTTTCTTCAAACCAATTTTCTCTTACATAGGTGGCATCCACTTGCATTACTCAATTGGTTTAATATATTGTAGACACCAATATCGTGTCAACCCTTCCTTGGTCCCCTTCTAAACGTTAACACTCCTAACTGACACTTGCACACCTTATTAATTTAAAAACTACTTATTTTAAATTAGTTACCTCACCTTGGACACCTCACTTAGACACCTCACCTTAAGACCATTTCTTAGCGTATGAGTCACCATGAGACTAGGTCCTCCAAATCCTAACTATCTAGGACCTATTCTCACTCCATCTTAACTCCCTAACAAATTCTCGTGCCTCATATTCCCTTCTTTTGACTGTTCTCTAGCGGAAAAGGCACTTGGCAAATGGAGAAACGGGCAAAGAGCTAAAAATAGCCCTTTTACCTATTCTCTCTCCGCTGATGTCGGTCAACCCTTGGCTGACGCCGGCGGGATCGCCGACGTCGGTTACATAAGCCTAGCTCTAACATTGAGCTCGCCCCCGCCTTTTTGCACATTGACACGCACACTCTGAGACCTCAAGCACCAAAACTCGACTATCATTCTCTTGGCTACCAAAGCTCTGCACAAGTCATTCCAGAGACTAGATTGAAACATTGTACGAGGACCTCAACATCAGCCACAACGGGAATAAACATTTTGACACCTCTGGTTCTTCACCTAAAGAGCTAAGTATTCTGGTTTTCATTTTAGTATTTTAGAATACATTGTTAATTAGTTTTCATTTGATATTTCTAAATACTGTCAAGAGGCCTGACTTCTTTCGTGAAGGGGCTAAAAGGCCTTCCCCTTTGTTCTCACCCCCTTTGTACACCAACTCTCCACCTATACCCTTCCTCAAACCTCATTCACCTTCCCGCAACCCTGTACCAACCTCTAAACTTTTAAAAAACCCCTGTGTACCCTAGAAATACTGTAAAATCCATCCAAGGCCAACAACCCCTACCGACATCGGCAATCAAATCAACGTTGGCACCATTTACAGACCGGCCTCGGCATACCTACTGACGTCGATGACTGTGACACACAGACTGCAGGGAACAGGTACGCGCTATCTATTTTTCTCTTTCTTAGTCATTTATCATTTTTTCCTTTACAAAACTCTTTTCTTTAAATAGTGGATTGTCATCCCTTAGGGAGCTTTATGCTTTTGGGACCGAGCACATAGCTTGGCAGTCCACCATATCCTCTTCTAACATTTTCCTTGTTTATGTTTTATTCTTACTGCAAGTGTTTCCTCCACAGCCAAAGAGGAGCTCCCACAAAGCTTGGATACGGTGTGCACTAAAATCGGGTAACATCAATCCCAGACCTTCTTAACCTTAGTTTCTTTCTTTTGAATGTAATTAGTGAAAATTTAGAGAAACATATATAATAATAACTTTGAGATAAAAATAATAGTTGATTAAAAAACCTATATATGTTATAGTTTGATATATATGTTGTGGTAGAGTTTGAGATTTATATGAGATTACCATTTAAAGAATAAACTCCACATACAATTCAATTAAAGCAATACAATGGGGATGCACAAACCAACTATTCTTATAGTTGGTAAGGGCATAAACATTACAGAAATCACAAGGTTTGATTGTTTCAAAAGTTGCAATTGATTTAGGATAAAATAAAAGAACGTGATTAACATTTGTGGCTATATCTAATATAAAGTCTTTGGAAGCACTCACGATATATCCACTATTTATATATGACCATTATGAAAAAATGATGAAAGGACAATAACTTTCCATACGAAAAGTTGAGGAAGAGACACTGAAATTAATAGATAATAAACAACTCATCTACTTAACACAAATCTATTTTTATGAATATAAAATAATTAATTATATAACATTTTATGTGATGTGTATGACATTTTTTTTAATGAATATTGAATTATTCTTTTTTTTCCATTTTATCTTATACATATCATACATAAATACATATATACATACATATACATATACATATATGTACACACACACACACACATATACATATACATATATCAATCATATGTAAATATTATATTTTTACATATCTTTTACACATATTTATGTAATATAAATATTTTAGTAGCATACATTATATATATATATATATATATATATATATATATATATATATATATATATATATATATATATATATTATAATAACATAAATATTTTAATAACATACATGAGTATTATATTTATATATATATTTTTACATATATTTATATAAGATAAATATATTAGTAATATACATGAATATTATTTATTATTTTATATATATCAATATCTTTTACATATATTTATTTAAAATATGTATTTTAATAGCATACTTGAGTTATATATATTTTATTTACGTTAATAGTATATTTATTTTAGATAAATATATATAAGATATTAAGAGAGATTTTTTTTTAAATATTTATATCATAAATTTAATATAATATAAATATTTTAAAAATATATATTTTATATAAATTTATTTAAAATATGTTAATTTAATGATTTTAATTAAATTTTTTATAAAAAATAATCATACAGTTAATTTATTTTACAATAATTTAATATACATACAAATGATATTTTGAAGAGAATTTAAACATAATTTTATAATAACCAATATTTACAATATAATCTATTTTTTAAAATATTTATTTTATTAGTAGAAAAATATTAATATATTGATCAATTATATTGACCCATTTATGAAAGATTGAAAAATTAATAAACGATGAACAAAGAATTAACATGTGTTCATAAAACAATTCAGTAAGTGCATGTATCAAATTACCATTGTTAGTTCTGTAGGGATTTTTATTGCGTTTTAACTGGACATTACTCGCCGTGCTTTTCACCAATCAGATTATATTAATATTTGTGTTTTAAAATATGTGAAATTCTAATCATAGTAAAATACAAATTCTTTAATCTGTTCAATATAATATTGTTTTTGTTATATGCTGATTGGTTAGTAAACTTTCACGTTATTACCTGTTTTGCATCATTCAATGTAGTCCCTTGGTTTGGTTGTTAGAGGGAACTGTTATTTTGGCAGTCATAATGACTCAAATTTAATGCAATTGCAGGTTACACAGGGCACCTTCTCCAGTGATCTGCCATCTGTGCATTTTGACCTATGCAACTCAGATGTGGAATGCACACCAATCTCTCCTTTTTAAGAGCAGACCTTTCAAAACTGATTGCTTGACATTTGAAGATTAGTGCTGAAAAATTTCGGGTTCAATCCAGGTTAATGGTTTATTTTCTGCGCGCCTTCTAGCTTTTTAGCAAATTTATTTATAGCACAAACATTGAGTAAGTGAAATGTGTTTTACAGTTGTATATTCTTCAGAGGAAATTGTATATGCTAATAATTACCAACTACCGCAGTGCGTTTCTCACTTAACAGGCATCTCCCATAAAGTAAATGATTTGATGCCAAGAAAAATTTGTTGGGTTGACAACTACTCATGATTTAGTAGTTTGCTCTGCAAATTTCTCAAGCTCTACCATAAATTAGGGTGTCGTGGACCTTTCTCTTTATAGTTCTAAATCTTTCTTTGAGATTTAATGTTTTCTGGTAATGAAAAGGGTTTGTTATTTCCGGGTTAGCGGGTGCAGGGCTTACAGTATTAGGGCTTATAGAAACATCGTACTTGACTTATATGAAAGCTATAGGCAGCGATGTGTATTGCCCCGTGGAAGGTGGAAGTTGTGGGGATGTCCTAAACAGCAGTTATGCCTCTGTTTTTAGTAAGTTTTTATTTCCAAGCAAATTTCTATGGGTTATTTCTGGTTAAAATTTCAATTTTCAAACGTTCGACTGGTTAATCTGAATAAATCAATGTTACAACAGGTAAATTTCATTAAATTTAGAATTCAATTAATTGTTGTGCTAAGACATATATATATTTCATTTGTGGATCCTGACAGCAATTTATTTTATTTTTTTGAAATTTTAATGTATGTGATTGTTTTTTAAGTTACAATCAAAAATTCGCTTCCTAGTACCTGCAGTCATCGTCATTGCATTTCGAAACAAATAATACATATGTTTAAACGCAGTTATGTGGGTCTCCTTGGAACAGGTGTAAAATATTAATTGTTTATTACTTTTGGGGGCTGTGCACTAGTAGACCAGAGGGCATGGCGGTGCCTGGAATGGGATACCT
Source organism: Torreya grandis (assembly GCA_037957365.1). Taxonomy (NCBI): domain Eukaryota; kingdom Viridiplantae; phylum Streptophyta; class Pinopsida; order Cupressales; family Taxaceae; genus Torreya; species Torreya grandis. The sequence continues at coordinate 2,206,091 of JARHVA010000215.1, read as the reverse complement.
AACTCAACAGAATTTGACTCCATGCCATTGCCAGCTGCTTCTCCTCCTATACGCCAATTCAATCCTTCTCCAACCATGGAGATCCATGTATGGTTATGCTTTCAATTTGGGTATAATGTTTTTAGCAGGAGTTTTGGATATTAAATCTTAAAGATTGGGTGTTTTAGGGTTAGCTGGTGTTACTTTTGCGTAATTGAGAATTGTCACGCAGAAACATCACAAATTGCATTCTAAAACGCCCACCATAGCAACCTGCTATAAGAAAATGATATGGCTAAATCTCAATCTAGTACAACGAACTTTCAGAAATTCATCATCAGGAATCAAATATAATAGAAACTACATCTTTCACTTTTATTTTTATGTTGATGGACATATCTTAAAGGCCGACAGAGTTCATTCGATGGTGGTCACGTCCCTCAAAATTTGGGTAAATGGAGTTAGAGCAACTTTTGTTGCTATCAATGAAAATGATGTCTCTTGGTTTGGAAATGGTTTTGAAAATTCTGGAAATGGTTTTGAAGATTCTGGAAATTGTTTTTTGCACCCCACATATAGATCTTATAGATGCTATAATATGCATGTATTATCTTATTGTCTCTCCATCAATTTGGTCCACCGTGGTTTGAATTTGCATTTTTACTTCAATTGCTTACTTTTTTCCTTCTTATTTTCTAGTTTGCCAAGGACTATTAGGCATGGGCTTCTGGTGACACATCTCAATGGACTCTTGGGACAGGGCAGATTTGATAATTATCTTAGGACAAGGAGATTAAAATTAAAGATGCGTATTATTTTGGGGTGTTGTTTCTACCTACAAACTTATTTTAATAGTTTCTATTCACGAATATTGTTGTTTTTTCACAACAATCTAGAAGTTATGATAATACCTTTTTCATTTCATGTTATGTCATTTTTGAAGTGGATATTTTGTTAGTTAATTGTGGGAATCGATTTTTGTACAGCTATTATTTAAAAAATCTGGAAGGGTTTTCATCTATTATGTTTTATAACCGTGTTGTAATTAATATCACAACCAAAATCCATGGGCTTACATAGATTGCTAATGGACTTTTAAAGAGGTATAATAAAGGTACTTGAGTATTTTTCAATTGTTTATAAACAGCTGAAAGGTACCTTTAGTTTTTTGTTGTTATTTATGTGTTGGGTTTTTTTTGTTTGTATAGATGGAAAAGATATAGTAACTTCCAATCCATTTGATGCCTCTTCCATTCCCTAAAATTCATGGTTCATCATCACTCCAATTTTTACAAGATTTTTCTCAAAATTATTCATTTTTTTATTTATTTTGCAAACAAATTTTATTCTTCAAACATTTGGAAACACAAAAACAATCAATTCCCTCAATCGTCATATAACTGCCATGGCTTACCCTACAAGGACTTGGCAGTTTGTACCCGTTGTTACTTATAAATTCTAAACATTATTTATTAATTAAAAATGAGAATTCAAATATTATTAGCTCTCATATCATGTTTTTTTTAAAGGTGTACAAAATTATTTAATAATGTAACATATCTATTACATTTCAAATCTATTAAATTATTAGCTCCCAATTTTCATTTATTATTTCAATTTTTTATCATGGAAATGTATTTAGATATATACTCATTATTATTAATTTTAGTATTAAATAATTATATTAGATTGATTTTATTATAGATTGGTTATTTATTATATAAATTTTAAACTTTTTTTTATATATCTCAAATATCAATTTTAATAGATTCAATATGAATTATGACTTAGGTATAACATGAATATTTTCATATTATTCTTTTATCACATTTTTAAAATTTTAAGTATTTTATTAGCTCTTATAAAAGGATAGTTTATTTTCAAATAATTTTCAAATATCATTAAAAATTAGTATATTTTCTATACTCATAATTCATTCCTTATAGTTTTAGAAGGCAAAACTTGTAATTTTAACTATGATGACACCAAAAAAATACCACAATTAAATAAAAATAATACTAAGACTTTATCATTATCCTCTAGTAGATTTGTGAAATACTACTTACTATTTTAAAATGCTAAATTTAAAATGAAGGCATAACAACCATGTTAATGTTTGATCTTGAGACCTTTAGACTTCTACGCACTTGTTTTACCATTTTAGCTCCTCATTAATTTAGATAAATATGTATTAAACCATAGCATACTAATCTTGTTGACTTAAACTTGAGGTGATTATACATGCCCAAAAAAAACATAGAAAGGTTTGAACTTAAGATCTCCTTTTTTATAATTTAAAGATTTTATTGGTTCTCATTTTTCACAAGTTGAAATGTAATTGTGACAAATTTAATTATTGATCATAATTTTAAACTCGGTGATCTAATATAATTATATATTTTACATTACAATTTAAATATTTATAATAGTAATAATTATTTATCATAAATATTTGATTAAAACTAATTATTTGTTTATAAAAATATGATCTAAGAGCCACTTAAAATACTTACCAAAATAGTGAACGACAAGATTACATAAAGCAGGGCACTTATGGAGATGTGGCACTATTCCATATTTTTCAATGGTGTTCCTCAAGGTTTTAAGATGTCATGAAACTTCAAGTAATGGGATGACAATAGGTACATGGTGTTCATGATGACATTTTAGGAAAAACAAAGGTACATTTCAGATTAAAAATTAGTGTTCCATGTATTCAATGGCATCCTTTAGGTTACTCAAAGTCATCTTAGCCATTTAAAATGCCTTAACATGTCCAATGCATCCGAATTTTTTTAAATTTTACCTTAACATGTTTAACATCTTTTTAGATTATATTAAACATTCAACAATAAAATATCACTCATATTTTGGAGCCATGTGTGATTATTCCATTGCTTCGCACTTGTTAGATTAAAAAAATCAAAAGTTTTAGTCCCTTGATATATTTAGCATGAAACATTGAAGGTTCAAATAAATACTAAGCAATAAATATTATTCCAAAATAATGGTACTTTATGAAAAATAATAAACATTTATCTTTAAAAAAATCACATGCCAATCATGACACTTATAAATTTATTCTAGTATGTAAATATTGAAGCATATCTTCAAATATTTCCCATCTCACAAGCCTATCTTATTACATGTGTTAATACCACTAATAGAAAATATTCAATATGTGAAAAATGGTAAGACTACCATATAATATTTTATTTTTAAAATATTGGATTAAATGAGATAAATAAAATGCCATCCTTACTATTTAAAACAACACATTAACATGTTCAATGCCTTTTTGGACTATATTAAATATCCAAAAATATATCAATCAAATATTGTTACCAGGTGTAACTAGCTTAGTGCTTTATGGAGGTTAAATAAGAAATAAAAATGTTTAGTGCTTCTCTACATAGAACATGAAATATTGGAGCTTATGAAAAAAGAATAAAATTTATCTTAAAAAAATCACATGCTCATCATGCCACTTTAGTAAATGTCTTCTTGGTAAGCACGTAAATATTTAAACATAAGATCAAATATTTTTAATTTCACAAATCTAAAATTTTAGACATTGTAATCTCACTAATAAAAAATATTCAATATGTGAAAAATGACAAGATTATTACATATTTTATTAATTTTAAAATATTAAGTTACATGAAATATATATAATATTTATAATCACATCTTGTAAATCCCATTTTTATATATGATCAATTATTCATATATCAATTATTTATTTCAACCCCTTAAAATAATACCTAATAAGTTTTAAGAAAATATTAATACTAAAACAAGATAAAACATGAAAAGAGGTGTCTTATAAAGAAATGTGTACCTTGTAGAGTAAAACAACTAACATTCTATATATATATATATAATCTTGGATCAAATGACCCAACATAATTTAAATATGATTATTTTTAATATTCTTTATGATATCTTTATATCAATAAAAATAATTCAAATAGAAGGAAAATTTTATGAAAAGATATATATTTATATATGAATATGGATTCATAAAAAAAATTAAACATTGAAAAATACATGTAAAATGAAATATAAATTAAAATATATAAAATACATATAATCTTAATGAAAAAAATAAAAGTAAATAGAATCATTTATAGACGTACATTAAATTATCCTAAAATAAAAAGTACCTAAAAAATTGTGAATCATTATCAATGTGTAATTGTATAATGGTAATGGAAGTACCATATTCAAAAACCTAGTAACTTGTCAAAACAATACATTCACTCACGCTCGCTAAAGAAAGGTACCAATCACAAAAATCTAGATGCAAAGAAACTTTTGTAATTGAACAGTCCAAACTAAATGGATGCTAATAGAAAAGTGGTAAAAAAAAATACATCTTGTGTGTAAACCTTGATGGCATGGCCACTATTAATTTAAAAATTGAAAAGATAATTTGTTAAAAACACAACACAAACTAACTAGTTAAGAGCCTAGTCAATCCCATTTCAAAGATTAGATGATATTAACTTTGGATCCATATTTTCATAAAATTATTTATAAAAAATAGTTCTTCGCATCCATTACATTGCCACATGGATAGGGCCCCATCTTTATCTTCATGAATCTCAATTATATGTCTTTTTCACAAACAAGCTTGTTCGAAAAGGGAGGATTATTTTATGTCATTGTCATAACTCTTCCAACTTTAAATTCATCCAAAACATGATTAATTATATAAAAATATGATCCAAAAGGAGATGAATTTAGTTTTTCATTTAATAAATTAATGAGGTAAATAGCTTGAAGAAATAATAAAGTAAGTACCACCACACTGCTCTTCACGAGAAGAAACACAATAGGATGCATTGGGCCAAATGCTCGTTATAGAATCTTAAAGAAGAAAACCATAAATATTGACCTCCATAAAGAAAAATTACATCGGAGGCTCAAAGTCATTGAAAGGTAATATCAATAATTAACTCCCTTGAATACTCTCTGCAAATTCCCAAAACAAATATTCATTTGGAGGATTACTCAATGGATAACACCAATCTATTTTTAAAAATTATAAAATTGGTTAGGGAGAAAGCTTGTAATTTTGGTGACAAATTAGAAGTGAAAATAAGTAGGAGAGTCACCACCACTAATAAATCAGTTAGGAGACCACCTAGTAGATAGAGGAGTACAATTTTATTTCCCATTATTCTATTTTTATTAGTTTGAAAAGATTTTTAGATTCATAATGAAAGAAATTTATTGATGAGTTAATAATAGACATAAAAATTAAAGAATCAATTATTTATATATTTATTGTATAAAATTAGGATGAGAAGTGGACATTATTATTTTAATGTTTTGGGTTGTCAAAGTGATTTTTTATTGTTAATAGTAGTCTAATCTTCTCATTTATTAAAAATATTTAATAAATTTAAAGGTCATTTATAACCTCTCATATTTTGTTGTTAGGAGAGTGAGATCAAAAAGAAAGTGCTTAGTATGATAATGTATACCACTTTCTAAATGAAATGATGGATACCCACATGAAAATTAAATAAATTTTCTAATTATTTCTTGAGCTCTAATTCAATGTAAAACTGTTTATTAAATTGAGATAAATAAATTATATATTTCTTATACCAAATAAGATTCCTTATATATTAAATACAGAACAAAAATGGTTCGGTGGACTTTAAATATTTTTCAATCAAAGCTCTGCATTTGTGGTTTTACGCTGTTTATGTATTTTTCTGTTATTTTTACAGGATATTAAATACTAAAATCAGTATATTTTTGGCCACCCATCTCACAAATGTACATACATATAAATCAAAGGCGTCTTTATTTTTTTTTTCCTGCTCAAGTTTCATGTGCCTTTAGGCTTTATAAAAGTAGGCACCGCTCCTATTTTGGCTGTACTTAGTTCCCATCCCTCTGAAGGGATTGCTCATATAATTTGTGCCTTTTTACATGTGGACACCTCCATAAGTTTGGTAGCCAAGCAAGCTTCTTTTCCATCCCTGTAGGGCTTGTTTTTCTCTCGACATGACCCCTTCTGTCTTCGTCGTTTGGTCATGTTGATTCATGTTCATTTTTGTCAAAGTCATATTGTCGGGAGGATTTTCATTTCATGATGATGTAGTATGGAACGTTAGGTTTCACAGATTTATTCACAGTTTAGTGCGTTGAAATTAAAGATAAAAGTGCAGGTCGGTTAAGTAGTAAATGTAATTTTGAAAAGATAGTGGCACTGCAGAGTACTGGTATTGATAAGCGTGCTCACATGTATATTCTCCTGTTCCCCGTTTGGCATTATCCCCACGACGTTGACTGAGGGTAAAGATTTGTTTTTTTATCATGATTGTAGATCTTGATCTCATAGCAAATTTCCCAGTGCATGGAACTTACTATTTCTGGGTATAGTCCGTCTGGTTTATTTTTCTTTTATTCAGGAAACCTCTTATATACAATTGGTGTATGTGAATGCGAAAGCATAATGTAAAATGTCTTTTCTGCAGGTAACTAGGGTGGAAAATGAAGGCTATTACGGTGAGGTGAGGTTGCTTATGGTAACGTGCAAGATGTTCTTCAAATTTTGCATTGATCAGAAAATTAATTTAAAGGGTGGAAATTTCCCTTTGTCTTATGACACCCAATCAAATTGTGGTGAGCAAAATCATAAGAATGTCCATGGTTTCGGTGGAAAAAAGTTGTGCTACCAGTTAAGTGGACTCGTGATCAGAATGAGCCATAAATATGGCATACAAATACGTTATGAAGATTCTCACTATCTCCTTGTTCTCACAATTTAACCTTGGTCATTGCTTTAAAGATAAGGACTAAGGTTGATGCCAATGCCTATATCACTCTTATAATCTATACAAATGATTTGAAATAATGCACATGTAGTATTATATTATGTAGCATCTAGTAATCACATCTATCAGTGAGTATTGCAGAATACATTATACATATGAGGATAGGGTATCATTATGAGTGTAATGTTTCAATTATGAAGAATGAGACATAAGTGCTAGGATACAAATTTGATATACTTTCAACCTAAAATTATATGATAACAATAAAATTTTCTCCACATTCAACGTAAAAGCAGGTACTTAATCCATCTATGACACTTGTTAAAATACTTCTTAATAATTATTTTTAATAGAATTTTGAACTTACTTTGATACCATACTCCTTAATTTTTGTAATTACTTTTAAATTAAACTAATGAAAAATCATAATTAAATATGATACTATTTAAAGGGCAATAATAAATAAATAAAAATGTTGTTAAACATTGCATTAAAATAAATGTGTAAGCAATTAAAATAAGATTAAATCAATATAGATACTCATTCACAAAATCTTAGTCTAGCGACAAGCCACCAACTACCATTTAAAAATAAATAAATTTAATTCATTGTGTGAGGACATTATTAATCCAAAATGTATATTATTGATCATATAGAACATTAAAAATATTTCTCCAATTAAATTGGAGAGATTAATTTGCAACACAATCTAATGAACACATGATTGCAAATCTATGTAAGGAGATGCAACATTTATGGAAGAGGTGAAGACATTACATTGAATTATATAGAATGTTGGTACCTTTGTCTATATTTTAGAAATAAATATATATCAGATTTATAATATTGAGTAAGCATACATTTAAATCAATGAACTCTTTGACTAAGTAGTCATGAGTAAGAGGTATCTATGTCATCAAAATCGCGCAAAGTATAATCGCTCTTAATCATTCGACTCTTTATTAGATGTCTAAATAAATTTATACTTTATGTAAACAACTATCATCCTCACCAATTAAATTATATAAATTAAAATTAGAAATTTATTAAAATATTTATACTTTTTTAAAAATAAATTATTCTTGATAAGACATTAGAATTTCATATATATATATATATATATATATATATATGAATTTCGCACTCGACTCAAGTTCCATTAAAAGCCAAACTATACGACACACGTTCATATGATAAGATCAAACCCAAATGTCTCAAAATTAAGTTGAAGTACTAGATATTATTGGATACTATATAATGTTTTCTCAATATTTTTAAATTTTAATTTATAATAAAATAAATTATAATATATTTTAAATATAAAATATTAAAAATTGAGAATATTATGTAATTAATTTTTATTTTAAAAAATATTATTTTATGTTATATAATTATGAAGAGAGGTGTTTTAGAATGGAATTTAGGATTTAGTTGGATTGTAATAGAATGATTGTGTTTACTTTTATCTTTAATTTAAAATTTGATATCAATATAATTGTTATTTATAAATAATTTTATTTAAAAAAAAAATTAACGTTATTATATTATATTAATTTTAATTAAAAATATAATTTTATAAAAAAATACTATTACAAATTAAAACTCAACAAACTTTATTATAACATACTTACTTTTATTTATAATATTATGTTAAAAAATATTATAATATGATAAATGTGTAAAACAAATCTTAAAATACTTACACAATCTTTAAAAACCTAAATACAAATATAATTTATATACAAACACAATAAACCAAAAAAAATAAGAGCAATGAAATCTGGATGATTAGTGCCGCAGTAAGTGTTCTCACATATTTTCCGTCCCAATGACATTGTAATTAATTTTACGGGAGCATCAATTCACTTTGCACATGTTTATGGCAAATCCAGAATGGTCTTGATTACATCACGAAATAATTTATGGTTGTCAAAATTTTAATCGAAACCAACCCAAATAAAAAAATCCAAAACCCACGATTTTAATTTAAAAGCACTTATGAAATGTGGTGATAAACCCATATATATATATATATAATTTTATTATTATTATATATTATTTATGGTACAATAATAAATGTGAAAATTAATTTTTTGATGGAAATTTATTTTTTCCTTTAAATATGGTTTCAATATAATGGATCATATATTCATATACATATATACATACATACATTTTGGGCTTTTACTCATAATTTCTTTGACTTCTTTTGATATCTTTAAGATTTAGAAAAGGGTTTTAAGTTTGTTGTTGTTGTTGTTGTTGTTGTTGTTAATTGAAATTATGTTTTTACATAGATTAGGTGTATAAAATCTTTCTTCGGTTTAGTACTAAATACTAAGGACTATCCATTCCATCAAATTTATTGAAGATATGATTTCGACCTCACAATTTTTTGATATCTTTTGAGATTTGTATTTTGATGGATGAATATGCTACACCTTTTACACTATTATTTTTATTGTTGAATTACAACCCACTTGATCCACTTTTTTAAAATTTTACCCTCTTTAATATCTATTTTTTCTTTTTCTTTTTTTAATATTAATTGTTATTTTCTAGAGAAAAAGGTATGATATAATGGCTTTACATCTATGCCTAAGGAAATAGATGATTACTAATCTACATCATTACTAAATCTTTCACTTATAGTTAGGAGATATTTTCAAAGCACTCCTTTACATGGTCAAAATGTGAAATGATCATTTTCTAGTGGCCTTTATGATTTATTGTACAAATATTATTTATAGAGAGAACGAGACCAAGCACTAAATTTGATTGATATATGGTTACATTTATGTTTTTTATCTCTAAAATACAATCAATATTTTAAGTAGATCGTACTAAATGTAAGATGAAATTTTAGGAAGACCATAAAAATGAAAAAGATTATAATAAATTAAAAATATTGTCTCAAATATTTCTTTCTCCTACTATGACTTATATTAGCATTTGAAGGGCAATGTTGAATAAATAAATGCTTACAAGTAAGGTCAACCATCAAATACACTCAATGAATGGGAGTTTGGTGCCTTAATCAAGGAGAGGTGGTGGCTTGATTCACTTAACATCGGTGTATAACATTAATAATATTAAACTGTCATATATATCTTAGATAAGGCTATATAAAAGACATCGAGAGATATGAATCTATAAGCATCTATATAATATGATATTTTTGACATAAGTGGAATAAATACTTTGAGAATAATATTTCTCAGTATCTTTTACATAGATTTATTTAAGATGTATATTAGTGTATTGAGTAATGTTATATGTAATGATGATAATTTATCATTATATTTTTTATGATTTTTTTAAATATTTTATATAAATTAAAACAGACAATGCTTACTAATTAGTTATTGACTTTATATTATAATTAAGGAATTAAAATAGACAAGGATATAATATTGATTGTAGATTATGGTCATTCGCAACAAATACATTGAGTGACCTAAATTGTAAAAGTTACGAATGATCAATATATTTTCTTAACAAAAAATCTACCTGCAATACATCTTAACAAATAAATATATAAAATATTACAATACTTAAACCGTATTATAGCTAGATTCAAAGGTAAGCTATGTAGTGACAACAAAGGATAATGAGAATTTTTTTATATGGAAATATAATTATGTATAACTATAGATATAAGTGAATAATTATCCATACCTTACAAATTAAAACATTTGAAAAATATCATAAATTAAAGAAAGATTTTGTAAAATTAAAAATCATAAATAATAAGAAAACTTATAATATAAAGTAGAGATGTGGCATTGATACTTACACTCGAGAGTAGACAAATATATATAATACAATTATGAATGTTAATAATTCAAAAATAATAATAAAAATAAAAATTTAAGAATAAAATTTTATAATAAATAAATTTTTGAAAAAAGTTTTTTTTTAAAGATGTAAAAGCTTAAAATTACATAAATATGAACATTTATACTTCCATTATTTTTTGTATTAAACTTAATAATTAATCTCCTTTTTAATTTTCATTCTAATTTTTTTATTATAAAAATACCTAAATTTATAATCATAGTGTAATCTAAAACGTGTTATAAACCTTGTGCATTAGAATATCAATATAGATTGAATGATTCTCTGTTTATATCCATTTTTTTTTACCTTATGACATGTCATAACACGGATTTCGTTGGGCACACCGAAATAGTGTGGCAAGAAGAGCCATTTCTTTCGGCACACCAAAAATGTGGGCCAAGACCTTGAATGAAGGTATATCATGGAAATAAAATTATGAAATTTCATTAAGAAGAATACTCTTATGACACGTTTAGGTACGCATATATTAAAACAGAGCCCTCCACCTTTATAAATATTTCCACCTATAAACATGTTTAGCAAATATAAGTGCCAGCAACTTCAAGGCCAACAACGAATTAACTATTGTAAAGCGCGTTTTTTTTTTTAAAAATGTAAAATGTATTTTATTGATTAACTAGAATAATATAATATTAATCATACAAAAATATAGGTGGAAAGGTTATATCTTAGAAACAAGTTATATTAGGAGAAACAAACCAAAATGAATAGTAAGAGAAAAAAAGTAAAAGACATTCAAGAATGGTCAAATCTTATATATACAATATGACTTTTTCACATTTTTTCTTTTGAACTTCAGTGCAACAATCTAGATGACTAAAATCCATCAAATTAATAATAACTATCAAAAATTTATGATTATGTTGAGGATCGAATCGGCGTTGATCCTTGTCATATTATAAAGATTTAGATTTACGTAATCTCTTCATACCACTTCCTATAATATTATATGTAAATGTTGTTTGACAAGAAAACTTTGAACCTTCTTTTTTCTCAGTACCATCTTTAGATTTTTTTATGATCTCAGTTAGAAGAGTGTGCTCATATGATTGCCAACCTTTAGGATGAGGCTAGTCCTTTTTATTTTTTGACTTCCCTGCACGCAGACAAACTCCTTGAAAAAAACTAGGTTGGTGGCAGAGCTGGCATCTTAAAGTAGTGTTTTCATAATCCAACATCTGGAACCAATGGAAATTATCATGTTTTACTTGGATTCGATCTGGGAGATCTTTGCTAAGGTCAACCTCAACACAAATACAACGATAGGTATATAACCCTTGTGTAGACCACTTGAAATCCATCTTGATGAATCTTGCAAGCATTGTATCAATAGCTCCACATACTGAGGGATGTCAAAAAAGTAGAGGCAAATTTTGGAGCCAAATACAAATTGATATTTTAGACACCACCATTGTTAATGAATCAAAATCAAAAAACTATGAGGTAAAAAAGAACCCAACTTTTCCCTAAAACTAAGGTCATTCCTTAAAAATTCTTTGATGATCCTCAAGCTCCATAAACTAGACCATGAAAAACTATTTAAAATATAATTAAGTCAAACAAATTTTAGCCCAAATAACATCAACCAATTGATATAATTCTTCTGATTAAAACTAGAAACCATTTAAACTACATGTAAAATCTTAAAAAAAAACTTAAGAATTACTTCTTGAAGAGCAATCTCTACTACTAGGATAACATCTAATTTTTCCACAATGTATAAGTTGGAGAAAATTGTAGATGAAGATGGATCTAGAGAAGTTATCATTCGAGCAACCTCTTTATTAAAAAACCGAATGCTTGTTTCTTCATATTATTGGCTTAAAAAAGGCCTCCCATACCTACGCTTACAACTGTGCTTGAGTGTTTTGAAAAATAGCAGATGTAAGAGCACACTGCCACTACTGTGCCTTAGTTGTGTAGCTGGAGATTGATGTCCAAACCCTAGCTACCATCATCAAAGTGGAAAATTAGACTATGCCACTACTACCTATTGAGGTGGAACATTTATTACCCCCAATTGTGGTGGTGCAGTGTTCTATTTTTACGAAAGTGGTAAATTAGACTATGCCTATTATTGCAGAATATTAGTTGTCACCTATTAAGGTGGCATAACATTTGTCACTTGTTAGGTCAAAACATTGGTTATCATTTGATTACTTATCCCATGTTGCATTCTTGAAGAAGCAGGAGGTTGAGGATTAAGGATAACCTATTGGGAAGTAGGTATTCCTACCCCTTGCTATTACAAACCACTAATTGCTTTGACTAGAGGCACTTGTTGTTGAGAGTTATTTGTTGCCACATTTACCTCACTTGGGCATAGATTGGAAGACACTTGTGTGTTATCCACTATATTTGGCACATTGTCTTGAGTAGAGACCACAATCACTTCTGCAATGAATGGGACATTGAACATGTCACCTATCGAGGTACTTTGGGAAAATGGGTCTACACCCATATTAGCTTAACCTATCAAATCAAATGTCACTCCTAGTGAAGGAGTTAGCTCTGTGAGTGGAGCATTCAATATAGCCATGGCATTGAAATTTTGTAGTAGGTTTAAATAAGTCTGATATGATTGTTACATTTGTGCAAATTGGTCCTCCATAGGTCAATTTCCTTTTACAAGCATATTTGTATCTTGGTATGAAATCAACACGAGTGCTTATGGGTAACTAGTAGGGGCCTACTCAATATTTTGGGTGTAATGTACATTTATTAGTAATTTTACTAGACTAGGTAGGTTTTCATGGGGAAAGTCTTCTAGAAACTAGCCCCTACTTCCACAACTTTGACTAAAACCTCATATTTTTATTCAAGTAAGTAACAATAAAAAAAGTATGGATCATAAGTCGATGGCATGGTAATGTAGTATTATTTTTTTTAAGCTTGATCAATGATAGATAACACATCTAGTAAGGTATTAGGTTGTTTATTATTTCTCTTTCCTTAGATAAGGAGGTGTGTTAACCAAGTAATGTGCTAATGGATATTGGATGTGTTCCACATATTGAGCAGTGTAAGGAGGATAGTGATCCATCTCACAAACTACATCATCGCCATATGGGTTTTGAACAAACTATCACTCATGAACATGTTATCCTAATCTAGACTGTATAAGGTTCTACCATGTGTGTGGTGAGGCATATTTGAATCCACAACTAACATCTCACAAATGAAAAGTCTAGAGTTCTACAAACTCTTAAAACATGATCAAAATGGTCTAAACTTGGTATGTCTACAAACGTGCTCTAAATGACAAATGGTCTAAACTTAGCCAATAAATGGATCTATTATCCAAAATTTTCAATGAGAAACTTGGTCTAAAATATCCTCAAGGTCTAACATATCACACATAAATGATCAAGAAAATGATAAGTTAAATCTTGATTTTTAGCAAATTATTTCAAACAATTCTACTCTAGGTCTAAGAACAAAAATGTTGCTACGTCTTTGGGAACAAGGCACAAATCTAGGCTCAAAAGGTGAAAAAAACTCTAAAAACTATGGAAAATGCTAGGTCTTTGGAAACACAACACAAAGCTAGGCTAAAATGCAACTAAGTCTAAAAATTGAAAGGTAAGTGCTAGGTCTTTGGAAACAAGGCACAAAATTAGAAATGAAAACAAAATTGGTTGAGGTAAAAATGGTAAGGTAATTAATCTAACAATTTGAAACACTTGGACTCAAACTAGGCATATGGATTCAAACATAAACTTGACCATTGGTAAAAGACATTGGACCTTAGGTATATGCTTAGAACTAGTTGGTAAAATCAATCCCAAGTAATCAAACGTAAGCACGATGAGTAAAGCATTCAAGCCCAAGTGATAAGTAAGACTCAACTGTGAACTATCCATGCTTAAGGTTGTACTTGAAAACATAGTTTTGACCTTAGTTCAAAGCAACAAAATAGACGTGAGGCACACATAAAAAGACCACTTGCAAAAATCCAGGTAAAAAGATCTTTAAAGCGAGCAAGGAATTAGTCCAAGTTGCACAATTTAAAAGTGAGAGGTAAACATCTAGGGTAAAATTAAGCGATGCATAGGTATAAACCACTCAATGTTTGAATCTGAACTTCATAAGAAAAATATTGACCTTGTTTTAGAAGACTTGGTTTCTTGAATGGACAACATTCTAGACCAAAATGGATGGCATAACAATACCAATTGTAGACCAAAGGCATACATGGTTTCAAACTTGTTTTCATAGAAGGAAATGCTTTTGAAATAATAAGATCAATGTAGTGATGCTATCTTTTTCAAAAGGTATGACAATGTCTTTATTTCAAAACTCGAAGGCAAAAACTTGGGATGAAATGGGCAATGTAACAATGCTTCTTTCAAACAAGTGACACACACACAAATGTTTTTAAAAAGTCTAAGGCAAAGTGTGGTATCAAAATGGGTAGAATAACACATTGTTAGGGTAACAGGGGTGTACAAACTAGCGATTGGTTCATAACTTGTTTTGACGCATTTTTGACAAATGATACAATTTTAAACTGAAAATAATGTAAGTGAAATAAATTGATACAAAAACACCTAAGTGTAGTGTCTTATCCCTAAAAAATGACAAGGTTACTTCATATTGTCAAATTTTGTCGATATACTCCTTATGAATAAATAATTTGTTAATCTAATAAATCTAGATGCACACAAAAAGTAAGATTTTTTAAGCCCCCTCTTCTCTCTACAATTCATATGGGGATATGGAACTTTATAAAGTGAGAGATTGTATAATATTTGACGTGGTTTTTTGGATTTCTTAGTTGGTAACTAGGATTTAGATTATAGTAATTATAATATATTATATAATAGTCCATTTTTTGAGCCAAAGTCTTACGATCTCTATACATCACATGTAATCAAAGATTCCAATCTTTCTTTAATTTGTTTTGCTTGGTTTGATCTATATTAAATTTTAACCATATTTTAATTAATTTATTTATTTTTATTTTTATTTTTATTTTTTTTATATTAATTTTATAGTTCTAAATTCGTCATTTCATGGGAGGCCCCACCCATCTAACAATAAACCATCTTTACACAACATATTAAAATATTGCTGTTACACAATACTCACATGGATACTTGTCTATAGACCCCATTAATCAAAAGCTTTTGTAACTAAGTCTAAAAGTGAACATGACTAGAGAACAAAAACGACAAGTTGACAATACAAAAAGGGTCATGACACGTGTATTCATCCTATTAAATGGTTCTATGAGCTCCATGTCATAGCGAACAAAAAAAGACTCGGGAACTTCAACAATATAACTGAATTTGGAGCCAACACAACAAGAAACTATTAATGGTCTCAATATCATTAAGGCCATGGAAGAAACTACAGTTTTACAGAGGGAGACGCTGCACCAAAATTCAATAAATAAGCCGGCAGAAGAGTAAGAAACTGTGCCATACCTAATATAACTATACCTGACGGATAAAGCATCACCTTGGTCCATGTCATCATCTCGGAAGAATCAGTTGATTTGTTTTTGGTTATCAGGAATCTCTTTTCCTGCCCTTTCCAAAAGAAATCGGAAAATACCATCAATGGTGTCCAACTTTACGTCAATCTACTTATTATCAGTTGGAAAAGTAGTATACTCAACCATTCCTTGAGCTTTATAACCATTAATTACAAAATGCAAGATATAAGAGAACCTATCTACGTTAACAAAAAAATCTCTAGCCAGGATCCTTGCCAGGTTGTAGAGATTTGAATGAGCCATTGCGTGTGTTGTTCTTATCAGCAAAGAGTTACTTCATATTTTTTGTCCTCAACATTCATCTCAAAACGCTCCTTTACCATTTTCAAAAGCCACTTTCTGACTGAGTTATTATGTATGCTCAAAGCTAAATACTGTAAAAAATTATGCTCCATGTCCCTAGCTATCTTATTCCCAGTTCTTCCATTAACAATTACAGCCTACTAATTAGTCCCTGTTCTCCGCATGAAGCCACCTCTCTTATTTTGCTTAGCAGAGGAACCAGGTCGTTTATTTGTCCTGTCTTCTCCAGTCCTCTTAGACTTTCATCTGCCTTAGAGTTCTACTTGAGATAGTTCTATCCATTTAAGTTAATCCCCTGCATCCTCATTGGTGTTTTTCATTTCTCCACCTGAAGAAAAGTAGCAGTAACCACACCATGAGAAATAACGGAAGTAATTGCAAAATAGTTTTGCCTTTAAATAGGTGGTAATCTAGCCCACCCAATTAGTGGAAATCTATAACCTGGAGGATGCAAACTCAAGAGTTAAATGCCCTGTTTCAATGATGTGAAATTATTCCAACAATTATGGACAAGACTAACAGGGTTGATTTCGGGGCATTCTGGAAAAGCCCAAAGCGTACCAACTATATCAAGTATGAACTTGGTTTCTCTTGTATTGGGTAAGGTTTCACATCAGTAGAAATCATTTTTAATAGCAGGTATGAACTTGGTTTCTTTTGTACTGGTTAAGGTTTCACATCAGGAGAAATCATTTTTAATAGCAGGATATATGTCCCACAAAATGTAAATTTTAACATGTAAGGGTTTCTAAAGACTACTAAGCACAAGCTGGAGATATCCCTCTTTGAGCGACTGATAAAAGGTGGCGTGGAACACGTGACTCTCAGATGTCAACGAAGGAGGAGGCCCTCAATTTCGACATTATATCAGATATTTACCCCTCGTTACAAGATCATGATAGTGTCATGAATTTCGAGGATATTAAAGGCATTCAAAACAATGTATTTTTATTGGATCACAAAGTTGTGGAGTCGGGGACAAGTGAGGCCAACAGCAAAGTGAATGTGACGGAATTCTGGTTGGTCATGGAGTTTTGCTTGTATCTCCTCAGGTAAGGACATAAAAACAAGATAACAATTTTGACGATGTACAAAGGTCAAATGAGTTTGATTTAAAAAAAATCTCCAGCGCCGTACTGTATTATTAGCTGGACAAAAACTGAGAGGATTTCTCAGAGCGTTGTGATGCCCCTGCAAATAAATAACCAAGCGCTCCAAATACCAGGCCTCCCACAAAAAAACTCACCAAGAAAATATCCTATGCAATTTTTTTTATCGTTATAAGGCCCCAGGGTCGAATCGTGGGGGATGGTGGTGTTGTGAGTTAGGGTTGTGAGGAGGTGGGTTTTGTCTAGCGACTGCGTCATGAAATTATAAAAAAAACGTGCTTATCAGCTTAAAGATTTAGAAATTTCGTTCAAAGAAACAGCCAAAGAGAAAGAAGATGCGGTCTCACTGTTAATTAAGGCTTACAGAGCAGAAATGCCAAGAAATTACAAGGCGATGAAACGAAGTGGAAGATGAGATTCAAACAATGGTGGAGAAGTTGACATCACTGGCAGTAAAGTTGAACAAATTCTCACGCGAATGACACGAAGCCATCCAGGAGCTCGAGCAAGTACAGCAAAAGATCGCCGCGATGGAGAAGCAAAACTACCGCATTTTGCAAGAAAAGACGCTGAAATTAAACAACTTCAAGACTGCTTGCACTCTAGGCCGTTGATCGAAATCCCAACCTCTTCCTACTCGTCTAGTAACCTAGACTTCCGCAAATATTCTTTCAACGACATCAAATCCACAACCTGCACTTTTCGACAATTTCAAACTCGGAGAAGGAAGTTACGGCACTCTTTACAAAAGCGAAACTAGACAAATAACCGTTGCAATGAAAATTTTTAGGGAAGACACATGACGTGTATTTTGGATGGTGATTGGATGGTGATTGGTAACCGTCGAATTTAATCTTATAAGTTTGAAATTCGTGGAATGATAAAGAAGTTTTTAAAATTCGTTTAAATTTGGGATCAAATTCGTGATTAAATTCAATATTCAGTATCCAACATATTTTTTATAGTTTGTTTATTTCAATCAATTTAAGATAAATTTTGAGAGTTTGAAATTTTGAACAGATTCTGTTCTATTTGAAAATGACATGAAAAACCAGAGTCTGATTTTCTTTGTATGCTTTTATTTTGAGTCAATGTGGAATGTAAGAAAGCAGATTATCATTAATTATTTTGAACAAAATATTAATAATTATAATGAGATATTTGGTGGACACATGAAAGTTATTTTGACATGTTTATTTATATGAAATGTGATCTTTTTTTAATGGTGTGTTGGTATATTTTTATCAGTTGAATTTAATCACGAATTTTATCCCAAATTTTTGGGTTCCGAATTTTTTTCTCAAAAAATTTGAACACGAATTCAATTGCGATAACTATAGATTTTCTATATATTGAGGATTGATCATTTAAAACTTCATAAATGTAAAATCACATTGATTGAAGTGAGCGAGTGCTTGAATATTTTTCATGGGCTCTGTTTTGCTCTCAAACTTGCATGGTTCTTTATGCAATTAGGGTGGCAAACAATCACAGGGACTAAAGATTAAAAATCTTCTGAAATCCATTAATAATAAAGATGATAATAAAATAATAAAATATTTATTGTCAAATCTGCAATGATAGATGATTTACTCGTACAAGTAGATACAAAAATTATTTAAGATTATCTAACCAAGGTAAAGGAAGTGTAGTTTTCACTTCTTCATAGTTATTCTCCGGACGTCAAAAAATAGCATTATTTTTTCACCCAAAAAAGAATCCTAATTTTTAGCTCATTAAAAAAAATCAATTTTTTTATATAAAAAATTAAGAAAATAAAATAATAACTAAAAATATATAAGTATTATTTCAAAAGACTCTTGTGTACTAATGGTTACACTTTTATTTATCTAAATGATAGAAAGAATGGTTATAAAACACAGAAAAACAGTTTTACAAGTAAATGACTTCCCAACAAGTAGAAGCTGATAATAATAAATTTATATATTAACTTAACAAAAATATACAAATAGATTGTATGAGAGTATACCAAGCAACCACACTAAAATAAGTTATATTAAATATTGAAAATATATTAACATGATTATTATATAGACATTAATTTAATAATAACAGTTTTAAATTTAATTAATGAAACTGAATTATAATGACAATTTCATATATTCGAATCTTTAACAAAACATTACGAATTCTTTGTATAAAACATTTGGATCCAGCATTAATTGATTATATAGATATCCGGCCAAAGAAAATTTAACCGGCCCACCGTGAAACGATATTCCTCACACCAAATTCTTAAGAGGGGGTCACTCTCAAACATGCTTGATCAATGTACCGTTACGACAGTTCGGTAGGTAGTTACCTAAAAATTGTTGGACTCCTACCTCCAGTGAGCGAAGCGTGGAGAACTCATTGAAATGTGCTTTAGACACGTTGGAAGCTTTTGCAATTTGCATACATGAAAAAAACTTTAATATGGTACTTGTTCTATTTTTCTATTATGCAAATGGAATCTTAGGCATGTTAGTTTTCCCTTGCGTATTGTTCACGGTCAAACTTTAATAATTATATATACTGAATAAATTTATGTTGGTAAATATTTTATATATTTATTTTCTTATTAAGTTAATTTAGGTAAAGTTAATTATATGATATTGTAATTTTAATTAATTTTTATTATTAGTGGTATTTTTTTATATAAATATAAGGGTTTGTAGAAGGTTATGGTCCATTTTTCATATTGGTAAAAAAGAATTGGTTCATATCAACAAAAATGATAATTAAGGAACGATAGTAAAAAAAATCAAATAATTTAAATCATAATATAAAATATAAGCAGGTAAGCACAAGTTGTTGTCTTAGAAGGATGAGGTGAAGGATCATCTTTAAGTTGCTAGGCACTCCAAAAAGATCTAGTGCTACACAACCATCTTGAATAGGAACTAGAAGAGCCAAAGATACAATACCTTTTATTATCAAAAGTAATGCTAAATTGATTAGCTTGTATTTTCTTTTAGCATAAACCGAAGATCCCAATTGCGATATGATATCAAATCTTTAACTTTATGAATATTTATTTTGAAAATCCCCAAAGCCTTCGTATCTATAAACTATGCTAAGAGAAGATTATAATTGATCATAATAGGAGACCACTACATGTTGTGGTCATTTAAGGACAAGCCACTTCAAAAACTATTGCCCATTTAGTTAAAATATGGTTTGACAACTTCTAAAGATTTCAAAATTATTTTAGAAACAAAAGATCTCTCAATGTTGATGGGGATAGTGGTAACAATTAAGGTATGAAACCTAATATTTTTTCAAATTTATACCTTAATCATATGGTGATATATTCTCAAACCAACCATTTAACACACAACATAATATTTTATCTGTAAATTTAAATAATGCTCCTACCACCTTTGTCATGAGGAAGATAACAAATATATCTCAAGCAAAATGTGATACTCATGATTTTTTTTAGAATTGACCCGCCTACAATAAATCCTTGGGAATTTTGGCCAACTTATTATGTGAGGCTTTAGAGATGGCCCAAAAAAAAGAATGGTATACATGGGTGATTGCAAAGATCTTTGTAGAAACTTGAAATTTTCCAACTAAGGAGAGAGGCTTCATGATACAGTGTTCCAACTTCAACTCCACTCGTTCAATTACATATTGTCTTAGTATGGAAGGAGAGCTATCAAAATGAAATGGGATGCCAAGAAATTAAAATTTATCACCTTTCATGATCCATTTCCAATAATATTTATCAATATTTTATAGCATAGGCATCATGCTCTGTCTGAAGCATTCGTTTTTGGCCCATTATATATTAAAACTTGAGGATTTTCATAAAATATCAAAATAGTTCAGTGGACACTTAGTGAAACCATATATATATATCAATCATTAATTTTTTATTTTACAAGTTATAAATCTAATTACATTTATGAATAAATTTAATCATATGGTAACCATGAATTTTGTCTTCATTAGTCCAAATCAATATATTATTCATATTCACATTCATTCATATTTATATATTTTTATGAATGTCTGAATAAATGCAGTGAATTTTTCTCTATAAAATCTAAGCATGAAGCTTTATGCTTATCTTATATCTATAACGTGTTTTTTTATACTTTATTTTCACCTTTTTACATCACAATAATCTTCTTGCTAAAATCTCATTACATTAAATTTAGTATATTATTTTTAATTTTATATCAAGTTTAGAAGCTTGATAAATTTCAATATAGTATACTTATTCTTTGAAGGAATATAGGTCCCAAAAGAAACATACCTAATTTCTTAAGTTTATAAACTAGATTTAAATGCGAACATAAATTAATTTGGGACTAACTCATTTATTTATTCTTATATGTTCATAAATATATTATCTTTTTATCCATAGATTCAAAAGGAACATTTATGCTCTCATTTATTAATGTATAATTTGTTATTTTTAAATTTTAAAAAGCTTTGTAATTTGTTCCTTGCAAAAAGAAAAAATATGACTAATATCTTTCAATTTATCCTTTGTAAATCTATTCATAATATTGTTGAAGTTGTCATTGGTTCCTCTCTATATAATTTCTAAATGTTTTTTTTTCCTTCATTCATAACATCTACACATAAATATTTATGCTTTTTTTTTATAATGTCTTCATTTGTCTATAGTTATAACTCCTTTCAAAAAAAGACTTTTTTAATATCATGTTATATTTACAACTGTTACATTATCATAAGACGACTATTTTTGAATTCCCATTATACTATATTCCATTATAATCTAGTCTAAGATAATTAGAGTTGTCATTTGCACATAAATCCTTGTTAAATATTAACTTCAACCTCTATTAACGAAGTTCTCGATAATTATATTATGCATAGACTCTCTAGGGACTTGATCGATATTCGTTTAAAAATACTTTCGGTGGTCATACACCGCCATTTGTTATTTCGTGTCTATTGATGTTATGTTGTGATTTGAACACTAATTCATACATTTGATTACAACTTAAAATGAAAGGCACTAAATAATCTGGTCATATATCCAAAAGCACTTTAGATTCCACTTTTGAAAATGACAATAGGAAATAGGGAGAGAAGTTAATCCAGATCATGCTTTCATTTTTTTTAAATAAATTATTTCTCTATCAATATAAAACAATCTAATTCTATCTTACAAAATATCATTTGGTAAAACAATAGTATAAGCAATTATAGTGAATTCCTATATATCCAAAAGCACTTTAGATTCCACTTTTAAAGATGGCAATAGGAAACAAGGAGAGAATTTAATCCAGATCATGCTTTCAATTTTTTTTAATAAATTATTTCTCTATCAATATAAAACAATCTAATTCTATCTTACAAAATATCATTTGGTAAAACAATAGTATAGGCAATTATAGTGAATGCCTATATATCCAAAAGCACTTTAGATTCCACTTTTAAAGACGGCAACAGGAAACACGGAAAGAATTTAATCTAGATCATGCTTTCAATTTTTTTTTTAAAATTATTTCTCTATCAATATAAAACAATCTAATTCTGTCTTACAAAATATCATTCGGTAAAACAATAGTATAGGCAATTATAGTGAATGCCTATATATCCAAAAGCACTTTAGATTCTACTTTTAAAAATGGCAACAGGGAATAGGGAGAGAATTTAATCCAGATCATGCTTTCAATTTTTTTTAATATATTATTTCTCTATCAATATAAAACAATCTAATTCTATCTTACAAAATATCATTCGGTAAAACAATAATATAGGCAATTATAGTGAATGCCTACACCCTTATTTATCTAGAGAAGCAAAAGAATCGATATAAAACATCCCCACAAAAATCCCTAATAATAGTAGTACGACTCCCCCCAACCGCGAGAAACCGCCGACAAAAGATTTATTATGTAGTCACGAACACGCTCCATTCCAACAGATAATACAAAAAATGGTTTTCATCAGATAGTCTTCGCTACAATAGCTGCTGCGAAAACAGTGACAATCATGGATGGTGCGAAAAGGGCTCCGACGTTAGATGTTGGACCCTCGCTACCTGCCGGACTTATGCCTCCAACAGAAGTTGTGGGGGGATTAAGGATTGATGGTGATTTAGCCGAGGGAGACACTGCAGCTGGTGTCGAAGATGATGTCGATGTTGAAGGCGCAGGGGAAGACGAAGGAACACTTTCTGTCGGTGCACCATTGCTCGAACCTGCACCTGCAATAATTAAATTATGTTACCTTGCTTTTCTGTTTCACAATATACGAATACTATCCACAGAGACAAAGATATGTATACCTGCAGATGGAGAAGAAGCTGGACCAATTGCAACTGCTCACAAACAACAAGTATACCAATTACAACTTCTCTAAAACTTGAATTGGACAGTTTTTTACAGCAAAAGGAAAAAGCAAATACCTTGGCATTGGGTGAGCGGTGGAGTGGTGATTTTGCAGGCGCCGGGCAGAGCGAGTGCCCGTGTTTGATTAATGGGAAAGCCAAGAGGATTGTTGGTGGTAAACAACTGGCACAGACACACTGCGCTGTTCTGCACTAGTGAAGATAACGCAGTGCAGCAGCTCTGTGGTGGAGGTGAGGTGGTGACATTAGTGGTAATATACCCCACGCAGGGAGACAATGTTAGGAGCGAAGTTGCGCAGCCTGAAGACTGAGCTGCCACACCGCCATAATTTACAGCTGCTGCTATCACCGCCGCCACCGTCAATATTATAGAAAGCAATGGTTGAGGGAATTCCATTGTACTTGTGAAAAATCACAGATTAAAGGAAAAGAGATTATCGAGTGGCTTCAAGAGCTCTGGAATTAATGATGGAATGACGAGTTTGCTAAATTAGGCTGCGCAGAGTGGCTTATAAAGTGAGGGAGGGAATAGAAAGAAAGATTGCGTAAATGGAAGCCAAAGACGTTTGTACACGGAAGAGCAAGGTGGCCGTAATTGTAGATAGTTTTGGTTCACCAAACCCACTACTATACACTGCTTTTGAATAGGAAAGGCACGTACTGACGAAGATCCATTGTGAGTTGCGTTGAGACAACAATGTCCGTTCTTTTCAATATATACTGGATTCTTAATTTCTTCTCTTTTTGTTTTTTTTTCGAAAAAGGTTCGCCCTTCATGAAAGTCTTCTATCTCGTAGAGGTCACACTCAAATACGTTACGTAGAGTGCCCCGGTATTCGGTGAATGCTTAACGTTAAGGGGTTGGATTCCTAGTCACATAAGCGTGGATAACACATTAAACGGTGCTTTAGATTCAACTCTTCTCTTCTCCTTTCTTTTCTTAAAAAGATACATTTAATATTTTGTAGCTTTTGTGGTGGTGACTCAACAGGAAAGAAGGTGGGCTTTATCCAGTGGGTCTCATGTTTGAGTCTCCCTTGTTATTGGTAGTTCACTCTGACATTTAAAAAAAAAGTTAATAAATTGTTTTAAATTTTTTTAATATATAATTAAAATTATTATTTTTAAAAAAAAAAAAAAAGGGCACAAAATATTTTATATATATTTAAGCCCTGCTTTGTTTATATTAAACAAATAAAATAAAATCAAACATTCTTTTGATAAGTGTTTCCTTAATCTTTTCTTCAAACCAATTTTCTCTTACATAGGTGGCTGCTACTTGCATTACTCAATTGGTTTAATATATAATAATAATTTTAAGATAAAAATAATAATTGACAAAAAAAAATTATATATGTTATAGTTTGATATATATGTTATGGTAGAGTTTGACAATTATATGAGATTATCATTTAAAGAATAAACTCCACGTACAATTCAATTAAACCAATACAATGGGGATGCACAAACCAACTATTCTTATAGTTGGTAAGGGCATTAATATTATACAAATCACAAGGTTTAATTGTTTCAAAAGTCGTAATCGATATAGGATAAAACAAAAGAACATGGTTAACATTTGTGGCTATATCTAATATAAAGTCTTTGAAAGCACTCATGATATATCCACTATTTATATATGACCATTATGAAAAGATGATGAAAGGACAATAACTTTCCATATGAAAATTTAAGGAAGAGACGCTGAAATTAATAGAATATAAATCGCTCATCTACTTAATACAAATTTATTTTTACGAATATAAAATAATTAATTATATAACATTTTATGTGATATGTATGACATTTTTTAATGAATATTGAATAATTCTTTTTTTCTATTTTATCATATATATATATATAGACACAAACATATACACACACACACATATATATCAATCATATGTAAATATTATATTTTTATATATCTTTTACACATATTTATGCAATAAAAATATTTTAGTAGCGTACATGATTATATATATATATATATATATATATATATATATATATATAAAAGTAACATACATGAATATTATTTTTTATTTTTTTTATTTTATATATAAATATCTTTTACATATATTTATTTAAAATAAATATTTTAATAACACACTTGAGTTTTATATATATATATATATATATATATATTTCATTTATGTTAATAGTATATTTATTTTAGATAAATATATATATATATATATATATATATATATATATATATATATAAAATACATTTTTTTAAATATTTATATCATAAATTTAATATAATATAAATATTTTAAAATATAAATATTTTAATATATTTTATATAAATTTATTTAAAATATATTAACTTAATGATTTTAATTAAATTTTTTATAAAATATAATCGTACACTTAATTTATCTTACAATAATTTAATATACATACAAATGATATTTTAAAGAAAATTTAGACATAATTTTATAATAACCAATATTTACAATATAATTTATTTTAAAAAAATATTTAATTTATTCGTATAAAAATATTAATAGATCCATCAATTATATGACCCATTTATGAAAGATTTAAAAATTAATAAATGATGAACAAAGAATTAATATGTGTTCATAAAACAATTTAGTGAGTGCATGTATCAAATTACCATTGTTAGTTCTGTAGGGATTTTTATTGCCTTCACTGCGTTTTAGCTTGATATTACTCCCCGTGCTTTCCACCAATCAGATTACATTAATATTTGTGTTTTAAAATATGGGAAATTTTAATCAAAGTAAAATACAAATTCTTTAATCTTTTCAATATAATATTGTTTTTGCTATATGTTGATTGGTTAATAAACTTTCACTCCCTTCGTTTGGCTGTTAGAGGGAACTGTCATTTTGGCAGTCATAATAACTCAAATTTAATGCAATTGCAGGTTAGACAGGGCAGCTTCTCCAGTGATCTGCCATCTTTGCATTTTGAATTATGCAACTCAGATGTGGAATGCACACCAATCTCTCCTTTTTAAGAGCAGTACCTTTCAAAAATGATTGCTTGACATTTGAAGATTATTGCTGAAATTATTCGGGTTCAATCCAGGTTAATGGTTTATTTTCTGCGCGCCTTCCAGCTTTTTACAAATTTATTTATAGCACAAACATTGAGTGAGTGATATGTGTTTTACAGTTGTATATTCTTCAGAGGAAATTGTATATGCTAATAATGACCTACTACCGCAGTGCGTTTCTCACTTAACAGGCATCTCCCATAAAGTAAATGATTTGATGCCAAGAAAAATTTGTTGTTGACAGCTACTCATGATTTAGTAGTTTGCTCTGCAAATTTCTCAAGCTCTACCATAAATTAGGGTGTCGTGGACCTTTCTTTTGATAGTTTTAAATCTTTCTTTGAGATTTAATGTTTTGTGGTAATGAAAAGGGTTTGTTATTTGCGGGTTAGCGGGTGCAGGGCTTGCAGTATTAGGGCTTATAGAAACATCGTACTTGACTTATATAAAAGCTATAGGCAGCGATGTGTATTGCCCCGGGGAAGGTGGAAGTTGTGGGGATGTCCTAAACAGCAGTTATACCTCTGTTTTTAGTAAGTTTTTATTTCCAAGCAAATGTTTATGGGTTATTTCTGGTTAAAATTTCAATTTTCAAACGTTAGATTGGTTAATCTGAATAAATCAATGTTACAACAGGTAAATTTCATTAAATTTAGAATTCAATTAATTGTTGTGCTAAGACTTATATATATTTCATTTGTGGATCCTGGCAGCAATTTCTATATATATATATTTTTTTTGAAATTTTAATGTATGTGATTGTTTTTAAAGTTACAATCAAAAATTTGCTTCCTAGTACCTGCAGTCATTGTCATTGCATTTCGAAACAAATAATACATATGTTTAAACGCAATTATGTGGGTCTCCTTGGAACAGTTGCAAAATATTAATTGTTTATTACTTTTGGGGGCGGTGCACTAGTAGACCAGAGGGCATTGTGGTGCCTGGAATGGGATACCTAACTTAACAGAATTTGATTCCATGCCGTTGCCAGCTGCTTCTCCTCCTATAATCCCATGCAATTCTTCTCCAACCACGGAGATCCATGTATGGTTATGCTTTCAATTTGGGCATAATGATTTTAGCAGGAGTTTTGGATATTAAATCTTAAAGATTGGGTGTTTTAGGGTTAGCTGGTGTTATTTTTGCATAATTAAGAATTGTCATGCAGAAACATCACAAATTGCATTCTAAAATGCCCACCATAGCAACTTGCTATAAGAAACTGATATGGCTAAACCCCAATCTAGCACAACGAACTTTCAGAAATTCATCACCAGGAATCAAATATAATAGAAACAACATCTTTCATTTTAATTTTTATGTCGATGGACAAATCTTAAAGGCCGATAGAGTTCATTCGACGATGACCAAGTCCCTCCAAATTTGGGTAAATGGAGTTGGAGAAACTTTTGTTGCTATCAATGAAAATGATGTCTCTTGGTTCGTAGGATAGAAGGCAAATCCTTGAGCTCCTAAATGCTTAAAATTTTCGAAATGGTTTTGAAAATTCTGGAAATTGTTTTTTTCACCCCACATATAGATCTTATAGATGTTGTAATATGCATGTATTATCTTATTGTCTCTCCATCAATTTGGTCCACTCTGGTTTGGATTTGCATTTTTACTTCAATTGTTTACTTTTTTCCTTCTTATTTTCCATATTGCCAAGGACTATAAGGCATGGGTTTCTGGGGACACATCTCAATGGACTCTTGGGACAGGGCAGATTTGATAATTATCTTAGGATAAGGAGATTAAAATTAAAGATGCCTATTATTTTGGGGTATTTTTTCTACCTACAAACTTATTTTAATAGTTTTTATCCACAAATATTGTTGTTTCTTTGCAACAATTTAGAAACTGTGATAATACTTTTTTCATCTCATGTCATTTCATTCTTGGAGTGGATATTTTCTTGGTTAGTTGTGGTAATTGATTTTTGTATAGCTATTATTTGAAAATTTTGGAAGAGTTTTCATCTATTATGTCTTCTAACCGTGTTGTAACTAATACCACAACCAAAATCCATGGGCTTACATAGATTGCCAATGGACTTTGAAAGAGGTATAATAAAGGTACTTGAGTATTTTTCAATTGTTTATAAACAATTGAAAGGTACCTTTAGTTTTTTGTTGTTATTTATTTGTTGGGTTTTCTATGTTTGTATAGATGGAAAAGATATAATAACTTCCAGCTCACTTGGTGCCTCTTCCATTCTCTGAAATTCACAGTTCATCATCACTCCAATTTCTGCAATATTTTTCTCAATTTTTTTATTTTTTTGGTATTTTACAAACAAAGTCTATTTTTCAAACATTTGGTAACACAAAAACAATCAACTACCTCAATCGTCATATAACTATCATAGTTTACACTGCAAGGACTTGACACATTATACCTCTTGTTACTTATAAATTCTAAACATTTTTTATTAATTAAAAATAAAAATTCAAATATTATTAGCTCTGATATCATTTTTTTTTTTTAAGGGTGTACAATATTCTTTAATAATGTGACATATCTATTACATTTCAAATCTATTAAATTATGAGCTCCCAATTTTCGTTTCTTATTTCCATTTTTTTATGGTAGAAATTTATTTAGATATATACTCATTATTATTAAGTTTAGTATTAAATGATTATAGTAGATCAATTTTAATATATATTGGTTATTTATTATACAAATTTTAAATATTTTTTTTATACATTTTAAATATCAATTTTAATAGATTCAATATGAATTATGACTTATGTATAACATGAATATTTTAATATTGTAAGTATTTTTTTGTCAAATTTTTAAATTTTAAGTATTTTATTAACTATTATAAGAGGATAGTTTATTTTTAACTAATTTTCAAATATCATTAAAAATTAGTATATTTTCTATACTCATAATTCATTCCTTATAGTTTTAGAAGGCAGAACTTATTATAACACATAAAAAATACCACAAATAAATAAAAATAATACTAAGACTTTATCATCATCCTCTAGTAGATTTGTGAAATACTGCTTACTACTTTAAAATGCTGAATTTAAAATGAAGACATAACGACCATCTTAATGTTTGATCTTGATACCTTTTAGACTTATACACACTTGTTTTACCATTTTAACTCCTCATTAATTTAGATAAATATTTGTTAACTCATAACATACTAATCTTGTTGACTTAAACTTGAGGCGACTATACATGCCCAAAAAAACATAGAAAGGTTTGAACCTAATATCTCTCCCTTTGTAACTTAAGATTTTATTGGCTCTCATTTATCACAAGTTGAAATGTAATTGTGACAAAATTAATTATTGATCATAATTTTGAACTCAGTGACCCAATATAGTAATATATTTTACATTACAATTTAAATATTTATAATAGTAATAATTAGGCATCACAAAGATTTGATTAAAAATAATTATTTGTTTATAAAAATATGATCTAAGAGCCACTTAAAATATGTACCAAAATAATGATGGACAAGATTACATAAAGAAGGGCACTTATGGAGATATGGCACTACTCTATTTTGTTCAATGGTGTTCCTTAAGATTTTAAGATGGCATGAAACTTCAAGTAATGGGATGACAATAGGTACATGGTGTTTAGGATGACATTTTAGGAAAAACAAAAGTATATTTCAGATAAAAAAATTAGTGTTCTAAATATTCAATGGTATCTTCTAGGTTAATCAAAGTCATCTTCGCCATTTAAAATGCCTTAACATGTCCAATGCATCCTAGTTTTTTGAAATTTTAGCTTAACATGCTTAACACTTTTTTTTTATTATATTAAACATCCAACAATAAAAGATCACTCATATTTTGGAACCATGTGTGATTATTCCATTACTTCGCACTTGTTAGATTAAAAAAATCTAAACTTTTAGTCCCTTTATATATTTAGCATAAAACATTGAAGGTCCAGAGAAAAACTAAACAATAAATAATATTCAAAAAATATGGTACTTTATGAAAAATAATAAACATTTATCTTTAGAAAAGTCACATGCCAATCATGCCACTCTTGTAAATTTATTCTTGACAAATATGTAAATATTTAAGCATATCCTCAAATATTTCCCATCTCACAAGCCTATCTTATTACATGCGCTAATACCATTAATAGAAAATATTCTATATATGAAAAATGGTAAGACTACCATATAATTTCTTACTTTTAAAATATCGGATTAAATGAGATATATAAAATTCCATCCTTGCTATTTAAAACGTCACTTTAACATGTTCAATGCCTTTTTGGACTATATTAAATATCCAAAAATATATCATTCAAATTTTGTTACCATGTGTAACTAGTTTAGTGCTTCAAGGTACTTAAATAAGAAATAAAAATGTTTAGTGCCTTTCTACATAGAACTTGAAATATTGGAGCTTATGAAAAAGGAATAAAATTTATCTAAAAAAATCGCATGCCCATCATGCCACTTTAGTAAATGTCTTCTTCGTAAGCATGTAAATATTTAAACATAACATCAAATATTTTTCAACTCACAAATCAAGCATTTTACATCATGTAATTCCACTAATAAAAATTATTCAATAAATGACAAGATTACTATATATTTTATTAATTTTAAAATATTAAGTTACATGAAATATATATAATATTTCTAATTACATGTTACAAATTTCATTTTTATATATGATCAACTACTCATATACCAATTATTTATTTCAACCCCTTAAAATAATACCTATTAAGTTTTAAGAAAATTTTAAAACTAAAACAAGATAAAACGTGAAAAGAAGTGTCTTATAAAGAAATGTGTACCTTGTCGAGTAAAACAACTAACATTCTATATATATAATCTTACATCAAATGACCCAACATCATTTAAATAAGAATTTATTTATTTTCTTTATGACATCTTCATATAAATAAAAATAATTCAAATATAAGGAAAAATTTAAGAAAAGATATATATGAATATATGAATATGGATTCATAAAAAAAATTAGACATTGAAAAATACATTCAAAATAAAAGATAAATCAAAATATATAAAATACATAAAAGCTTAATGAAAAAAAATAAAAATAAATAGAATCACTTATAGATGTACATTAAATTCTCCTAAAATAAAAAATACCTAACAAACTGTGAATCATAATCAATGTGTAATTGTATAATGGTAATGGAAATGCCATATTCAAAAACCTAGTAATGTGTCAAAATAATATATTCACGTTAAATAAGGGTACCAATCACAAAAATTTGGATGCAAAGAAACTTTTGTAATTGAATAGTCCAAACTAAATGGATACATTATGAGTCTAATCAAAGTCTAATCAATTTTATTCATCCCTCATTCCATTCTCTCTCGCTTATGGGTGAACTACATTGGCTTGATGTCCATTTGGAAAATGTAGGTGACATTTAGATACATGACATATCTTGATTCATATCATCCACCTTCATTATTCTTTTCATATCTTTCATCACTTTGTGAATTCTTATATCCATGTTTTTTGTGGCTTTTACAATCATTCCACCATCACATCTACATTTGTGCCCACTCATCTTTAATATATGCATGAAGTTATATCCTTGAGATATTGCTTGCCAATTTTCCCTTACTAGGGCATGACATTTGAACTAGTTCACAAATCTAAATCACCCTTACAGGTGTAGGCCATTCTTTATTAGTGATCAAAATATGCCCTACTAGGGCACAATTATTTATTATATGATAAAATTTTCTCTAATGGAGCACATTATTATTTCTTCTATCTTTGGAGAGAACATTCTCCTTTTCATATAATTCTAAGCTCTATGGACTTTTTCCCTCATTCTAGAAATATTTAGCGTGAAACTTGTTTTGGGATTGAGCAGTTTAAAGTACACAACTTGCACCCTAACTTTAGGTGTGTTCAAAGTGTGTCACTTCTATTTTTGGACTATATCCTTTCCATTCCCCCCTTTTTGGGGCCTACTTAACTCTTATTATATTTTGATCACTGATGAAATCAATGTGTATAAGCATTAGCTCATATGGATTTAATCTATTCCATGGGTTAACCTCACTTTCTCTTTCTTTTTAAGAGCCCATCCTTCACTTTCATCCTAGTATGTCCTCTCGAGGGGGCATCATGGGTCATTTATAATTTCTTCTTGACAACTCTTTTCTTTGAAAGGATGTTGCTTTTCCTGAATGTCTCACTACACCTTCTCAAATAGGGGCAAAATGTAGACATCCAATTCCTAACACCTTTGTGTTGAAATTGTCAATCTTACTCAAATGCATAATTTAAGCCAAATTCACTTAATGTGCTGAA
Source organism: Torreya grandis (assembly GCA_037957365.1). Taxonomy (NCBI): domain Eukaryota; kingdom Viridiplantae; phylum Streptophyta; class Pinopsida; order Cupressales; family Taxaceae; genus Torreya; species Torreya grandis. Next base: position 2,172,866 of record JARHVA010000215.1, on the reverse strand, counting down.
TGGATCGAGATTATCATATATAAGTGCTGACTTAGGATAATTTATCCCTAAATAGGGCAATGTATTTTATGTGATTCCTAACTTTTATCAGATCATTTTGAATTAAAATAATACAAACTTATTTTGGTACTCTAGATCACTTCTTTCTTGTAGTTCATAAGCACACATCGCATGCCTGTGTTATTTTGTCTTGGAAACATACTAAATGGGATTATTGTCTATTCGTAACTAACATCTCCTTATCATTCTGATTGAGTTAAATTATGACTTATTAATATGACTTTCTGACTAGTTTGATTAATTGTGCACCTATTTATAAATAATTGCACTAAAATGGATTTATCTTACTTAGGTAAATTAAATCAAATTAAGAGCTTAAGTAAGAATTCCATGGAATTTATTGAATATTTATTTATTGGAAATTGATTCCTATTAACTGCATCATTAAATGACATAATCAATGGAGTGATATCCATAAGCAATAAATGCAACAACTATTGGGTTTATGGGTACCCATGCCTATTTAATGCCTCTTCTTCCCAGATATTTATAAGGATATTTATGGATTAATTATGAAATATTGAGTTCATTCATGGCCACGCATCTTCATCTTGAGATGGATGATCGTTGTTAATTTTGATAAAATTTAAAATCCTATAAATAGGAGGGCTATGACCACTTTCTGTTAGGGTGTGGAGCTAAAAGCTTCAGCAAGGAGCATACATTATTAGTTTTGGGTCTACATAGACACCGGCGTCAGTTAGGAGCGACCGAAGTTGGTCAAGAGCAGTTGCAGAGATGCCGACGTCGGCAGAGGATCGGCCGATGGCGGTCATAGACAAGCAGTAGGAACCGATGTCGGTTATCTGTGCATCCAGAGAGAGCTATTTTAGAGGATAGAAGCGAGTGTTTGCATGATGAGTTTGAGTTGTAGTCTCAAGCTCGCGTCTCTATTGTTAGCAATACTATTTTTAGAGCCCTTGTTCAAGTGGCTTAACTGTTTGTTGGAAGTGCATGCTCAAGTCTCCTAATTCTATATGTAGAATTAGATCTTCCTAGCTTATTGTAGTAGTTATTGTGGATTATTGTAGTAATTCATTGTGTGTGAAGAACATTACAGAATTGAATCAATCCAGGCTTGTTGGAGTTGATTGTTCTTGAGAGAGAGATCTCTTGAGGAATAGAGATCTAGTGAGAGATCTATACATCTAGGAGAGGTGTGGAAGAAAGAAGTTTCTTCAATTGTATTCCTTTTGTAAAGAGTTTGTTAATACAAGTTTTCAGGGTCGTTTCTTGTATCTCTTATTCTTGCTATTATCTCATTCTAATTACTTGTCTATCTGATTTAATTTTGCATTGATTGCTTTCACAAGTGTAATCTATTGTTGGTTGATCCCCAACAATTGGTATCAGAGCTTAGGTTGCAGGTTCAGAGCTTGATATCCAATAATTGGTATCAGAGCTCAGGTTCACTAACAGGTGGTTCAGATCTCTGTAGTGTGTATTGATTACAAGTTCTCATAGGGGTTTCTGCAGGGATTTTTGTTTGAGTGGGAGAAGCAATGGCAGATGAAAGTAAATTGAGGATGGAAAAGTTTAATGGCAAAAATTACCAACTTTGGAGAATGCAGATAGAGGATTATCTGTATCAGAAAGATCTCTACTTACCGTTAGGTGGGGTTGCAAAGAAGCCCAAAGACATGGAGGATGAAGAATGGGAAGTTCTTGACAGAAAGGCTCTGGGGTCTATAAGACTGAGTCTAGCATCCACTGTGATATCTAATTTATCACAGGCAAAGTCTACGGTAGAGTTGATGACTACGTTAGCAAATTTGTATGAAAAACCCTCAGCTTCTAATAAGGTATATCTTATGAAGCAGTTATTTAATTTGCATATGAATGAAGGTAGATCTGTTTCTACTCATCTGAATGATTTCAATGGAATTGTGAATCAATTAAGTTCAGTGAATATAGTGTTTGATGATGAAATAAAAGCTCTTTTAATATTATGTTCTTTGCCTGAAAGCTAGCATGGCTTAGTAATGGTAGTAAGTAATACTGCATCTGCATCAAATATTTTGAAAGTAGAGGATGTTGTTAGTGTTATCTTGAATGAGGAAATACGCAGGAAAAGCACAGAAGAGACATCTGGGAACGCTTTAAGTTTTGAGAGCAGGGGAAGGTAGAAAGAGAAGAGCAAGAAAGGCAGATCAAGATCCAAATCTAAGGGGAAAGGCAGATCTAAATCCAGAAATGGCAGAAGGCCACAATGTTGGAATTGTGGAAAGATGGAGCACATAAGCAGAGATTGCTGGTCAAAGCCTAAGGAAGACAATCAGCACGAAGGAAAGGAAGAAGCCAAGGTTGCAGGTATTGCACAAGATGCTTTAATTTTCTCTCTGCATAATAATATAGAATCTTGGGTATTAGATTCTGGTGCATCTTTTCATGCTACCCCTAACAGGGAATATTTTAGTGACTATATCCATGAAGATTATGGAATAGTGTATCTAAGGGATGATGAGCCTTGTAAAATAATTGGTAAAGGTAAAGTGCAGCTGAAGATGCAGAATAGCAACACATGGGTGTTGAGAGATGTGATGCATGTTCCTAGCTTGAAGAGAAATTTGATTTCTGCAGGAAAGTTAGGGGATGAGGGTTGTACAGTAACTCTCACGGCAAAATCTTGGAAGGTGACCAAGGGTGCACTTGTTATGGCCAGAGGTAAGAGAGAAGGTACTCTCTATTTGTGTAATTATGTTACTAACAAATCTCCTTCTGTATTATCTACTTCAGATGTGGATGCTAAGTTGTGGCACTCAAGGCTTGGCCACATGAGTGAGAAGGGGATGCCAATTCTTAAGTCTAAAGGTATGCTTTCAGATTTAAAAGGCATAGATCTAGAGTTTTGTGAGCACTGTGTATTTGGAAAACAAAAAAGGGTTAGTTTTCTCAAGACTGGGTCTACTAAGAAGAGGCATAAGTTACAGCTTGTTCACACAGACGTGTGGAGACTGGCTCAGGTTGCTTCCATTGGAGGATCACAGTACTATGTGTCTTTCATAGATGATGCTACAAGGAAGGTATGGATCTATTGTATTAGAAGAAAATTTAATGTATTTGAGACTTTTAAAGTTTAGAAAGCTATGGTTGAGAATGAAACAGGTAAAAGATTGAAGTGCCTGAGATCAGACAATGGCAGTGAGTTCTGCAGTCATAAGTTTAGAGATTATTGTTATATGCATGGAATCCGTAGGCAAAGGACGGTTCCAAGGACACCTCAACAGAATGGAATTGCTGAAAGGATGAACAGGACAATAATGGAGCGTGCAAGATGTATGAGATTGCATGCCATTTTTCCCTTACAATTTTGGGCACAAGCTGTTGACACTGCAGTGTACCTGATTAATAGAGGACCCTCTACAGCTCTGGATGGTGGTATTCCAGAAGAGACATGGACAAGTAAAAAGGTTGATCTCTCATATCTCAAAGTTTTTGGTTGTGAAGCCTTTGTGCACATAGATAAAGAAAACAGAAAGAAGCTTGATGCTAAGTCTATGAGGTGCACGTTTATTGGCTATGGCTCAGATGATTTTGGTTACAGATTGTGGAATCTAGAAACTAACAAGGTAATCAGGAGCCGTGATGTTGTTTTCAACGAAAGAGTGATGTATTGTGATCAGCTAAGGAAGCTGAATCAATCTGAGCAGAGCAATGGTGAATTAGACGAGGTGAAAGTCCAAAATGAGCTCGCAGGAAAAAGAAATAATCACTTGCAGGAAAACACAGAGACCAACGTTGGCAGGTTAGGAACCAGCGTCGGCAGTATAGAAATTGGCGTCGGCCGTACAGAGACCGACGTCGGCAGGACAGGTACCGAGGTCGGTTAGGCAGAACCAACATCAGCCAGTAACAGGTCTGGAGGTGACCGAGGTCGGTCACTGTCAGAGAATTTGGGTGGACAGCGTGTTGTAAACGAGTCTCAGACACCCATCAGGAGGTCAGAAAGGGTGAGTAAGCCTCCAATTAGATATTCTCCTTCTTTATTTTATTTATTGCTAACTGATGGTGGAGAACCAGAGAGTTTTGAAGAAGCAATACAGGTGGAGTCCAAGAGTGAGTGGGAGCATGGCATGGTTGAGGAGTTGGAGTCCTTAAGAGAGAACCAAACATGGGATTTGGTTGAATTGCCAGCTGGTAAGAGAACACTTAAGAACAGATGGACCTACAGGTTGAAAGAAGGTGAGAATGGACAGATGAGATATAAGGCCAGAATGGTAGTGAAAGGATTTGCACAAAAGCCAGGTATTGACTTTGGTGAGATTTTTTCTCCTATTGTTCAAATGACTTCTATAAGGGTTGTATTGTCTTTGGTTGCTTTCGAGGATTTGCATCTTGAGTAGCTAGATGTTAAGATAGCATTTCTTCATGGAGATTTGGATGAGGAAATATATATGGAACAACCAGAAGGATTTGAGGTCAAGGGTAAGGAGAAGTTTGTGTGTAGATTGAAGAAAAGCTTGTATGGCCTCAAGCAAGCTCCTAGGCAATGGTACTTAAAATTTGACAGGTTTATGACTGAGCATGGCTACAGTAGGTGTCAATCAGACCATTGTGTGTATTTCAAGAGATTTGATAATGGTAGATATATTATTCTATTGTTGTATGTAGATGATATGCTGGTTGCAGGATCTCACATGCAGGATATCTCTGAGCTTAAGGTGAAATTAGCTCAATCGTTTGCTATGAAGGATTTGGGAGCAGTAAAGAAAATCCTTGTCATGAGCATTAAGAGAGACAGGAAAAATCACAGGTTGATATTGTCTCAAGAAGATTATGTGGACAAGGTGTTGAAACGGTTCAATATGTAGGATGCTAAACCGGTAAGCACACCTTTGGCTGGACATTTTAAGTTGAGTAAAGAACAATGTCCTAATTCATATGATGAGGTAGAGTACATGAGTAAGGTTCCATATTCTTCCGCAGTAGGGAGTTTGATGTATGCAATGGTGTGTACTAGACCGGATATTGCCCAAGCAGTGGGAGTGGTAAGTAAGTATATGGCCAATCCAGGTAAGGAACATTGGAAAGCAGTTCAGAGGATCCTTAGATATCTGAGAGGAACCTGTAGTAAGCACTTATGCTATGGAGGTTCAGATACTTCTCTACATGGTTATGTAGATTTAGATATGGTAGGTGATTTGGATGGCAGGAGGAGCACTACAGGTTATGTTTTCACTGTAGGTGGAACGGCGGTTAGCTGGATATCTAAGTTGTAGAAGGTTGTTGCCTTGTCAACTACAGAAGCAGAGTATATTGTAGCCACAGAGGCTAGCAAGGAGATGATATGGATGACACGGTTCATGGATGAGCTTGGTAGGGAGCATGAGAGTTGCAGATTGTATGTGACAGTCAGAGTGCAACCCATTTGGCTAAGAATTCAGCCTTTCATTCAAGAACAAAGCACATACAACTAAGGTATCACTTCATACGACAGTTATTGGAAGATGGTGAGTTGAAGCTGGAGAAGATCCATACAGATAGGAATCCTGCTGATATGTTAACCAAGCCGGTTACAAAGGAGAAGTTGAATCTTCATTCAACTTCTGTTGGTCTTCATGATTGAGTTGAAGATGGAGGAGCTAGAAGATGTTGTTGTACAGGTACTGGTGCAGCTGTTTATCTCTAAGTGGGAGATTGTTAGGGTGTGGAGCTAAAAGCTTCACCAAGGATCATACATTATCAGTTTTGGGTCTACACAGACACCGGCGTCAGTCAAGAGCGACTGACATCGATCAGGAGCAGTTGCAGAGATGCTGACGTCCGCAGAGGATCGGTCGATGGCAGTCACAGACAAGCAGCAGGAATCGACGTCGGTTACCTGTGCGTCCAAAGAGAGCTATTTCTGAGGACAGAAGCGATTATTTTCATGATGAGTTTGAGTTGTAGTCTCAAGCTCGCGTCTCTGTTGTTAGCAATACTATTTTTAGAGCCCTTATTCAAGTGGCTTAACTGTTTGTTGGAAGTGCATGCTCAAGTCTCCTAATTCTATATGTAGAATTAGATCTTCCTAGCTTATTGTAGTAGTTATTGTGGATTATTGTAGTAATTCATTGTGTGTGAAGAACAGTACAGAATTGAATCAATCCAGGCTTGTTGGAGTTGATTGTTCTTGAGAGAGAGAGCTCTTGAGGAATAGAGATCTAGTGAGAGATCTATACATCTAGGAGAGGTGTGGAAGAAAGAAGTTTCTTCAATTGTATTCCTTTTGTAAAGAGTTTGTTAATACAAGTTTTCAGGGTGGTTTCTTGTATCTCTTGTTCTTGCTATTATCTCATTCTAATTACTTGTCTATCTGATTTAATTCTGCATTGATTACTTTCACAAGTGTAATCTATTGTTGGTTAATCCCCAACACTTTCATTAAGCTTAATTTGTGTAAACTTATAACATAGGATTCTCTTCACAAGTCAACTATTTAGTTTGATTATATTTTATTTGTAATAGGATAGCATCATTGATAGGCATATTAGTGATTTCATATCATGAGCCTAGATTATGCATGGTGATCTTTATATGATGGAGAAGTTTGGCATCCATTGTTAACAAACATAAAAACACCAAATTAAGGGTAAAAACACATTTTTGAGCCACTTATGGATGATGGGATGCCTTTGGGAATGTAATTGGTATTTGATTTCTTTCATTTTATCTTTATTGTCATTTGCACACCCCATTCGAATAGGTTGGCCTCAATTGTTATTTATTTATGAATTCTTTGTGTTTTTCATGACTAATGATTGATCTAACAATCTTTGTAATCCATCTCTATAATTATCAATTGTATGGTGAATTTAGGATGTGTTAAAATCCAACCATGAGGTACAACATTTCATACTTGATTGTGGAGTCAACTATCATGTCAATATTTTGTAGAGGAAAGTCATCCTTTGGGTAGGACTTTTTGATATCTCTAAATTCATTATATATTCTTATCCCTTATGCATTTTTACTGATATACACAATGTTTGAGATCCACTCTAAATATTTGATCAGTCTGATGCATCTTTATTCTAAAATTTTTCTAACTCTTTCTTGACCAATACAACAATACGAGGATACATCTTCTAAAATTTTAATTTGACTGGTTTGGCATCAAGATGTATAACAAGATGGTGTATAACCAAGGTAGGGCCCAAACATGGCATGTCTGAATAGGCTCATGCAAATATGTCAAATAATTCCCTCAAAAGGATTGTAAAAACTTCACGTTCCTCCTTAGTGAGAGATGTGCCTAATTTGATCCACTTCAAGTTATCTAGAGTCTGAATGTTAGCTTCCATAGCATCTTCTGCTAGGATATTCAAGCCATCTTCTAGAATAGTTGGCAAATATGTACATTAGCCTACAATGGCAATGTCCTTTGGTCAGACTAGTTCTTCAATCTCTCCAAAACATGGTGAATCTAAATCCCCTAATGGTAGCAATGGCCATGTAACAAATGTTATAGGACATTCTTAGATAATTTAATCAAAGGAATGATGTTTCTATGTAACGAAATTAGACCTAAAATTAAGTTCATCATTGTTGGTTTCCTGAGCTTCATTCTAGGAAAGGTGAACACCCACATTGATTGTTGCTTGAAACAGGGTTTCACCAAAAGACTGGGCTTTTTCTTTACTTTTACCATGGTGCAAAATCTCCTCAAAGAGGTTTTCCCTTTAGGACCTCAATGTTTTATTATTTTATTTTTTGGCTAAGAGTGTTCACTTTCACTCCAAAATAGGCTACAGGGTACAATTTGATAGAAAACCCTTTTTTTGGTGTCCCAACGGAACATTATCTCTTAGGCCCAAAAAATAATAAAAGGTCTCATCATTTTCAAACTCATCTAATGGTACTACGTATTATTATTGGTCCTATTCTATAGGTTGAAGATGATAAATGAGAAGTGTGGAATGTTGGATTACTGTCACAATGGTGTAAATGGTATATGGGTCAAATAAGTTAGTGTTGTCAAGGTCTTCATAAATGATATGATCAATTCTATGTAATGAAATTAGACCTAAAATTAAGTTCATCATTTTTAGTTTCCTGTGCTTCATTCTAGGAAAGGTGAACACCCCCATTGATTGTTGCTTGAAACAGGATTTCACCAAAAGACTGGCCTTTTTCTTTAATTTTACCATGGTGCAAAATCTCCTCAAAGAGGTTTTCCCTTTAGGACCTCAATGTTTTATTATTTTATTTTTGGCTAATAGTGTTCACTTTCACTCCAAAATAGGCTACAGGGTACAATTTGATATAAAACCCTTATTTTTGGTGTCCCAACGGAACATTATCTCTTAGGCCCAAAAAATAATAAAAGGCCTCATCATTTTCAAACTCATCTAATGGTACTATGTATTATTATTGGTTCTAGTCTATAGGTTGAGGATGATAAATTAGAAGTGTGGAATGTTGGATTACTATCATAATGGTGTAAATGGTATATGGGTCAAATAAGTTAGTGTTGTCAAGGTCTTCATAAATGATATGATCAAACTCTACTTCATTATCAGCATTATCGTGACTAGTCATTAGAACTGGAACATAGATAACATATGTGGATTCACCCAAAGATGTTTAAATCTGAAACCATAAGTTACTTTGTATCTAGTCATATAAATGGGCTCAAGAGTACATTGTCAGTTTTCCCCGAGGCCTCCACCCTCATAGGCTTGGTTATCCATGATCCTATTAGGGATGGGATACTTTGTAACATGTTAGAAATTAGCCAATTTGTCATTATATAACTAGGAATCATCATTGACAAGTGGGTCCCCTTCTTGGCCAGTGGTGAGTGTGAAAATAACAGGCATTGGGTTATGAAGCTTGCCTTTTCCCTTGCTTCGTTGTTCCATACAATCTGACTTAGCTTTGGGCCTTCTATAGGTCTTGGGATTTTATGGAATCTTGGAAATATGGAACATGTCATGGGTAAAATAGTCTCCTAACCATTATCCAAAATGATTAGACATTTCAAAAGGAGGTGTATGAGAAGATGAGGCAAGTCTATCAAGGTCTAAATAATTGGCATCCAGCTCTAAAAAATAAACTTGATACATTTATTCAATGTCGAAGGGATTGCATGAATTTCATGTATCCATGGTCTAACCAAAAGCAAATTGTATGATAGATATAGGTCCAGCACATGGTAGAGTGTATCATGGGTCAAAGTCCCAATGATCAATGGCAAACTGATGGTTCTTTTTAGTTCTCATTATTCATTATTGTAGGCCTTGATAGTAATAGTCTCTAGCTGAAGGTCAGATGTTATATATCTTAGATGCTTGATTAGCTTCAGAGATAGAATATTCAAGCCTGGTCCATTTTCTATGAGGACACATTTGAATTTGTGCCACATGATGACAAATTCAATATATAATGGGTTTTTATGGAAAGGGCCAAGGGATGACATATCACTTTGGTTGAAGGTCAACTATTGGCCTAGGGCTACGTGTCCAACCAAAGATTGAAATTTATATGGGTTTATGTCATTTGGAACTTGGGATTGGGTTAAGATTTTTGTAAGGATGTTCTTGTGGATGGTAGACATACATAACAAATCTAAAATGGAGATGTGTGTGAATGTATTTTAGAGTTATTCCAAAATGTCATATATCTTTTCTTTAATAATGGTAAGTGGCTTGTTCTTAGCCGACATAGTGGGTTAGATCAAATCATTGGTAGGAGGTTGTGGGCTTATGATGGTAATCTTAGACTGTTGAGTTGTGATTGCATAATATGAATTTGATATAGGACCTTTATAATTATGAGATGATGGAGATGGGCCAGAGAGGTTAACTCTTGATTGTTGACACATTTGTTTATAGTCATGGGGAAATGAAAATTTATCAACATAAGGTCATGAAATGGTAATCTTATGTTGTTGTTGCTCTTGGCTACAGTCACATGTCAAGGAAGGATTATTGGCATAGATAAGTTGATTAAAATTGCTAGGAAATAGTCTTGGTTTATTTGTATTTTTTCTAGGATTGATTGTAATGGTAGAAACATACCCTCCTATAATATGACCTACAACTTTATTTCACACATGTGAAACTGCATTATAATTCTGTTGATTGTTGGGGTTATTTTGGCCTTCGTTCCTTCCATTTGGTGGATGTTATTATTGATGCTGATATTATTATTGTTTTTGTTATTGCAGTTGTTGTTGAGATTATTGTTATTATTTAGCATTGTTATGCTATGGAAAAGGATTTTGGTTATGCCCAAGTTTTGATTGAAAGTAGATGATATATTATACAATTGGATTTTCCCATTTTACAATATATTTTCAATAAAGTGCTTTAGCTACGCATAATGACATATATAATGTCTATGAAAATGGTTGTATTCATAGAATTCATACTCTTTATGGGTAAGTTCACAGAGTTAGGGGATAATTCTATGGACAATACCAATAATGTGATCATGTTAATTAATAACATGAATAAATTATTTAGTTAATGCAATCATGTTACTTAAATTTAGGCTTAGTGATTATCGATCCATAATGTGATCGCAGTATTATATAGCATGACTGTGTTATATTGAATAATAATGTGATCATGTTATTATAATTTACAATAATGTGATCGTGTTATTTTAATTTCCAATAATACAATCATATTAATAATGTGATGGTGTTACCTATGTGTCAAAAAAAATAAGAAGGGAAACCTAAATACAAAATCCTCATTTTGCATTCCATGACTGCATTTTACATGGGATATATCAGAGAGTGCCATGAACCTACTAGATTCATCCCTCAAACCTATTGATTTATGATGCTACTGCGTAGGAGATATAAGCTATTTCACTCTAACCTAATTTTCATAATAATCATTGTTTAACACTAGTTTTTAATTGTAATTTATTTTTTTAACAACCCATCCTATTAGACTCCTAACCTTCCATTGAATCTTTTGGTTGTTCCTCTTGCCAACCCTATACAAAACCCTCTTATTCCTCCTATCCCTCCATATAACCCTCATATAGTTCCCCAAAACCCCCTTGGAAGTGAAGAGGTTCTGATTGACAACATTGTGTGAAACAAACTTGAAATTAAAGAGTTAATTGATAGAATGAGGGATCTCACTTTGACCAAGCCCCATCGCACCCAGCTAGTCAATTCCCTAGATACCTTATTAGGTCAAATTGACTCTATAACGATTACAATTGACTAATGGACCTCATATAAGGATACTTGTAAGGCATATTATTCTAAAAATTTGTCAGCCCTTTAGGTCAAGAATAAACAAGTTTCAAAATCCTTCATTTCCACCCTATTCATCAATCCAACCACCAATGCCCCATTTCTCATAACCACCAAAATTTTTCTTATCCATTTTTGTTTACATAACTTAATCAAAAATAATTTTTTGGATCAGTGGTGGATGGTCTTTGACTATCCACCATGTAACAACCATGAGGTCTTGTTATTGTTTTTTAGGAAACTCTACTGTGAATTTGTCCTTAATGAGATTCCCAATTATTTTAATTTTAGTGAGTTTCAGGGTCAAGGAAAAAGCTATGCATAGGATCGACCAGGCACATGTCATGTGCCTTATCAACCTACACATATCCCTATCTAAAAGCCTCTTGAGCTTGAGATCCCCTTCATAGTTTATCAAGTCATAGAGATAGACACTCTTCATGCCCTTAGTTCACTCACTGATATACTTGTTTAACATATGAGTAGGCTTTCACAGAGTGATTCTATAGATACACCACCTACATAACCTTGACTTCACCCTTGTAGTTTATGTGGAGCTATGTACACAAGACCTTTTGAAAATAATGGAGTTGGTGGTTCAGATGGCTTAGATCATATTCTTATGACTAATGAGTTTTTCTCATGCATATTTGGCATGTAGACATCAGTCACCACATAGATGCAGGTATATTTTATATAAATATCATGTTAAATTTAAGTTATATTTGAAAATTTAATTTAGCTAAAAAATAATTTAATAGAAATTTAATTTATTATATATGTCACTTTTTATGTCACAAGAGGTGATAGTTCCTTCATCATCATAGTAAGCATTTATAGCATTTGATTTATCATGGCCATTGTTTACATATTCAGATCCAACTTTTGGGCCATCCACTACTACATTTGCCTCTATTAGGATGACACCATTTACCTATATAGAGGTAAAATTTTGATTAATCTTATGCTCTATGTACATTTATAGTCTATGTATAATTACTTTTTAAGTTTAAGTTAAATTTATCTTTCTCTATTTTCATGTTCTCTCTCTTTATCCTTGCTCTTTTCTTTACAATAGTTGCAAGCTATGAGAATGGGCTCAACAATATTTGTATAACTACTTTTGGCAAATCCCACAAATATTCCATGAATAATCTCATTTAGGATTAGATAAGGGTAGTTCACATGCAATGAGGATACTTATATAAAATGAATATAACACTTATCTAGGGGTCATTCTAGGTAACACTATACTAAAAATGAAGTTGTTAAGCTTAATATAGTCATATTCTCATTTTGACTTATGCCACCATTACCATTAAATATAAATCCACATGTTACCCATGAAAATGTGTGATAATGGAAAGGGAATTTAAGGTAAAAGAGAATAAATGTGCATCATTAAGAATAGACATAACACAAAAAACATATATATATTTTTATTTTCATCTAATTCACTTCTCTTCTCAAGAATTAATGCAAAAATAACACAACCGAAAACATAAAAGTCATAAATGGTCTTACGTTGGACCATGCTTCTTTGGGAGTAATATCCTACAATGCTCTTATAGGGTCACTGATTAAGGATGTAGACGTTGTATTCATATCTTCTACCCATTACCCATATGGTACATTTTCTCTTTATGTTACCTGAGTTTAATAAACTATTTTTCAATAAAAATGTTACATGCTTCCAAGGATAGTACATTATCTATGAACAAAACATGAAGCACATTTTGCCAAAAAATATTTGTACAATCCTGATGAATATACACCCATTTTCCTAGTGGAAGTTAACTTGGAAGTGATTATATCCTATTAAATGGGAGTCTCATTCATATACCTCTTTCCTAGATACTTTCCTAATAATGTAAACTAAAATTCACATGACCACATTGCATCTAAAACCATAAGGACACAAACTTGACATGACTGCACATGTTGCATTTACTTCCTCATCTTTGATATGGATAAACACAAACAATCCCTTTTCTCTCTTGTCCATCTATATTTTTGCACCCGACATTTGTATAATATGTGTGTGTGTGTGTGTGTGTGTGTGTGTGTGTGTGTGTGTGTGTGTGCACATGTGCATATGTGTATATGTGTGTGCATGTGTGTGTGTGCATGTGTGTGTGGGGGGGGGACGGCATGCGCGCGTGCACATGCACACACACACACACACACACACACACACACACACACACACACACACACACACACACACACACACACACACACACACATGGGTAGGCATGTGCAATGAATATCACACACAAATCTACTTAAATAACCATCTCCAACAAATAATGAGGAGCTACTATAATCATCAATGTCATGCCAAGACATACATCCTTGTGATTAAGTTAAGATTTAGCATGAGTTTCAAAACCCACCCACTTGTTGCCCATATCATTTCTCAAAAAGGGAAGATGATTTTCGAGCATGCCTACTCTTTATTCTCCTTCCTTGAAAAGTGATAATAAGATCAAATGACCTTGGAAGACCATACAAAAAGGAAGTAGTTACGAGGGGCCTACCTATGTCAAATCCCTATTATTAGATAATTAATAAATCAACAACAAATATAGTCCAACATGTAATATAGTATAAATTGAATATCTTGACCCAAGTATATTTATATTTATCAATGAAAAATATAAACTAGTATATTATATATTCCCTTGCACTAATCTTCTAATTTTGGTTTTGGTACAAGGATGTTGCTTTAACACTTCAATAGATGGCTTATCAATTTAGATCTAAGTGTATTTTCATGTGCATGCTTGTCCTATTCTTTCCTATAATTTATCATTACATTCATGTACTTATATAGATAGATATTTTATATACAAGTGATTTTATTGATCGTTTTGGTTTCCATATATAAGATTTGATACTTTATATAAAACTAAGTGAGACCTTGTTTACATGAACATTTGATGGATGGAGTAGACACTCCTCCCTCTCTATGAGCTGAGACAAACATAGGCATTATTACTACAATGTCATCTACACAGGTGTTGATAGAGGTATATATAAGTTCTTATAATTTTGAACTGTAAAAATATATTTGTTTTAATAATTTTAGTACATGTAATTGGGAAAAATATAACTTATGTAAATGTATTATGTATGCAGGGTTGTCCTCTGACACTTGATAGTCCCAATTAGATGATGAGTAGTGAAATTTCTCATTTTCTTCTCATATTTTAGATGCCTATTCAAACAACTGAGCTTGCCATTGACTTGTTTGAGCATGAAAAACACATTGACTAGGAACGCGAGCTTGCAGTAAGTGCATGTTTAAATGATTTTTTATTTTATTTTAAAATTAGTTTATTAATAATTATTTGAATTTATTTTATGTTAATTTCATAATAATTCTTGTATTTGAATATGCTTAGCTACAAGCTATCTATGAGCATAAGATTCATAATTAGATCTTGGAGCAATTTGACACATTAGAGGGGTCTTCATATACTAGCAGGGCATCTTAGGGAGAGTCTTCTTTGAGGAAGTTAAAGATATGGAGTTTATTTTATGAATATGATGTCTTACACATGAGATGTACTTTTTTGTATGCCTATATGGCAATTTACACATTTTTGACATTGTATATGCACATATGACATTCATCCAACTTTAGATAATATGTTGGTAGATGTAATTTTTTTTATGCCTATCATGAAAATCTATTTATTATTGACATTGGACACATGTTCCTATATTTTATGCCTATCATGGCAATCTATCTAATCTATATCCAGTTTTTATTTCATTGTGTGTTATTGTACAGTGTTGTTTTGATATTCCAAATAATTATCTATCATATATCATATTTAATGTTTTACATTCATAAATGAGGATTAAAAATTATTCTCTTCAATTCTATAAATCTTGAATCTCCCATGTCTTTTTAAATTGAAGTTTTTATTTCATTGTGTGTAGTGGAAATGACTAATGACACTCTTATCACTTAGGCTTAATAGCATTCTTCTCTTTGTACCTAATTATTATATACTTCGAATACATTTTTTTTTGTCATTTTACCTCTTGCAAACCTCTCACATTCATTCTCTAACTCATTTCACACATTTCATTCACAAACATCCTCTCACTCTTTCACTATCTTCTCACTAGGCAATCCTCTTAGGTTTGAATTACCAAAACTTTTTATAGGTCTCAAATAGCTAGTCTTATATAATATATGTTATTATATGGTAAAATAACTCCTTATTTAACCTATTAAAATCTCTCAAAACAACTTCAACATTCAATTCCATATACAGGGCTCACAATGGTGTCCTTGTGCTTGTAACCTTTTTTGTGAAAATTATCTTGGTTTGAGAGATATATAAACTTTTATAGATATTTAAAACCAATTATATCCAACATATATCTCCTTATAGGTTTTTTAAAAATTTCATGATCTAACTCCACTCCTAGACCACACTTACTTTGTAAACCACCCTTCAATTAGGCCTAATTAGCCTTATCTTAAATCCAAAGTCACCAAATCCATACTATACAACATTGAAACAAAACAAAAATAATTTATTCCTTTTTATTACATAAAAACATGTCATATTATGAATTTTCATTCATTTCTAATATTTAAAACTCTTTCTATGGGGTTTTTGCTCTTGAAACCCTAGTTACAATTCTAGACAGGTCGAACGGCTATATAATTCAATATCTTGAGTTATAAAAAGTTTCAAAGAACCAAATTCCATTTATAATTAGTTTTTCACCACAAAAAACTTATATAATAGGTGATACATATTATTTCTCTTTATTCTCTCTTTTAACCATCAAAACACATGTTTTTTATTCCTATTTAAGATTGTGACAACAAGGTTTGTGTATCAATGAGTGTTAGGGAATATATTAAGAGATTTTTCAATTATCAATACCTTATTTCCACCTATTACTAACCATATAAACCATTATATCCATTAAAATACACATTTATATAATAAAATTCTCTACTCTCTATCTTGACTTTGCACAACAAGGCACCCTATAGGCCTGTGATAGTAACATGGAATATTAGTTCAATTTAAAATATCTCATGTATCATCTAAGAGATGTAAACCCTAATTTTATAATGTGACCATATTCTAAGTCCATATATTCGATGTCATACTTGACAAGATCAAGAAACAACTATTACTTCCCTTTCCAATGTAATTGTTAACTCAAAACAGGGTATAGACATGGTTTGTTTGTTCTAGAGGACTATATGTTAATGATTTACCATTATATTTTGTATAAACAATAATTAACCTTCCACCTCAATGATAATTCTCAATAAATACATAATTAACTGCACTAAATTCATACTCCCTTCACGAGAAACAACCATTTACTTTTATATTATATTGTCATAGGCAAAATAGGGTATATGGGTATATGTATTACTAATTTGTCTATAGGTTTTTATAGTTTCAACACATTAAAAACTAATATAATGATGACTCACAACTTACCAACCTATTGGAATTACTCCACGCTCACTTCCTTGATTGTGAACTACAATCACTTCTTGGTTATCACCTACAATCACTCATCCACCTGTAACCTTACACAAATGAAAACATATTCATGGCCTCAAGGACCTTCAAGGATAACATTAAAATAATTCAATCACATACACTAAATTTAAAATCCATAAAAAGTCACTTTCTGGGTTAATTGGTCAATAGGTCAATTACTCAATACAACCTAATAGGTCAATAGGTCAATTACCACCTAATCGATCTATAGTTTAATAGGTCAAAGTTGTTAAAATTGTTAAAGTTTAAAATTTGTAAAAATTTTATAATTTTTAAAATTTTTCAATAGGTCAATAGGTCAATTACTCATTAAGTTTCTAGGTCTTTAGTTTAAGTTGTCAAAGTTGTCAAAGTTGAAGTTGTGGTTGTAGAACTCTAGTTCCAATACTTCTTGAGTGAAAACTAACACTGCCAAAATGTTTGGTAAGAGTGGGGGGTGTTGGGGTGTATAAATTATATAAATAGGTTTTTATCCTCCTATTAGGTCTAATTGACATATCCACCAGCCAATCTGGCCTCAAGAACACCCTTCCCACTACAAAAAAATACAATTTTTTATCCTAAGCTCAAACATGCATAAAATGAAAAATTATGAGTTATTTTTATGAATCATCAAATAATTCCTATACCTATGTAATCCCTATAATTTCACTTTGCATTACTTATATGGAAGGTTTGATATCAATCCGTTACACAAGTTGTAGTGACAAGTCTAAAAATGCAACTTTTTGGTAGTGAACAACCAACTTCTTGAGCTCCAACTACATTTGTATCTTTGGGACCTACATGTATGAATATATCACTTTTATCACATCTAGATAGATAAATTAATTGTTATCACACCACAATTATTTTCAAATCCACTTAGAAGTACATTTTCACTACCGTTCTAGAGAGTAGAAACACTAACAAAAAATGTTGTTAAAGTTCAAGTTGTGGTTGTAAAACTCTAATTTCGATGCTTCCTGAGTGAAAAATGATAATTATAACACATTTTGGGTGTGATTATAAAATATATTACCAGGTTTTTATCCTATATTTAGGACCAATCGACAAACCCACCACCTATTATGACTTCAAGAACACCCTTCCCAATACAAGAAAAATGTAATTTTTTAGCCTAAGTTCAAACATGCATAAAATGAAAAATTATAAATCATTTAGATGAAACATAAAATAATTCATATTCCTATTTAATCCCTATAATTTCACTTTGGATCACTAATATTGAATCTTCGAGATCAATCCATTAGACAAGTTGTAGTGACAGGTCCAAAGATGTAACTTTTTGGTAGTGAACAAGTAACTTCTTGAGCTCCAATTGGAATTTCTATCTATGGTACCTCCATATATGAATATATAACTTTTAGCACATATAGATAGGAAAATTACATGTTATCACACCACCATGATGTTCAAATCCACATGAAAGTGCATTTTCACTACCATTCTGGAGAGCAGAAACATTGACAACAAATATTGTTAAAGTTCAAGTTGTGGTTACAGAACTCTGATTTCAATGATTCTTGATTGAAAAATAACAATGCCAACACATTTTGAGGGTGAGGATAATGTTTTTTACCATGTTCTTGGCACCTCTTTAGGGCCAATTGACTAACCCACCACCCATTTCGGCCTCAAGAACACCCTTCCCAATACAAGAAAAATGCCAATTTTTAGCCTAAGTTCAAAAATACATAAAATGAATACTATAATTCATTTCCGAAAACCATAATATCCTTCCCATACCTATTTAGTCCATATAATTATATTCCATATCACTCATGTGCAAGCTTTGATATCAATCTGTTAGACAAGTTACAGTGACGGGTCCAAAAATGTAACTTTTTGTCAGTGAGCAAATAACTTATTAAGCTTCAATTGGAATTTATACCTTAAATACCACCACCTATGAATATATAAATTTCATCACACTACAAAAACAATCAATTCCACCTAAAATTTTATTTTCACTATTGTTATAGAGAGTGGAAACACTGAAAACAAATGTTGTCAAAGTTCAAGTTATGGTTACATAACTTTGATTCTAATGCTTCCTGAGTAATAATTGACACCACAAAAATGTCTAAGGGTGGGTAAATAATTTATAGGAATAGCATTTTGGTCTCATGTTAGTCCCGATCGGCAAACCCACTACCCATTTTGGCCTCAAGAACACCCTTCCCAATACAAGAAAAATGCAATTTTTTAGCTTAAGATCAAACATGCATAAAATGAAAACTATAATTCAATTCCACAAACCATAAAATCATTAAAATACATATTTAATACCTATAATTATATTCCATATCAATCATGTGGAAGTTTTGATATCAATATGTTAGACAAGCTGTAGTGATGGGTCTAAAAATGTAACTTTTTGTCAGTGAACAACAACTTCTTGAGCTCTGATCGGCATTTCTACCTTTAGGACATCCACATATGAATATATCACTTTGATCACATTGAAAAAACATTAAAATCCACTTGAAATTACATTTTCACTACCATTCCAGAGAGTGGAAACACTGATAACAAATGTTGTCAAAGTTTAAGTTGTGGTTATAAAACCCTGATTTTAATGCTTCCTGAGTAAAAATTGACACCGCCAACATTTATAAAGGGGGTAAATAATATCTAGGACCAGTCTATTTTCCTCTTTTTAGGCTTGATCAGTAAACCCATAACCCATCTTGGCCTCAAGAACAACCTTCTGAATAAAAGAATAATATAAATTTTTAGCTTAAGTTCAAACATGCATAAAAAAATTGTAAGTCATTTATGTGAACCATAAAATCCCTCCCATACCTATTTAATCCCATTAATCACACCATATAAAACTTAGGTGGAATCCTTGAGATCAATTTGTTAGAGAACTTGTAGTGACAGGTCCAAAAATGTAACTTTTTGTCAGTGAACAACTAACTTCTTGAGCTCTAACTGACATTTCTACTTCCAAGACCTCCAACTATGAATATATGACTTTGATCATGTCCAGATATGAAAATTACATGTTATCTCACTTCTATGATGTTTAAATCCACTTGGAAGTGCATTTTCACTACCATTTTAGAGAGCAGAAACACTGACAACAAATGTTGTCAAAGTTTAAGTAATGGTTGTATAACTTTGGTTTCGATGCTTTCTGAGTGAAAAATGACACCACCAACACATCTAGGGGGAGGATAATGTATATGACCAGGTTATTAGACTCTTGTTAGGCTCTATTGACAAATCCACAACACATTCTGACCTCAAGAACACCTTTCCCAATATAAGAAAAATACAATTTTTTTAGCCTAAGTTCAAATACCCACAAAATCTAAGCTTCTCTTAGCTTCAAGAATATATAATTATTTAATGATAGTTCCAACCACGTGAATGTGGAAGCTTAGATATCACCACTAACCTATAAAAAATTGTTAGTAAGTAATTAAAAATAAAATTTATATATGTACTACCTAGAAAATTAAAAAAACATTTGGTAAAATTGATTACATCGACATTTGAAAAGTTAACATACCTCTATATTTCAATCTAAAGAACCACTAGGATCTAATCTAACCTTTATATTATCAAGAATAGATTCATGATTTGACTCCCTAACTTTCCATATTACTCTGTTTAATGGCCTCCCATGATATTTTTGTAATTGAATATTAGTTGCAAGAATCAAATTTTAATAGTGTAGTATTTTCTCGTGTTTCAAACTCTTCAAAAAACCATTGATATAAAAAATTTATAGTATATCATTCAAACCAAGTTCTAGTCACTACCATTGACCTAGTGGGATAGTCAATGTTTTTTTCCATTTATAACTAGGGAAGTCAATTTTTTATTTCTTTGTACACACTAACACAAGTAGTAATCAGTGCCTTCTTCATTATCCTCATTTACAATAACTAAAAAAACATGCACTATATCACAAAAAAACTAGTGACAATATGAAGTTATATTTAATCAGAATAAATTGTATATAATGAAAAATATTCTACCTAGTTGTACTAGATCAGATACATGGTCAAAGTCATTTGACGATGTCACATTTAAAGTTGAAATGTTGTTGGAAATTGATATATGTTGATTGGAATTAGAGGTTTGGAACTCCAATCATCCATCCACTCTTATGACTCATACTCATTCCAAACATAGTCCATGCATGTGAATCAGAAACATGCCAAGTGCCTCATATGAATAGTCCAACAACTTGCATTTGAGCTACGACATGAGTGGAAGTCACTTGAACCTATTATATTCACATAATCCTCATACTTTACCAATTTTTCATCCTCCATTAACTATAAATGTCTATGAATAGTATAATTGGGTTGAGCACCATGACATATGTTCTCATCATTTCAGTCAACCACAGTTTTTGCATCTATCAAATGAACACCCTCTTAAAATTTCAACTCATCCCTTGTAATAGATCTTTTTACACATACTCCAACAGCGTCATGTTCCCATTTTCCATGGCCAACCTCAATGAAAATCCAAATGTGTTCTACACCAGTGGTAACATGCAACCTACTCAAGTAATAAAACATCTATGAAATTATCTGACCAAATGTAATGTTGACTGAAAGTAATATTCCTCTAACTCAATTGTTCATAGAACTTCTAAAAATAATCTTGCACATACTCTGAATAATGTGATCTATCATCGTTGATATAGAAATGGTACTCTCTTAATATTTTCCATTATTGCTCTGTAATCTCTTAATAAATAATCTTCTCCCTAAATTTGATCAAAAATTTAGAAACAAATTTTTTTTTTGTAACAAGCTCACACCTTATTAATTCTTTGCCATTTTTTACTTGATAAGTCACTGATTTGTATTTGTTTAAAAAAAATAATTCTTGTCCAATTAAACTTGTAATCTCCTCATGGATACATTTTTTTAATTTTTGAAATCCACCATAAATGCTACAATTTCTATTTAAACATGATTTTTGTAAAATAATTGTCTATCCGGTCTTTTGAAAGAGATAGAATAAATTCCTTTGCTTATTTTGGTGGTAATTCAATACCACACTCCTATAAAATATTTGTATACAAAGTATAATGAATATGGAGAAAAACATCATAGGAAATTAAAAATTCAACATGTTGCCTACAACAACAAGTGGTGCGTGTGTGATTTATTTTAACATAAAAAAGTTTTGCCATCTCAAAATATCTTTAACAAATAAAAATTTGTGGATAGTTTTCCAAAAAATTAGAGTAAAATTATGTGTGAGTCATCCAATAAATGTTATGGATGTGGTTCACGATTACGAGAACCAACTCTTCTTTTCACAACATCTCTTACATTGGGTTAAACTCTTGTATTGTCTTTCCAAAATTAAGAAAGTAACTCTTTGAGGGTATCAGATATAGCCTTATCCTTTCATGGAATTCTATCAAAGAATACCCAGAGCTCATTTGTGTTAGGTTCATTAAGTATTTCACATCTTTCAGTTACTTTAATTATTATTTTTCTATTTATATAAGTGTTTGCTTGTTTTTAAAAACATTCATTTTTTCTTATTTTGTCACTTATTACACAAGTTGTATGTATACGTTGAGTAACATTACAATCTTTGGTGCATGATTTTGGGCCTATAGTATGATATGCATCATGTAGATTTTCAACAATTTGATTATTTTTATCATCCATGTTAGATGTTCTTATGCCTAATGTGTACATTATAGTTCTCATCTTAACCAATTTTATCAATGAAATAAATAATTGATGTCTTTGACTATCATATTATAAATTATGAAAGAAAGTATCCTAAATTTTATTGAGCCAGTCTACTTGAATGGCAATCAGACATTTTATTATGCATTGGTTCCAAAATATTTTTAATGACTTCAATTAATTACTTGTATTTTCTATGCACAATTCTCGAAGGTGTTGGTAATGGTGGAATTTATTGAGAGGGTGTTTCAAAATCATTATTACTTTCATTTTTTAGAGGTGGGATGACATTTTCTTCATTTTTAATTTCTTCATTATGTGTTTCTATAAAATTTTATTGATGTTTAATTTCATCATTATTTGTTTTCATTAAATTTTCTTCATTCATGGGGGGTGAAGCATCATACATAGACGTATCATCAAGCAAATAAAAAACATGGAACTTTGAATCTGAACTTCCAACATTAACTAATTCATTGTTTTAAATTTCATTATTATTCATTTTATTATGGTCAATTTCAACATTATTCAATTGATTATAGTCAAATTCATCATTGTTTAATTCATTATCATCAATTGGCTCATTATCTATGGCATTTGGTTAATCAAGATTAGGGTTTGTACATTGTCTACCATAAAGTTTTAGCATTCATATCTTATGTTTCTCTCTCAAATCTTCTAATTCCTTTTCTGTTTTCTTTTTCAACATTTTCCTTTACTTCTTTGAACATGATCTAATACCCATCAAAAGGGATAATTGACAACTTTTCAAAGGTGGGGTCAAGTACACAATTACCAAAGATCTTGTAGAAGTATGCAAAGAATGTTTGTGGGGACAGTATTTTTTGATTTGGGTTAAAAATAGTCTTTGATAAGCGATCTTAATCTAAAACAAGAATAACACAATCGCATTATTACATAACATGATTATTTTATGTCTTTTTACGTTTCTACCCCATCTAATGCATTTAGAAGCTTATATTAAAAATAACTCTATCGTATGATTTAATAATACGGTCGCATTATTGTCAATATAAGCTTTGGGGTTGGTAATTAGCAATGAGAACCGAGTATTTTCTATGTTAAGAATAATGTGACCATGTTATATATATATATATATATATATATATATATATATATATATATATATATATAGAAAGGATTATAGATTAGGGATTAATGCATTAGTGCATAGGGTTTATGAATTATGGATTAGTGATTATAGTATATTTTTTAGGGATTAGCGAGTATAATTTATGTTTTAGGGTTCAGGGATTAGCGATTAGGGAATGCAGGGTTTGGGTTTAAGGGTGTATATAAGGTGATGGAAATTACGTCAAATTTGAGCTCCTTGAACATAGATCTATGAGTAAAGAATGTGAATTTGGGATCAATTATAGCCCATATAATCATGGATTGAGCCTATGAAGTCAATTGTGGGAATGACTAATACAATTTTAACCAAGTTCATCCCTATGAACCTAATTATATATATATATATATATATATATATATATATATATATATATATATATATATATATATATATATTGGGGATAAATTTATTGGTTTAAGGTTTAGGGTCTATAATTTAAATGGTTTGGGGTTTAGGGATTATGGCATAGGTTTTAATGTAAATGGTACAATGTTTAGGGTTAAAGTTAAATGGTACAAGGTTTAGGGTTTAAGATATCAATTATAAGGTCTAATCACTAAGGTAATTGAAGAACATTAGAGCTATGTTTGACACCTATTTATGACTTGATTAGCTTCATGTTTGTATTTCTGATAAAAGTAGGGCTAGTTATGCCATGTACATGTTATACAGTTGATTCAACCATAAATTTGGTTTAGGGGATCAATTTTACCCAAATCACATAGGGATCAATTTTGTTTAGGGGATCAATGATAGAAGAGGTTGATATTTTGACTTTTCCCCAAATCATATCTTGCTATTGAAGGGGTTCAAATTGGCCTCAAATGCCTCCTTGATAAAAAGAATCAACTAGCTCCTCTCTTTGGTTAATTAGGTTGAAGGGGCTCAAAATAGCCCCAATTTACTTCAAATGCATAGTTATATTGGTACTCCAAAGGCTTAAGCCATAGGTTTAAAAAAAGTATATTTTATGACATCTCATGATAAAATCAATTATATCGTAAGGAATGAATGTTTGTGGCATGTAGTGGGAATTATGGCATATGACATAGGGAATACAATTTATGTTTTAGGAATTAGGGATCAGGGCATAGGGTTTAGGTTTAAGGACCTATATATTAATGTCTAATCACTCTATGACATGTGTTTAAACCTAATTTTTTACTACAAAGGATGTTAATTAGGACTGAATTCATGTTGCTAAATAGGGAAAGTTTATGGTTTACAATCTAGGGTATAGTGTTTAGGGTTTATGGTTTATGGCTTCTAGGTTTTAATGTATATATATGGTTTAGGGTACACAGGGTCAATTACAAAGATAATTAAGGACAATTCAAATCACTTGGACCCATGTATGACTATAAAATGTGTTTTTGGGTTATCATTATACCATGGATGTCATCATGAAGATTGAGTAAATTAGCCAAATGGGGTAATTAGTCTTGTGATTTAGGCCAAACTGAGCCTTATGAACTTAATTCTTAGTCTAAATGATGTTAATTTGGGCTTAAATGATTGGTTCAAGGTTTAAAGAGTTTATATTTATGGTTTAGAGTTTAAGGATTAGGAAATTTAGGGATTAAGGCTTAGGGTATAGGTTTTAGGGTATATAAGGTACAATCATGATGGTGATTGGGGAAAATTTGAGATACTTGAACATAGATATGTGAGTAAAGAATGTGAATTTGGGATCAATTATCCCCCATATCATCATAGATTGAGCTTACGAAGTCAATTATAGTAATTACTTATGCAATTTTAACCAAGTTCATCCCTGTGAGCCTAATTCTTACTATATATAAAGGATGTTAATTGTGTCTAAATTGATCCTAGGATCCTACTGATCCTCAATATAAGGAATTCCCATCCATATGATATCAATTAGGGAACCAAGTGCTCACCATATTAAAAAAAGAAGTATTTTTTCAATTTGATATTCAAATCAGTCCAAAGGAGTCGTTTGCAAGGAACTAAATTCATATATAATGGAAATTGGGGCTTACTTGGCCTTGATTGCATACCATAATAAACAAAACAAGTATTTGATACCAGATGATACATAATTGGGACCAATCGAAGCTTGCCCAAGGAATTATGTCAACATAATTTTAATTAGGGCCTTAAATGCACACCTTGTTTAAATAATTGATTGTTTGATTCAATTTGATATGAAATCAAGACCAATTGAACCATTTTTAAGTAATTACATCCATCTACTAACATTGGGATTTTGATTATTTACCAAATTCAATTGAAATAATATTTGGCTCAATATGATATGAAATTTAGTGCAAACAAGCCTTCTATAAGAAATCTCATCCTTCTATTATCAACAGGGGCTCGGTTGGTCCCAAATATATAACATATTGAATAAACCAAATATTTAGTTCATTTGAATATATAATTATGGCCAACCAAGGTTCATGCAAGTAACTCAATACATCTAATGTCAATTACAACTTCATTGGCCCCGATTGTAAATTGTATCTAGCTAATCATGTATTTGGTTTTATATTATACCTAACTATGGCCAACTGAGCCCCATGAAAGTAATTTTGTCTATATAATGTTTCAGTTGGATTTCATTAGCCCCGATTACACACCATATTAAACCAATTGAGTATTTAGGTTCAATATAATATACAATTGGGGCCACTCAATCCCCAAGCAAGGAATTAAATCCATCTAATGTCATTTGGGGATCTAATTACACCATGTTAAATCAATTGATATTTTTTTCAATAGTATACACAATTGAGGACAACTAAGTCCTATGTAACTAACTGCTTCCACCTAGAATATCAATCGAGGCATTTTTCACCCTGTGCAATGAATTTTGTCCATCTAATGTCCATTATGAATATTTTATCCTAATTACACATCATATTTAACCAATCAAGTATTTTATTTACTATAATCTATAATTATGAGTAATTGACCCCCGTGTAAGGAATTCCTTTAATATAATGTCAATTAAGGATTTGATATCACACCATATTAAACTATTAAAATATTTAGTTCAATCTAATACACATTCAGGATTAAATAAGCCCTAAGAAATGAATTATGTCCATATGATGTCAATTGGGTCTCTAATTACATACCATATTATAAAAAACCAAGTCTTTAGTTTAGTTTGATACGTAATTTGGGTCAACCAAGTTCCATCTAAGGAGATATGTACATCTAATGTCAATTTGGGATATATTAGACTGATTGCACACCATATTGGGTTCAAAAGAAAAATAATTTGATTCATAGTTTAATACATCACCAATTATCATTCAATGTTATCTTTGATAGGAACATTGGTCCCAAACAACAAATCTTAATCAACCAATATTTGATCTTAAGACTACTAGGCCTAATGGCTCCTATTCAGGTTTTAGGTTTTTGAGAATATGTAATGCAATCACATTATTAACACAATCATGTTAATAATGAAATTAATAAGGTCATCACATTATTAACATGATTATGGTATTTGAATTTCAATTAAATTCCTATGCCTTTTGGCTTGGGAATGGCTTGGATTCTCGAGCCAAAGGCTTGGACAATCAATGTAAATATGATTTTTGAAAGTTATGAAAATAAACAACAAATTTCAACTTAAATTGCCAAATACACTAAGAATTTCAATGTGAAAATTTAAAAACTTGATACCATCATCATGAAAATGCTCTCCTTTTTTCAAAAATATGATTTTTATATTTTTTGGACTAATTCAAGGTTTCACATTCAAGGAGGAGTTTACAAAGGTGGTGGTTGTGGCATTTGAGAAGCTAGTTTAGGTTGCAGCGTAGGCTAAACTTGCTGAATAGGTTGTTGAAATTAAATAACTTACATTTATGGCATAGGTTGAGTAGATGGTCGTTGCACCATTTGGACATGGCACAACTCAGTTACTCCATTACCAATAACATTCTTTTTGTAGTTGTATAGTTTATATTTTTTATAGTTAGCATGAGTTGGTGTAGACACTTGTGCTTGGATTAGGCTAGGGTTATGAATTAGGTCCACATTTTGGTTTTGGCTCTTATTCTGATTTAAGGAGGTCAACTTGATAATCCCTTTGTTAATAAGGGATTTTTCAATATTCAAGCCCTTCTCAATAATCTCCTTGAATGTGTGTACACTGAAGTTCTAAGTGATAAGATATCTCACTATGAAATTTTTTGGTAAACACAATGGCCAATTATTTATCTGGTAAGTTGTGGGTGAAGTGACTAGCAAGCACTCTCTATCTTTGCAAGTATCTTGAAAATCTTTCACAAACTTTTTTCTTAGTCTAACTCAGATCTACTACTGAAATCTCATGTTTGAGATTGTAGGGAAAATGTTGCACAAATATATCTAAGAGATCATCAAAGTTAGATACTAAATTTTTTGGCAATGAGAAACCACTCCAAAGTCTATCTAGCTAGACTCAAAGGAAAGAGGAGTAGGTGAATGTCACTATAGGTGACTAGATAACAAGCAATAAATAACTTTGTTATATGGGCCTTGGGGTTTCCTTTTCCATTATACTTATGAAATTTTGGTGGTTCATAACCTGGAGGAAATTGTATCTGAATATACTCTGTGTTAAGTGGGTATGAACACATGTCATACAATTTAAATTTTTTGGTATGCTTTCTTTTTTGAATGACAGTAATTGCATCCTTCATCTATTGCAGTTTTTGGGAAAAGAAACTTGATGGAACACTAGGTTTTGGTTATGGTTCAGTTGTTAAAGGTTAATTACCTTGATTGGGGTGCAATAAATTTATGAGGTATTATAGAACATTGGTTTGATGGGTGAATCGACTAGAAATATACATCCACAGATTAGGATGTGGATAATGATATTGCATAAGTTGTTGATAATTATTCTTGTTCAGATTCAGTATATGACCTTGAGTCTAAGGGAATTGGGTTTATGATGCAAGGATATTGATTTATGGAATATATTGTGCCTTCTGAGGTTGAGTAGGGACTTATTGCCAATTAGTTGAACCTAGTTGAATAAAGGTAACTTAACGTTGACCAATGCCCTATCTTTGAATCTATAGTACTTGATGAGTAAAAGACAAAGGTTACCTAATAGGTACTTACTGGACATTCGAACCACTTTGTCAAAAAAATACTTTTTGTGAACTAGTAGTTTTTTGAGTTTTTGGCATTTGTCATTGACCAATAAAAATATGTTGCTAACTAGACAACATGTGTGATTATTCAAGTATATTGGTCTATGACCATTGATGTATATTTATCACTACCTATTGAGGTGGAATATTTATTACCCCTAATTGAAGTGGTGTAGTGTTCTACCTCTACTAAAATGGTAAATTAGACTATGCCTATTATCTTAGAATATTAGTTGTCACCTATATGAGGTGGGATAAAATTTGTCACTTGTTAAGTCAAAACATTGGTTGGTGATTGCTTATCCCATGTTGTTGCATGCTTGAATAAGTAGATGGTTAAGGATTAAGAATACCCTATTGGGAAGTAGGCAATCCTACCCCTTGCTATTACAAACAACTTTTTGCATAGACTAGAGGTAATTATTTTTTAGGGTTATTTGTTGGTATATTTAACTCACTTGGGCCTAGATTGGAAGACACTTGTGTGTTATCCACTATATTTGGCACATTATCTTGAGTAAAGGTCAAAATCGCTTCTTTAATGAATGGGACATTAAACATGTCACCTATCAAAGTACTTTGGTAAAATGGGTCTACACCCAGATTAGCTAGACCTATCGAATCAACTGTTACTCCTATTGAAGGAGTTAGATCTATGAGTGGAGCATTCAATATAGCCATGGCATTGAAATTTTATGCTAGGTTTAAATAGGTCTGATATGCTTGTTACATTTATGCAAATTGGTCCTCCATAGGTCCCTTTCCTTTTACGAGAATATTTTTATCTTGGTATGAAATCAACATGAGTGCTTATGGGTAACTAGTAGGGGCTTGCTCAATATTTTGGGTGTAATGTACATTTCTTAGCACTTTGACTAGACTAGGTAGGTTTTCATGGGGAAAGTCTTCTGGAAACTTGGTTCCTTCTTTCATAAATTTGACTAAAACCTCATATTTTTTGTTTAAGCAAGTGATGATAAAACAATTATGGGTCCTAATTCAATGGCATGGTAATATAGTATGATTTTTTTGAGCTTGATCAATGACAGATAGCACACTAGTAAGGTATTAGGTTGTTTATTCTTTCTCCTAGATAAGGAGGTGTGTTAACCAAGTAATGTGCTAATGGATATTGTATTGTTTCCACATATTGAACAGTGTAAGGAGGATAGTGATCCATCTCAGAAACTACATCATCACCATATGGGTCTTGAATAAAGTATCACTCATGACAATGTTATCCTAATCTAGATTATATATGGTTCTACCATGTGTGTAGTGATGCATATATGAATCCACAACTAACGTCTCACAAATAAAAATTCTAAAGTTCTACAAACTCTTAAAACATGATCAAAATGGTCTAAACTTGGTATGTCTACAAACTTGGTCTAAATGACAAATGGTCTAAACTTAGCCTATAAATGGATCTATTATCCAAAATTTTCAATGATAAACTTGGTCTAAAATATCCTCAAGTTCTAACATATCACACGTAAATGATCAATCAAATGATAAGTTAAATCTTGATTTTAAGCAAAATATTTCAAATAATTCTACTCTAGGTCTCAAAACAAAAATGTTGCTACGTCTTTGGGAACAAGGCACAAAGATAGGCTTGAAAGGTGCAAACAAACTATAAAAACTATGAAAAATGCTAGGTCTTTAGAAACACAACACAAAGCTAGGCTAAAAAGTAACTAGGTCTAAAAATTGAAAGGTAAGTGCTAGGTCTTTCGAAACAAGGCCCAAAATTAGACTTGAAAACAAAATTGGTTGGGGTAAAATTTTTAAGGTAATTAATCTAAGAATTTGAAACACTTGGACTCAAACTAGGCATATGGATTCAAACATAAACTTGACCATTGGTAAAAGACATTGGACCTTAGGTATATGCTTAAAACTAGTTGGTAAAATCACTCCCAAGTAATCAAAAGTAAGCACGCTGAGTAAAGCATTAAAGCCCAAGTGATAAGCAAGACTCAAATGTGAACTATCCATGCTTAAGGTTGTAATTGAAAACATAGTTTTGACCTTAGTTCTAAGCAATAAAATAGATGTGAGGCACATAGAAAAAGACCACTTGCAAATATCTAGGCAAAAAGATCTTCAAAGCGAGCAAGGAATTAATCCAAGTTGAACAATTTAAAAGTGACATGTAAACATCTAGGGGAAAATTAGGAGATGCATAGGTATAAACCACTCAATGTTTGAATCTGAACTTCACAAGACAAATATTGACCTTGTCTTAGAAGACTTGGTTTCTTGAATGGACAACATTCTAGACCAAAATGGATGGCATAACAATACCAATCGTATACCAAAGGCATACATGGTTTCAAACTTGTTTTGATACAAGGAAATGTTTTTGAAATAATATGATCAATGTAATGGTGTTATCTTTTTCAAAAGGTATGACAATGTCTTTGTTTCAAAACTCGAAGGCAAAAACTTGGGATGAAATGGGCAGTGTAACAATGCCTCTTTCAAACAAGTAACACACACACAAATGTTTTGAAAAATTCTAAGGCAAAGTGTGATATGAAAATGGGTAGAATAACACATCATTAGGGTAAAAGGGGTGTACAAACGTGCGATTGGTTCATGACTTGTTTTGACATGTTTTTGACAAACAAAACAGTTTTAAACTCAGAATAATGTAAGTGAAATAAATAGATACAAAAACACCTAAGTGTAGTGTCTTATCCCTAAAAAATGACAAGGTTACTTCGACTTGTCAAATTTTGTCGATATACTCCTTATGAGTAAATAATTTGTTAATCTAATAAATCTAGATGCATGTGAAAAGTTAGGTTTTTTGGGCCCCTCTTCTCTCTATAATTCATATGGTGATATGGAACTTTACAAAGTGAGAGATTGTATAATATTTCACTTGGTTTTTTGGTTTTCATAATCGATAACTAGGATTTAGATTATAGTAATTATAGTATATTATATAATAGTCTATTTTTTGAGCCAGAGTCTTATTGTCTCTATACATCACATGTAATCAAAAATTCTGGTTTTTCTTTCATTTGTTTTGCTTGATTTGATCTATATTAGATTTTTTTAATTATTCTTTTTATTTTTAATAATTCTAAATCCGTCATTCCATGGGAGGCCGCACCCATCTAACAATAAACCATCTTTACACAACATATTAAAAGATTGATGTTACACAATACTCACATGGATAATTGTCTATAGACCCCATAATATTCCCCATTAATCAAAAGCTTTTGTAACTAAGTCTAAAAGTGACCATGACTCGAGAACAAAAATGACAAGTTAACATTAAAAAAGGTCATGACACGTGTATTCATCCTATTAAATGGTTCTATAAGCTCCATGTTCATAGTGAACCAAAAAAAGACTCGGGACTTCAACAATATAACTGAATTTGGAGCCAACACAACAAGAAACTATTAATGGTCTCAATATCATTAAGGCCATGGAAGAAACTACAGTTTTACAGAGGGAGTCGCTGCACCAAAATTCAATAAATAACCCTGCAGACGAGTAAGAAACTGTGCCATACCTAATATAACTATACCTGACGGATAAAGCATCACCTTGGTCCATGTCATCATCTCGGAAGAATCAGTTGATTTGTTTTTGGTTATCAGGAATCTCTATTCCTGCCCTTTCCAAAAGAAATCGGAAAATACCATCAATGGTGTCCAACTTTACGTCAATCTACTTATTATCAGTTGGAAAAGTAGTATACTCAACCATTCCTTGAGCTTTATAACCATTAATTGCAAAATGCAAGACATCAGAGAACCTATTTACGCTAACAAGAAAATCTCTAGCAAGGATCCTTGCCAGGTCGTAGAGATTTGAGTGAGCCATTGCGTGTGTTGTCCTTATCAGCAAAGAGTTACATCATATTTTTTGTCCTCAACATTCATCTCAAAGCGCTCCTTTACCATTTTCAAAAGCCACTTTCTGACTGAGTTATTGTGTATGCTCAAAGCTAAATACTGTTAAAAATTATGCTCCATGTCCCTAGCTATCTTATTCCCAGCTTTTCCATTAACAATTACAGCCTACTAATTAGTTCCTGTCCTCCCCATGAAGCCACCTTTCTTATTTTGCTTAGCAGAGGAACTAGGTCGCTTATTTGTCCTGTCTTCTCCAATCCTCTTAGACTTTCATCTGCCTTAGAGTTCTCCTTGAGATAGTTCTATCCATTTAAGTTAATCCCCTGCATCCTCATTGGTGTTTTTCATTTCTCCACCTGAAGAAAAAGTAGCAGTAACCACACCATGAGAAATAACGGAAGTTATTTCAAAATAGTTTTGCCTTTAAATAGGTGGTAATCTGGCCCACCCAATTAGGGGAAATCTATAACCTGGAGGATGCAAACTCAAGAGTTAAATGCCCTGTATCAATGATGTGAAATTATTCCAACAATTATGGACAAGACAAACAGGGTTGATTTCGGGGCATTCTGGAAAAGCCCAAAGCGTACCAACTATATCAAGTATGAACTTGGTTTCTCTTGTATTGGGTAAGTTTTCACATCAGTAGAAATCATTTTTAATAGCAGGTATGAACTTGGTTTCTTTTGTACTGGTTAAGGTTTCGCATCAGGAGAAATCATTTTTAATAGCAGGATATATGTCCCACAAAATGTAAATTTTAACATGTAAGGGTTTCTAAAGACTACTAAGCACAAGCTGGAGATATCCCTCTTTGAGCGACTGATAAAAGGTGGCGTGGAACACGTGACTCTCAGATGTCAACGAAGGAGGCGGCCCTCAATTACCACATTATATCAGATATTTACCCCTCGTTACAAGATCATGATAGTGTCATGAATTTCGAGGATATTAAAGGCATTCAAAACAATGTATTGTTATTGGATCACAAAGTTGTGGAGTCGGGGACAAGAGAGGCCAACAGCAAAGTGAATGTGAAGGAATTCTGGTTGGTCATGGAGTTTTGCTTGTATCTCCTCAGGTAAGGACATAAAAACGAGATAACAATTTTGACGATGTACAAAGGTCAAATGAGTTCGATTAAAAAAAAGCTCCAGCGCCGTACTGTATTATTAGCTGGACAAAAACTGATAGGATTTCCCAGAGCGTTGTGATGCCCCTGCAAATAAATAACCAAGCGCTCCAAATACCAGGCCTCCCACAAAGAAAATATCCTATGCAATTTTTTTTATCGTTATAAGGCCCCAGGGTCGAATCGTGGGGGATGGTGGTGTTGTGAGTTAGGGTTGTGAGGAGGTGGGTTTTGTCTATCGACTGCGTCATGAAATTATAAAAAAAACGTGTTTATCAGCTTAAAGATTTCGAAATTTCGTTCAAAGAAACAGCCAAAGAGAAAGAAGATGCGGTCTCGCTGTTAATTAAGGCTTACAGAGCAGAAATGCCAAGAAATTACAAGGCGATGAAACGAAGTGGAAGATGAGATTCAAACAATGGTGGAGAAGTTGACATCACTGGCAGTAAAGTTGAACAAATTCTCACGCGAACGACACGAAGCCATCCAGGAGCTCGAGCAAGTACAGCAAAAGATCGCCGCGATGGAGAAACAAAACTACCGCATTTTGCAAGAAAAGGACGCTGAAATTAAACAACTTCAAGACTGCTTGCACTCTAGGCCGTTGATCGAAATCCCAACCTCTTCCTACTCGTCTAGTAACCTAGACTTCCGCAAATATTTTTTCAACGACATCAAATCCACAACCTGCACTTTTCGACAATTTCAAACTCGGAGAAGGAAGTTACGGCACTCTTTACAAAAGCGAAACTAGACAAATAACCGTTGCAATGAAATTTTTTAGGGAAGACACATGACGTGTATTTTGGATGGTGATTGGTAACCGCATTTGTCGAAATTAATTTTATTAATTTGAAATTTGTCGAATGATAAGAATTTTTTGAAATTCGTTTAAATTTGGGATTAAATTCATTCAAATTCGTGATTAAATTGAAATTCATTTAAATTTGGAATTAAATTCATTCAAATTCGTGATTAAATTTAGTATTCAGTATATAACATACTTTTCATAGTTTATTTATTTCAATCAATTTAAAATAAATTTTGGAGTTTGAAATTTTGCCCAGATTCTGTTTTATTTGAAAATGACATGAAAAACCAGAGTCTAATTTTTCTTGTGTGCTTTTGTTTTGAGCCAATATGGAATTTAGGAAAGTAGATTATCATTAAATTATTTTGAACAAAATATTAATAACTTTAATGAGATACTTGGTGGATATATGAAAGTCATTTTGACATGTTTATTTATATGAAATGTGATCTTTTTTTTAATCACGATTTTTATTCCAAATTTTCTTTAATGAATTTGAACACGAATTCAAATTAAAACTTCATAAATGTAAAATCACATTGGTTGAAGCGAACAAGTGCTTGAATATTTTCATGGGCTCTGTTCTGCTTTCAAACTTGCATGGTTCTTTATAAAATTAGGGTGCCAAACAATCTTGTGAAATCCATTAAAAGTAAAGATGACAATAAAAATATAAAATATTTATTGTAAAATCTGCAATGATAAATGATTTACTGGAGGATGTCACATCCACAGTAGATACAGAAATTATTTAAGATTATCTAACCAAGGTGAAGGAAGTGTAGTTTTCACTTCTTCATAGTTATTCTCCCGACCTCAAAAAATAGCATTATTTTTTCACCCAAAAAAAATCTTAATTTTTAGCTCAAAAAAAAATCAATATTTTTATATAAAAAATTAAGAAAATAAAATAATAACTAAAAAAAATATATAATTATTATTTCATAAGACCTCATGTACTAGTAGTTACACCTTTATTTATCTAAATGATGAAAATAATGGTTATAAAACACAGAAAAACAGCCTTACAAATAGACGACTCTTCAACAGGGAGAAGCTGATGATAATATATTTATATGTTAACTTAACAGAAATATACAAATAAATTGTATGAGAGTATACCAGGCAACCACACTAAGATAAGTTATATTAAATATTGAAAATATATTAACATGATTATTATATACACATTAATTTAATAATAACAGTTTTAAATTTAATTATTGGAACTGAATTATAATGACAATTTCCTATATTCGAATCTTTACCAGAACATTACGAATTCTTTGTATAAAACAATTGGATCCAGCATTAATTGATTTTATATATATATATATATATATATGCGCATCCGGCCAAAGAAAATTTAACCGACCCACCGTCAAACGATATTCCTCACCCCAAATTCTTAAGAGGGGGTCACTCTCAAACATGTTCGATCAATGTACCGTTACGACAGTTCGGCAGGTAGTTACCTAAAAATGGTTGGACTCCTACCTCCAGTGAGCGAAG
This sequence comes from Torreya grandis, assembly GCA_037957365.1. NCBI lineage: Eukaryota > Viridiplantae > Streptophyta > Pinopsida > Cupressales > Taxaceae > Torreya > Torreya grandis. Next base: position 2,136,743 of record JARHVA010000215.1, on the reverse strand, counting down.
CGTGTAGAACTCACTGAAACACCTTTAAAATGGTACTTGTTCTATTTTTCTATTATGCAAATGGAATCTTAGGTATGTTAGTTTTCACTTGCGTATTGTTCACGGTCAAACTTTAATAATTATATATACTAAATAAATTTATGTTGGTAAATATTTTATATATTTATTTTTTTATTAAGTTAATTTAGTTAGACTTAATTATATGATGTTGTAATTTTAATTATTTGTTATTATTAGTATTATTTTTTATATATAAATATAAGGTTTTGTAGAATGTCATGGTTCATTTTTCATGTTGGTAAAAAAGAATTGGTTCATATCAACAAAAATGACAATTAAGGTACAATAGTAAAAAAATTAAATAATTTAAACCATAATATAAAATATAAGCAGGTAGGCTCAAGTTGTTGTCATAGAAGGAGGAGGTGAAGGATCATCCTTAGGTGGCTCAGCACTCCAAAAGAAAGGCTCAACAAAAGGATTTGGTGCTACCCAACCATCTTGAATAGGAACTGGGAGAGCCAAAGACAAAATACCTTTTATTATAAAAAGTAATGCTAAATTGATTAGCTTGTATTTTCTTTTAGCATAAGCCAAGGATCCCAATCGCGATATGATATCAAATCTTTAACTTTATGAATATTTATTTTGAAAATCCTCAAAGCCTTCGTACCTATAAACTATGCTAAGAGAAGATTATAATTGATCATAATAGGAGACCACTACATGTTGTGGTCAATTAAGGGCAAGCCACTTCAAAAACTATTGCCCATTCATCTAAGATACGGTTTGACAACTTCTAAAGATTTCCAAATTATTTTAGAAATAACATATCCTTCAATATTGATGGGGATAGTGGTAACAATTAAGGTATGAAACCCAATATTTTTTCAAAGTTATACCTTTATCATATGGTGATATATTCTCAAACCAACCATTTAACACACAACATAATATTTTATCGATAAATTTAAATAATGATCCTACCACCTTTGTCATGAGGAAGATAACAAATATGTCTCAAGCAAAATGTGATACTCATAAGTTCTTTTAGATTTGACCTGCCTGCAAGAAATCCTTGGGAAATTTGGCCAACTTATTATGTGAAGCTTTAGAGATGGCCCAAAAAGAAGAATGGTAAACATGGGTGACTGCAAAGATCTTGGTAGAAACTTGAAATTTTCCAACTAAAGAGAGAGGCTTCATGATACAGTATTCCAACTTCAACTCCACTCATTCAATTACATATTGTCATAGTTTGGAAGGAGAGCTATCAAAAGGAAATGGAATGCCAAGAAATTAAAATTTGTCACCTTTCATGATCTATTTCCAATAATATTTATCGATCTATTCTAGTGTCATGTCCCCATTCTGGCTGACATCGTTTAGCGTGCCAAATTTGCCTATCATGGACTCTCGTAGGCAGATGAAGGTGGTGAGAGGGTCATGTTTACAATTCAATGGCTCACAATGCTCGGGAAGATAGTATATTTTATTAAGGAGGCCAAATTGTTATATTTTAATTTTAAAATGCACTTTTATTATTATTTTCATAAAATTAATTTTTATTAAAAAGTATAACAAGTTTTGTATGATGTACTACGGAAACTCTTGGAAGTTCCGAAAAGTGCATAAATAGACCCTATGGGTCTATTATTTGGCATCCAAGTTTATTATTGATCATTGCATCTTCTCGAGTATTTGTATGACTTCAGAGTCTGCAAATTTCTGATTAATCTTTGAGAATGATACCTCTCAAGTGATTTGCATAACTGAGGTAGTGAGAGATCTTTCGAAGGGTTGCACATTGGAGATAACATCTAGCTATTTCATGCCAAGCATTCAGATTTAGATTTACCAATTTGAAATCTAGTGGTGGAAGCAAGTACATCATCAACTTATTTTGTGGCAATCCATACAGGTACGGTCTATACCTGTAATTTTGTACAATAGCAAACTTGACCAGTAATCAGCAAGTTGTTTGCACTCCTGACTGGGGCAATTTTAATTTTTGCAAATTTGGTGGAAGGCGTCCAAGTTGAGTAGCGATATTTTTGGACCTGGGTGCTTAGTCTTTTTTGAAGTCCATACATCCATTCCATACCAATCCGTACTGTACAGACTGTAACTGTACTTGCACTGTACAGACTGTACTTGTGTCATACTATACAAACAACCGCTGTGGCAGTTTGTGGACAGCAGTCAAGGTGTTATTTGCAAACCAGGTCTTCACCAACAACAGGTTCTATTTTAAGATTTGTTCATCAAGGTTTTTAGTGTATTTATTCTTCTCATTTTGTAACGCTGAAATAGCCATAAATATGTTATCATAAAGGCTATAATTTTCTAGAAGTTAATAATTCTCATTAAAATAAGTCAATTAGGCTGACTGCAAACTGTTTGTCAAAATTATAATACCATATCTTATGACAAGTTTGACGAAATTCCATAGTGTAATATCAGTATTTTAGTGATCCTATTAGTAAGGGTCATTACATCTAGCATAGGCATCATGCTCTGTCTGAAGCGTTGGTTTTTGGCCCATTATATATTAGAACATAAGGATTTGCATAAAATATAAAAATAGTTCAGTGGCTCTTTAACAAAGGATTTTTGTTCATCAATAGTGAGAAAGGTGTCATTTGTGAAGTGACCATTGATGATTTGAGAAGATCAACCAAGAGCACCCATTCCACCTTATGAGCCCTCATTCCACCTTATGAGCCCTCATTCTACCTTATGAGCCAGTAGATAATGAAATGATTTTATAGATAAGACATATAGAGCCACGACCAAAGGGAACCATATTTGATGGAATAAAATAATCCAACACTTTTTGATCTTATCCCAATTATAGTAAGTCATGCCAAGGCTTATGAAAAACAAAGTACAGACTAATGAAATATAAAGTTGGCCAAACCCTAAGGCTTGAAACATGGCCATAAGAAATGGCCACTCAATTCTATCACATACATTCTTAAAGTCTAGTTTGAGTAAAATGGCTCATTGGCAAGTGATCTGTGCCCATTCCATTCATTCCTAGATATTACTAATATTGTATAGAATGTATCTATTCTTAATGAATCCAATGTGTTCTATTCTAATGATGGAAAGTAGTATGAAATAGAGATAGTTCTTAAGTGCTTTAAAAAGTATTTTATATGACACATTGAGGAGTGTGATGGGATGACAGTTGTTGATGAGAGTAATGATAGTGATACTTATGTGTTCCAATAGTACATATACAGGCTTGTATATTATAATGTAGCAAACTCGTAATCTAACAACATAATATTTCATTGGAGTGAGTGTGTAATGAGGAGAGTATCTAGGTAATCCCTAATTCTACAAGGTATCATAGTCATTTATGATATTATACTCATTTTTTCTACATGATGCATCTTCTCCATTGTTGATTTCATTGCAAATTTATGTATGATCCCCCCATCTATCTAGGTATTGTTTGTTACATCATATCTACTTTTATTAGTCATTTTTGAAGAGTACTAAATGTTTGAAAAAAACCATTTACTATAAAAATTCATAATAAAGTAGTATTTTTCCTCTAAAACAAACAATCCATGTTTGTGTCAAGTGTAGATCCCTCATCCGTATGATAATTTTACACTACCTTGGGAATCACATAAAAATAAAAGTGCTTCATTTGACCAAACACTTTGTCATTTAAGGTAGATATTGGCATTTATAAAAAAAAATCATTTTGTGTTAAGTATGTATTCAATGTCCACACAACATTTTTAGTGTCATCACAATTTGTGCAAAGAATAATAAATTCTAGGTTGAGATGATTTTTGTAGGTAGATATATTATGTGTTTTCAAGCACTTTTCTCATCCACATAGCTTTCTGAATCATTTTTTTCAAGATATTATAACTTATTTAAACATGAATCTAGGGGGTTTTCATCTCTGTCAGTGTATTTTATATTTTAGGTTCATTCAAAATCCTTTGTTTTACCTTCTTTTAATAAATTCATGCTAATACCTACTCATGCTCACATAGTTCAATAATAACATGCAATCAAAAAATATTATGATTTTATCTAAAATATGTCCACTTCAATATAATGTTGTTTCATTAGTAGAAGAGGATTTGAAAAATAATAATATAATTTCTATATTTCACTCAATCATTTCTAGAAAATATTCCCTCATTCACTCATTACATGACAAAGTTGCACATTTTAAACATTAGGTTAAAAATATGGACACACATTCCATTGATCTTATTCCATCACATAATTCATTACCTATTCCTAAATATGGTGCACTTTTAGTCTTTGACATACCATATCCTATGTTACCTTTATGATATAAAGTAACTACTTTTGCACTTATTATGCACCCTACTTTATATACATCTACAAATGATCTTAGCTCATTTGAGAAGCACAACACCAATTTTAGATCTCAAATACTCTATTGCATTCGTCACCTTTGCAAATGTATCGGTAAACACTCACATGGGACTGTTTCCCCTATATAACATGTTAAGTGAACTACTTTGCACATCATTGGATATCAAGTAGATGTTTCATCTTCATTGGGACCACTTCATGAAAGCTCGACTCTCTTTTTTTCGTTCCACTCTTCATGAGGACATTAAGAGACATGATTTTTTTGGACCTTCACACAAGCATGAGAGCCATGAAATTGCCTATGTCGAGCATGAAAATTTTGACATAATTATATATTAAGATATTTCCCTACATGCCTCGTTTGTGTAAATGGCACCAAATCATATGTAAGCATCTTATTATACCATATATATACATTTGAGATGGATTTCATATTAGTTCTCATCATCAGAGATATTTATGAGGACTCTACATATATGGTTCCTCTACCATTAAGCTACATCATCTATGCACTTTTCATTTTTCATAATAGTACTCCATTATTTGGAGTAAATATATATTTTTAAAACTTCACCTTGATAGTATTATCATTTGGTATGCCCAACATCTTTCAATTATATAGCATTTTAAGTGGATTCATGCAATTCATACATATCTTATCATACATATGTTATTTTTTGACATCCCAAACATCTGTTAGTTCCTCAATGATCGAGTAGTGGGTTTGGTTCACTTGTGTAGTTTTGATTTCTTCGCTAGTTGACCATTTACTTTCACCTTTTATGGTGGATTGTCCCACCTTATGTCTACTTCAATTGTGGATCAATGTACCCATTACATACTTTTATGATGTATTAGTCCATCCTCATTAAGCATTCCAATGTGCTACATGGTTTTTGTATTACTTCTTGGGATGCATTGTTACATATTTCTAAACCTTTAGTCACTGATATTTTTTCTTTTTGGTTTTTTGAGAGGCCCTTGCAACCTACCTCGTTTTTTTATAGTATGTATTTATTATACACAAATAACTTATCAAGGCTAATTAGTGAGATGTGTACACACACACACACACACACACACACACACACATGTATGTATGTATGTATGTATGTATGTATGTATGTATGTATGTATGTATGTATATGTATATGTATATGTATGTGTATGTGTAGATTCTCTCTCTCTCTCTCTCTCTCTCTCTCTCTCTCTCTCTCTCTCTCTCTCTCTCTCTCTCTCTCTCTCTATCTCTCTCTCTCTCTCTCTCTCTCACACACACACACACACACACACACACACATCTAGGGAGATATTTTTTTCCTATAAGTTTTCTCTCTTTATCTATTTTATTAGGGAAATTTTTTGTATATAGATATCTTATTAGACGTCATTGTCAGATCCATTTTTTTAATGCTTTAAACCTTCCTAAATCTAACTTAAATTATGGATGATGCAATATTTATATATTTACTTTTTATTAAGTTAACTTAGATAAAATTGAGTACATGATGTTGTAACTCTATCTTTATAATGTTGAACTCTTTTATTTATTTACTATTTCTTTTAATAAATCAATAATACTCTTATTATAAAAATAAAAACTTGTGTATTATAATATAACAATCTTCTAATCTAATAATATACTATTAAATTAAATTAAATATATATTAAACAAAAAATATTGGATAATCTTAATATTATTTATAAATTTAAAATTACAAACATATTTAAAATTTTATAAAAATATTTTGATTTTTTATATTAATTAATTAAAGGATTTCAAATGTTATATAATTAGTTTAATTAAAAGGTAAGGTTTGAGTATTTTCATATCATATTCTTTTTTGGGTGTTACAAAAATCTTTAAGTATGCCATGTTTATGCGATTACATGTGAAACTACCATAAATTTTTCAGTCATTCATTTGATGCTTGGAAATTTCTTTTTTATTTCAAATCTATTGAAATAGTATCCATCACTGAAATTAGTTTGTGCAATTTTGAGATCTTTCCCATTCTTTGCATGGACAAAAATGCTCTTTGGCATGCCATTACTTTAATAAAGGAAATACTTAATTCCCAAAAAGATAAGGTCCACGTTAACAAATATAATATTTAGATTGCAGAATATTTTTATTTCCACTTCCTAATGCTTAATCACACTTGAAATGCAAAGGCAATTCTCGATTAGACTTCCAATGAATAAATTTTATTTCTAAACGCTGGATAATAATTGTCTTGTTTATAAAAATAAGATTTCATGTTTAACAATTGATAAATTTTCTTAAAATCATGAATTCCGACTCTTAGCGATTCATTTGTCATTTAGATGTCTTTCAAAGTTTCCATCGAATAACATATGGAGTACATCCCTCGATAACATACGGAGATTTTGCATATCTTTATCAATATTATAATATATTTAAGTGTTTCCTTAAAATTATTTTTTCCTTAAACTCTTGTTTAAATTTATCGAAATATCCATGTATATTTTGATGTGTTTTCTTCGTTTTTTTACAAAATTAAAGTGTGATAAATTTTTAAAAAGTCTTCACATTTTATGGTGGAGCAATTGGTTATAAATATTAATCCTTAATTTTATAAATTTAATTAAATGTAAAAATAAATGAACATGAATTCAATGATGTAGTATCAATAATTTTCACGATAATTAGTTTGCAGATTATAATTATTGTTATTTATAATTGAGTTATAAGTATAATTTTTATTAATGAATGATGTCTTCTCTTTGAAAATATAATTTGGTCTATTATTTTCATTTTTTCATTTCACTATTTTTATTTATTATTTATGTTAACATTAATTTATATTTATATATTTTTATAGGTATTCAAATATATTTGATTTTTTTCTATGACATCCAATCATAAAGTTCCTACTTGCTTCTATATATACTATGTTTTCTTGTCTTATTTTTTTCCCATCTATATAATCATTATCATGTTTGAAATATTATTGTATTATACTTAATATGTTATCTTCAATTTATTATCAAATTCTGAACCCTGATAAATTTTTAATAACATATTTATTTTTTGGAATAACACAAATTCCAAAATAAAACATGGCTAGTTTTTTAAGTTTATAAACCTAATTCAATGTGAACATAAATGAATTAAAATCCAATCACATTTCCAATCCTCCAAGAAAAAAATATCTTTTCTTTTATTGTATTATACTTAGTATGTTGTCTTCAATTTATTAATAAATTTGGAAGCCTAATAAATTTTAAAATAATATATTTATTTTTTAAAATAATATAAATTCCAAAATAAAATATGACTGATTTTTTAAATTTATAAACCTAATTAAATGTAAATATAAATAAATTAAACATACTATACCCTCAATTTTAAAAAGAAATATAAATAAATTAAAACTCAATGAAATTTTTAAGCCCCTACCCCAACCCATATATATATATTTTCTTTCAACTTATCTTTAATACATTTCATAATATTATTAATGTTATAAATTCCAACAAATTATTATGTTCAGATTAATTCATATTTATTTATTCTTATAATTTCACACATGCATTACCTTTTGATCCATGGATTTCATCGATTCAAATATGGAATTTTATAAAATTTACCATTGATTCATGGGTATACATCCGTGCATGAATCTTTATGCTTTCTTTTGGTGGCGTATCGATATGCTTGTACTTACAACTCCTTTAAAAATATGACTCTTTCCCATATCATGTTGTTGCGAATATAGTTACTAGACACTAAGTTTATGTAAGTCCTCCTCTCTTTTATTTCATTTCCATTATATTATAGTCTATGGTAATCATGGCTGACTTTTCAATAATAAGTCATACAAGCTCAAATATATATATATATATATATATATATATATATTTATATATTCTCATTTTAAATTTGGGAGTTCATATTGTTAATTAAATATCATGTAAAATGTAAAAAATAATTTATTTAAAAATATAATATTTTTAAAAGAAAATTATACTTTAAATAAATTTTAAATATTAAAAACAATTATTATTTTTTAATTTGAGATTTTTAATTTTTTTTTTTTTTGGTTTTTTGACAGAAAAAGTGTTTTTAATAAAATGCATTTGAAAGCGAAGACGACTTGGTTAAAATTCTGTCACATTGTATTTTACTTTTATTATTTTTTATATCAATTGATATTTTAAAAAATAAATATATTTATTTAATCTATACCACGTATTGGCAATGTAAAAGCACACCCTATTTGAACTCAAACTAATGTGTGTAAGTCGAGGAAAATAGCCCGCTAATGTTTGAATTTGACCCTGATGCTCACCATTAAAGAGTTGGTTTCCTAACTCTGCCCTGAATTTAGTTCAGCATTGATGACACATTAAATGGTGCACTATACTAACTCAATTTGTTTCTCCTTTTTTTTTTTTTTTTTTTTTCCTCTTTTTTTTTCTTTTTATCTTTTCATTTTTTTTAGTTTAGGTGCTTATACTATATCACGAGCGAAGACTTTTTTGATATTCTTTAAACTCTTATTTTTTGAATTATTTTTATTATATTTTAATGATTATATAGAATATTGATTTTTGTAATTTATTACTCTTTAGCATGCAAATTAATGAAGATATTGTGGGTTTAAATTGGATGGTTGTATCATTGTATTTATATTTTTAATCGTAAAATGTAATTAATTTTATAAGAAATCGTATTAAATGAAAAATAAAATTTTAGATAGATAATTAAAAATTATAAATATGGATTGAGATGCTGACATTTATTTAGTGATTTGAAGTGAATGTTGTCTATTAAAGTATTACACAAAAAAATCTATAAAAATATTTACTTCTACAATAAATTATATTAACATTTTAAAGACAACATTGAATAGATAATTGTCATCACACACATACAATTCATTATTAAATTTTAGTTGTGGACATATTAACAAATTTGAACCCTTAATCTCACTAAAATAAATGTCCCTACTTTCCAATTGTATTCACTTTGACATTTTAATTTCTTGTCAGTGTATTATAATTTAATTTTTTTTTAAATGTTTAATTTTTATTCATACAACAATTTAATTTCATTGACATATATTGAAATTTCTATCGCTAGTAGGGATTTAGTAAGGATTTATCACATTAGACTACTTTTGTATGTATTCAATTAAACTCTTTTTTCTATAATTTTAGTCATCTATATATATCTATATATTATATGTTCTAAATCTTTATTAGCCTTTTGTAAGAATCATTTTTATATTAACTTATTTTTCATTTGATTAAAGAAAAAGTTTGAAATACATATTAATTAGTATAAAATATTAAATTTAATTTCTAAATATTAAAATATTTTTTAAATTTTATTTAAGTATATTTTCATCTTTAATTTTATCATTATTTACACATATTATCATCCTAACTGAAAGCCACTAAGTTTCATAGTATTTTTTTTGTTTAGTCAGATATCAAAACGTGTGATCTTAATAATTATTTTTTATTCAATATATTGTGTTTTAAATATTATTATGGTTTTTAGATTAGTGATTTACAATGTATTCTTTACATTTAATATTTTTTGTCACTTTTTTCATTAAACTTGTAATAAATTATGCCAACCATCAACCATTCACAAAGACTAAAATAATTTATAAAATCCATTCTTTATATTTTACAATTAAAAAATATATATACATCTAATTAATTGTATTTTACAAAATATAATAAATACTTTTTTTTTTTTATGGTCTCACATACCTACATGGGGCTCCCCTTTCCTCCTCCATATCTAAAAGCAAAAGCAAAATTGAACAAAGAAATAAATTTTGTATTGAAAGGAAGTAGACTGTTCAACTCAATAGAAATTGAAGTGATCTCTTTTGTTTTCCTTTTTAACCTTTACAAAAGTTTCACTAAAATATAAAATAATATTTTAACTAAAAATAAATAAAATTATTTTCCCTTTCTTTAAATTTTTTTTTTTATAAATATATTATTGCATTGTTTTCATCCTTCGTCCTTGTACTCCCATTAAGTCCGGTAGAGTATTATCTCTTTTTGAGTTGAGAGATTCCCAGTGGTTCTAACATTTGTTTGCCTAGTTTTGTATTCTTTTTTGGATCCGTGTGTTAATGTTTTTTACATCGAAACTTGAGATCCTTGAGCGTATATCCTTGCCATCGTGTAGAAATATTTATTGGTGAGTGTTTTTTCAAAAACCGTGAAATGCTTTTCCCATCACCATTTGTTGTCACAATAAGATTTTTCATGCACCCCACGTAATTCAACGTTGATTTGGATGCAATACTTTATTGGGTGAGATTATATTGTTCATTATTTTAGATCTTCCAGGTTCTTATGGCTCTTTTTGTGACAGATATTTGTGGCACATCTAATTATTTCCATGCAGCTATATAGATTTATTTACATGGATACTTCATTTGACTTAGAGTTGGCACTAATATCTGCAGTTTTCTGACTCCTCTGTTTTGTGCACACTCACCTAAGTTGTATTTAAGGAGATGCTGGTGCATATAGATATGTATACATATGTTGTTTCATTTAACCTAAGTTTTTATATTTTATATTTTCATATATATTTTAAAAATAAAGATAAACTAACCTCTTTGGTGATTAATAAGATTGTGCCTTTTCTTTGGTTAATCAAGTTTTCTCTCTTACCAATCAATTAAGAAAAAGATAGATACCTTAAAAATCATTTGATTTTTTTCTCCCTTATATGAATGAGTTTTAGAAAGATTACCAGGGCTTACAATGTATTATAAATATTTTTCTCTTATATATAAGAGTTATTTTTAAAAAGATTATTTTGAAAAAGAGTTTGTAAAAATAAAATAATATATGTTGATAGTTTTTCTTTCATTATTTATGTTGTTTTTATAATTTTAACATGTTGAAGATATGAAATGGTTTTGTATATGAATTTTGAGGAGAACAATCTAATTATTTTTTATTTTTAAACAATATTAGTTATAGGACCACCCACAATTTTATTTGTTGACATAATTACATTCCTTTTAATAATATTAACTAGCATACATATCTTTAATAAATCTATGTAAAATACATAAATATTATTTTTAAGGTATTTATGATACTCGTGAATGATATCTATGGTATATTTTACATAAATTTATCAAAGATATGTATAATAAATAATTCACCCACCATATATTTTAACTTGGTAAATATGTAATTAAAATATTTTATTTTGAAGTAAATGAAATTACTACAATAAAATTATAATTCATCCGTCATATTATTTAATAATTATGATTTAAATAAATAAATAAAATAAAAATATGTATAGATTTATTTATAATATTGGTTCAAAAAAATTAAATATTAATACATTCATGTTATTATACAAAATTATGCCCTCTAATGTCATTGAAAGAACACCTATCAATGTAATTAATTCTTTAAATACTTGTTTCTATCTAACTTTTTTTTTTTTTTAAATTAATTTTTTTTTTAAATTATCTATGAAATAACTTTCCAACAATATTTTTTTTTAAACGACTTTCAAATATCATAACAATTAACCTTCTTTTCAATACTCTAAATGGACTCATGTGTATCACTCAATGTGTTATCCAAATAATATGTGAGACTCTTACATAAATAGTAAGTTGGATTTGATTTCATTAGATCTAATTCTATCTACACCATCACTATGGTTAAACCTCCTATATTTTCATCTCCTAAATGTATTTAAGAACTTTCCATTTTCATTCTGTCTTGCACATTCTGATTACTGATCATCATTTGGTTATTGGTCATCATTTGGCTATATGGCCATGACCAATATGTATTTTTTTGAGTTGTATATTTCTACGTCATAATGTAATTGAGTGGCATTTTACATTGATTATTAATACGATTAAAATTATATTTAAGGAATTGTGAGCTCCATCTTTCATGATATATTGATCTAACATCTTGTACATCCATACTCATTCTACTCGTACCTCACCAAATTCATGTCAATTCTTCCATATGTGAAGCTTCTTACATAAATGTTTGTTTACTCCATATCAATTCTTTCTATCATCTTTTCAACAAAAAAAATATTAATCCTCAATTCTAATTATTTAATGAACTTCTTCTAAATAATGCTATAACATTAGAAAGCTCAACTACATCCTACATAACAATACCTACTGTGTGTCCACACCCAATTTGGAGCTTTCATAAACATTATTTTTTATAATGCCCACACAATATCCTAATTATAAGTGATAAATATTCCTAAATTCTATATTGTAGTCCATCCAAATAAATGGCAAGGAAACTCATAGAAAGAATATTCATACAATATACATACAAATTAAAATCAACTTACACCTCATATTTTTCTCGAATAGGGGCATCATTTTGTATGAACTATATATTCTGATGATATCTACTCATCAACCTCATCTTATGTGTCAAAACATCTTATGACTACTAATCGAAGCTTATTGGAGGTCTTCAAAATAAGCAAAATGTTAACTACTTTTATATTTCACACATTAATACCCTATCCAATAGTTAACTACCATCTTGTGCAAACATAAAAGCCTTTTTAGTGCACTTATATGAGGTGCATAATCGGTTATTGGGGATCGCCAGTTAAACAATGCATATGAAAGAACATCATACATGTAAGAAAATATAAGTAAAGAATACAATATTGTTAATTGTCCGTTTTATTAGTGATCAAACATAGCATGTTTATATTATAGATAAATATTATTATATTTATCGAAATATTAAATATATAATATAAAAATATATTAAATATAGTTATTTAAATAAAGTTGAAAAATATTAATTTCAAAGAAATTAAAATTTTATAATATATTATATTGATTAATTGTCTAGTTTTACATTTTTTTCAAATTTGAATAATTTTGTTTTAAATACTTTTAAATATTATAATATGCATAGGATATTATAATTTTTCAATCAACTTCTCTTTAAAAATCTATATAATAATCTAATAAATATCAAATTAAAAATCTTTATTATCTTATAATAAATAACTAAACATCAAATTTAAAATAATATTAATTACTAATATCTTACATGTATTAATATCGCAACCCCAACCCCAACCGTCCGGCCCCTCCCACACTGACCCATCCGTTGCCATTTAGAATATTTAGTGACATAATTAGACTTCATATTACGTCAAAAGTGATTAGGTGTACCTATCGCGATGCAATATCTCAATGCGAAATTCCTAAATAAACCAAAACTTGAAACCCATATACATACGGTGCACTATTAAAGGTGCATGACCCATATCCTAGAAGGGGTCTCATCTTATTTACAACATAAGACAAAGGCACCATCATAATACCCAAAGTATATTATATACATACTAAGGTTCTCATATGGTGCCAAAAGGAATCTTGTTTCAAACGAAAGGACAAACTAAAAAAATTAGATACCCAAATAGGTTCCCTCAAAATGAGGAATGCAAACAAGCCATTACTAAGGTTAATCACAATTATTGGTCAATGAATTAACGGATCAAGTTTTTGAATACCATTTGTAAAAGACGAAATCATGATCATATTAATCATTTTTATTTATATAATATAGGTGTAATATTAACCATAAGCCAACATACTTATCTGTGTTTGACAACTCTAACACAAAGTTTATATTCATATATGTTAATGTTCTTTTAGTAACTAGTAAGGGCATGTGCATCCTTACATTTTGTGCATAGGTTTTAGCTATTTAGTATATCTTTTATCCTGAAACATATCTTTCTACATTTCTCTTCATTTTTAGCCAAAAATTATGTATTCTCTCTTAAAGTTTTTGTCTTATTCTTACCAAAATGTCCATCGAAACTATTAATATGCAATTCTTTTATAATATTATCTCCTAAAGACTTAATTGGAATATATAATTATTTTTTTAAGAGATAGCCATCCTGTATAATGTACTTATCATTAATAGTACTTTTCTTACCTATTAATAAATTATTGCATTGCTCAAACTATTTTTCCAAAATTTGGAAGAGTATCATATAATTCCTTAACATATGCAAATCCAACTACTTCACTCATCTTAGTAGTTAACAATGTCACTCTCCAGCTCAAAGCATCAACTACCTAATTTACATTTTAAAATAAAATATTATCTGCAAAAAAGGCATCCACTTTAAATGCCTACAATATTACTTATTTTGAGTGTTCACATACTTCAAATCCTTATGATCTATAAATAAGATAAATTCCTTAGACACTAGGGAATGCCTCCAATGTCTTAATGATTGTACAATGGAATAAAATCAACACCATATATAGAATATTGCTTTCTTACCTCATTAAATTTTTGATTGAAATATGTTATGGTTCATCCTTCTTGACAAAACACAACCCCAATACCCAAATGTCATACATCACAATCTACCTTAACACTTTTTTGAAATCTAGTAATTTTAAAACAAGTTTTTCTGTAATTTTATTCTTCAATTTAATTCAAAGCTTTATGTTGCTTCCCTTGTCCACAAATTTTTTTCCTCTCATTCAATCTATTATTGGTGCAATAATACTAGTAAAATTATTAATGAAATTTTTGTAAAAAGTCTATAAACCGTAGAAACTTCTTACCACTATTATGTTTCTTGGAATATACCATTCAATAATTTTCTCTATCTTATCTTCATCCATTCTTACACCATTTATTGAAACTACAAATCCCAAAAATACCAAATTGTTCTGTAAAAACTTTCACTTCTTTAGATTTGCATAGAGCTTCTTCCTTATTAACAACTCTAGTACCATTTTAAAATGCTTTAACTACTCTTCTTTACACTTACTAAATATCAAAATATCATCAAAATAAACTACCACAAACTTACCAATATAATATCATAGCATTATGTTCACCATCCTCATAAATGTGTTGGGTTCATTACATAATTTGAATGGCATCACCATCCACTCATATAAGTCATCCCTAGTCTTGAATGTTGTTTTCCATACATATCCTTAACGAATCTAAATCTTATAGTATCCACTCCTTAGATTAATCTTAATGAAGTATTTTTCTCCTACAAATGCATCCAATATATTATCTAAATGATATATAAGAAATCACATTTCATAGTTATTTCATTGATTGCTCTACTATCCACACACATCCTCCATGTTCCATATTTATTTGGATTTAGCAATGCTAGTGTTGCACATGGACTCATGCTTTCGATTACTACCACATGGACTCATGCTCTCGATTACTACACCATTTCTAACCAATTTAGTAACCTATTTTTTCAATTATGTATGTTATGTTGCACTCATCCTATAAGTTGTTTGATTAGTAGAGTTGATCTTGGAATCAAATCAATATGATTATTAATTTCTCTCTTTGGTTGTAAACCATTTGGTAACTCATCATGTGTAATATTTGCATATTCTTTCAGGACTTATGCTACTTCTACTAGTATTTGCACCACTTTTACGCCTTCTTTATTTGTTAATAATGAATAACAACAACCTATCATCTTCATGTATTTGATAAAAAATTTCATGGACAACATGCTTTATACCTACCCTTCTTCTTTAAGTCATAATAAAACTATATTTATACCACCTTTCTAAAAAGTATATGTATTCTTTGCTCCATCATGAATTTTCTTTATTTCATATTATCATGTCCTTCCAAATAACATATGTCATGCATCCATTGTAATAACATCACACTATTTTTCATCCCTATAATTTTTTATATTAAAAACTTGATTAAACACCTTTTTCTATTGTAAATGCATTCCCTTTCTTAAACCATAAAATATGATAAGAATAAAGATGCTTTTCATATTACAGTCATAGTATCTCTATCATATATGTAGAAGTTTCATATTTTCAAAACTAACACCATCTATAATTACATTGTATATCTTACTTCTTGAAGTGCAAATTGTTCGAAAAGTATTTGTATGTAACCATGAATCACCATATTCTTTATTTTGCGCTTGTTCTTTCTTTAGATTAATTGTTGTTCTCCTCCTCATGAGATTTTTATCTATGTCTATTATTGCAACTTGTGTATGTTGTTCTTCTATTTTAGCCCCAATCAATTTTACTATCAAGCAATTCTCTTGCATCATTTCTTATTCATTATTGTGTGGAAACTCAAATGCATTGTGTCCTTCTTTTCCACATATGTGACAAACATAAGGTCTGTGTGGACCATTCCATCCTCTACTACTACCATAGGCTCTACCTTTTCGAAATCCTCTTCCTCTTTATTGATATGAAAACTTTATCTATTATACTCTAGATTTTATGTACCATGGGGTGATCCCCCTCTAATAGAATTAAATCCACCATTCCCCATTACTAGAGGTGATTATCCTCTTTTTGGCCTAGTTGATCTTATAATAACATGTTGATTTTTATTTTATTCTGGCTTCAAAGATAATTGATAAGCTTCATCCATTCAAACTATTTTATGCATGCTCAATTCATCTTGACTATAAAAATTCAAACCATTTACATTACTTGTGTCCATATTTTGTTTTGTTTCATCACAATGCACTCATATGGAAAGCTTGTAAATCTCACCTATATATTCTTGTATATTATCCTTTTGCCTAAATTTTTTGGATATTTTGTATAGATTTATTGCATAATCTATAGGAAGAAATTTATCCCTTTGATTTTTTTTCATCTTTCTCCAAGAGTTGATCTTTTCTTTACCCTTTCTCTGTCTCTCTTTCTGTAAGGGATTTCACCAAATAGTTGCATGATCCTTAAATTTTGGGTATTAAAAATTTACTTTCATGTCTTCTCTCAAAATTTTCAATTCAAAAGACTTTTTCATTCTATTTAACCAATCTATCAACTCTTATAGTGTTAAACTACCTCCATACTCTGAAAATTCAACCTTGATTCCTTCATTCATTCCCTCTAAATCCTAGACCATCATTTTTTCCATTGATGGTGGTCATTCTTGTTCTTCTTCATTTTACTAAAATTATTCTTCACATTCTATTTCTTACTTTGTTTCTTCTCACTCTTTCCTTTGTCTTTTTTTTTGACATTTGTGACAATTATAGTTAATTCTTCCACATGCCTCTACATTTGTTGCACAATCATATTCATTTGTGTATGTTGTCCTCTTCCTCTTAGAATATACACACCTATTATTAAATCATAGAATACTCTCCCAAAATATAATTTCAAAACATAATACAAATTCAAAAATATATTACCTCCAAAATTTCAAGTTGCTTTGATACCAAATGATGAATCCACAAACTAGCAAAGGAAAAAATATATCAATAGGCATAATACTCAAAATTTCATGAAGCCATAGTCTTTCTTGATTCCCATTAAATGAATAAAATTTATACATAAATTTTTTAAATAAAACTCAACTGTAAATTAAATTTGACATGAAATATATATATATATATATATATATATATATATATATATATATATATATATATATATATATATATATATATATAGATATATATATATAACTCTAGAGTTAATTATCCCTACTATAAATAGTAACTTGTTTTTTATATAAAAAATTGCATGTAAGTTCAGATGGGCCTAAATTTTTAAAAATATCTTATAAATACTAAATTCATGATTTTGGATGATTATCAACCCAAGATCACAACTGTTTACAAAGTTATCTGATTTCTATTATTTTTAGCATGACTAAAAATACTGTAATGTAATTTAAGACCCTTAGATGCTCTCTTATAGCTCTCCAAACATCTTGGAATCAACCCAAACCAAATAATACAATTATGGATGCTTTCCTATTTATTTTAGCTCCACCTCTCTGTGAAGGAGAGCTCAATTGGATTAAAGAGTCAAAAGTTATGGCATTAGGAAGATAGTTCTCTACATCATAAGAGAGGGTTATAATTAAAAGTTATGATAAAGAGTTGAATATTATTAAGAATTTTCAATATAATATTTATCAGATATACTTTAAACTATCCTAATTAGAGATATTATGGGTCACACCCAATGGATAAACCAATATAACTCCCTTATGAGGTATTTACATTTTTGGGTGAAGTTATATGATATGCCCTTCATTAAATGTCCTAGTTGTAGATCATGGCATCTTCACTTTGACTCTAATCAATGTTGGATGTGTTAATGAACTTTAACTAGACATATTAATAATCCTTTCTATGGTCCAATTAAAAAAATATAGACTGGATTAAATTGGTTAGGTACAAATTTAATATATCAAGATATGATATTTGTTTCAAAAAATAATTATCAAAGAGAAAGTGCATCTTGACCCATAAAATACATAAACAATGTATGATTGTATATAACTTATGGTCATCTTAGTGCATTTAGAAAAATTTCGTGTTTCGTGAAAAATTAAATTGGATGCAAACTTTTAGCTTTACTCTATTTTCAATACATGGAGTGTGATGATAATGAATATGTCAACATGCCTTGAATTTTTACTCATTATTCCATGGTGGAAGAAATTGTAAATATAAATGTCAGCGAAAAAATATTATTGATTATCCATTCAAAGGGATAAGTAAAATATTTATGAGTAAAAAATAAAATATTCATGACGTTGATTAGTAATGATGTGTGTGTGTACATACATACATACATACGTATATACATGCATACATACATACATACATATACATATACATATACACATACATATACATATACATATTCATATACATAGACATATTCACACACACACACACACACACACACACACACACACACACACACACACACACACAGAGTTTAATGGAATAATCCAAGATAAAACTAGAGAGAATCAAACACATGAGTAAAAGTTTATGAATATAAAAGTGAAGATATACAAAACTCTATTGTTGAGAATGAAATCATGCTAGAGTAGAGCTAGATAATATTGTATTAAGAATTACCTTGATCAAATTAATAAAAATATATTTGGGAAAGGTACATATATAGGTTGAATATAGGCATGACCCAACATCCTCATGCATGTGGGATTATCTTCTCTAATAATGTAATAACACATAAACAAACTAAATAACATGTGTAGATAAAATCTATTAAATTGAATAAATGCATACACTAACACCCCATTTAAGTGTAGCTTAAGTGGGTAGAAGAACTGGGTCTCGACCACTAGGCCTAATATGTTACCCAAGTACAAATAAACTCTCATAAAGTGGAATAAAGGAGAAAACCCATAGTAGAAACTCCCACCAGAAAAATAGAAAATACCCCCTAATAAATGTAGAGAGAAGAATAGGGATAGAAGGTCTGCCCTAATAATGATATTGAAGCATCTTACACTTCAATTAGAGCTTGCAAACTCATCAATGTTGATGTCAAGGTCATCTACTTGAAGATTGAAGAAGGTTTATTTCCATTGAAAAAAATTATTCCCTTTCTAAGAGGAATAACACAATGAGTGTATTGGAAGTATACCCATTCCATAATGGAAGATAAAGCTATCAATAAAAAGATTTTTGAAAGTGGTCCAAATATAATATGTGACATAGGTCTAAAAAGATCATGCACAAGAATTGAAGGTGATGCCGCTGAAGGAGGCCTTTTATAAAAATGACATGGAACACTCACTAAAAGAATGTCCATGTAAAATAAAGAGCATGGCTCAACAACCCTCGAGATAGGCATACTCTGCCTAAAGAATATATTATAAATGAAACACATAGATTTGGATAATGAGTATTCACATGAACATATGAGTCGTTGATTCTATCAATAGGCATACCCTGACTGGACACAATATACTCTTTGAAAGTAGAAATATGTGATGGATCTAAAAGAGAAACATTATGTATAGGAACTGATGTGGATTCTAAAAAAAAGAAATCATAAGTCTAGCAAAAATGGATCCCATAGTGGTGGCTTATCAAAGAAAAGAGTGATTTCCAACATGATTGAATCATCAAAATAAATAGGAGCAGGAGTAGAGAGTACAATCTCATAAGAGATAAAATGAGGAGGAAAAGGATAAGAGATTATAATCTCCACCTAATCGTCTTTGAAAAGCTTCTAAAGAGCACTCCAAATAGTGTTAAGAAACTCTATGTGTCCCACATGGTGGGTAGATCCCAAGAAGTGTGTATTAATAGGTTACCAAAAACACAATTACATGAGTGGGCTCAATCATTGTATTAAACTAGATCAATGGGAGTAGGAACTCATCCATATGAAATGGTAGAAGGTCCAGTTCTATGATCAAACATTCTATGTACAAACATCATGAAGCATGATTCATCCTTCCAAGAAGAATTACTAGAGTAGAATATTTACTCATTAGGTATCTCTCAAGTGGAGTTCACATGACCATAAGTAACCTAGATTGAGAGTAGAGACACCAATGAATGCAATGGAAAAAACACTCAAAAAATCAACCTACAATGACCCCCATAGTTGTAAGAATAATGTATGCTCAATGTGATGGATGTATAACTTTGATACCATGATGAAATCATCCAAGATCTAACTAGAGAGAATTGAATGCAAAATAAAAGAGAAGTAGAGCTCTATTATTGAGAATGAAATCAAGTTAGAGCAAAATTAGATGATCTCATATTTATAATTGCATTGATCAGATTGATAAGAATATCATTAAGAAATTTACATATATAGGTCTAAGATAGGCATGGCCTAACATCCTCATGCATGTGATATTATCTTCCTCATTAACTTAATAATACCTAACAAAGCTAAATAGAATGTGTAGGGAAAAATCATTAAATGGAATAAAACCTAACATAGTTGTGTTTTATTTATTTTAGGATTAATGTGATTCTAATAGTAAAAAACTAATGAATATTCTCATTTATTAATATATATAAATTACTACAAAATATGAGTGTAAATAGTTAAATATAGTAACTTGTTATTTATAGAAAAAATTGGAAGAATGAATAAATTAACTTATTTAATGTTTGTGTAAGTCTTTGGTTGGATACATCCATTAATAACAATTAGGGAAGGGCTTGTGAATACTTGGATCCAAAAACAAATAACTTTCGTAAGCTTAGACAAGTTTATGATTATTGGATAGCTATAGAGTGTGGCACTAATGTATAATAGAGTTGTCATATATACACTATTAACATAGACATGAATATTAATTTAGATATAGATTTACATAGATAAACAGATAGGATCAAATTTTAGGTACACAACTTGACCCAAATTTCTAAGGTTCTATGATCTTATTAGATATTGGGTTAGATACATAGTTACATTACTTTGATATCATGTTGGCGGCATGATGCAGGGCACATGTTCTCGATCCCATGAGGATACAAAATATTGTATAGATAGAATGGCAAGTTAACCATTCTCTATATTTATATTACTAGATCACACTCAAATAGCGACCAGAATGTCACTAGGATTTCACCAGTTTGGGTCACATGACCATTTGTAGTATTTGATCCATAATTTTTCACCAGACCTAGATTATTCAAGCTAGGTGATAGTTTTGACCTCTAGTTACATATTACATTATCAGATTCAATCTAAATAACAGAGTGTACGCAAGTAGTCCTTGTTTCTCCACATTTGTAGATTACATTCTTAGATTTAGTCTAGATACTTGAGTGGGGCCAAGAAGGTTTTGATTCTCCATATTTATAGATTTCATTTAGATACCATAGTGGATACAAGTAGATCTTGTTTCTCCTCATTTACAAATACATTATCATATTCAATCCATATATCAAGGTGGGGTAAAAAGATGGTTTTGTTATTCATATTTTAGTTCACTATTTACATTTAGTTTATGGGTACCACATTGTGGATTTACTCTTCACATACTCAAGTCTAGCTCCTACCACTTTTATGGCCAAGAAGTGGACCAAGTCTAAATCACATCTACACAGGTAAGTATAGGTATGCATTTCTCTTTTTGTTTTACTCTAGTAATTTGATTTCATTGAATTACTATAACAAAATGGGTGCAAATATACCCACCCTAATTTGGTCATGAAACCAAAAGTACTATGTATTTTATTGCTCTTTCACAGGAAGGTATTAGTGATGGATGTGATTCTTGTTCACATGGTCATTTTGGGTCTTTGGGTTTGTCTTTTATCTTCTTTTCCCTATAAGTTTCACCCCCAATGGTCCTATAACATCCCCTCCCAATCAAATGGCTCCCCTAACTTATTATGCCTAGTTTTTAATCTATTTTAAGACCTCAAGACATTAGTGCCATTCTTAGACACTAGCACCATGAGCTAGTGTCCACTTTTAGTGATAGTATCCAATAGTCACTTTCTCATCGTGTTTTGGTTCCTAACCCTTCTTTGAGCCTTCTCTTATGATTTTATCTCTCTTTCACATCTTTTAGCCATCGAACAAGGGTTTTAATCCAAATCAAAGTTCCTTATATATAAAGAGTCTTACAAGGAATTTTATATCTAGCACTTACTATTTTATCACATAATTACACAATATTAGTCAATAACATAACTCAACATATTGTATATTACTCAACTATAACCCATATATTTGCATGCTTGATTAAAAAACCACATAAGCAAAATTCATTCTATCATACTATGCACATTGATTATGCATGTTCCCTAGGGGAAAAATACATGAAATCTAAGACCCCTATCATTAGGGATAATGTAGTTAGTGACTAGGACAGCATGGGTTCTATCTTGTGTGATCATAATATCCCATAACCTAGTTTTTTCCCTTCTTTTTAAATTTTATCTTGTTATTATTTCATGTGTGTAGGTGTTCATTAGGTTTTGGATAAGAATCAATAAAAATAGGTCACATATAATGAAGTAAGGTTTATTTATATAGGAACAGGCTTAACAAAATTAGACACGACTACTCCCAAAAGTATATATTAGTTCTTTCACAGAGGACATTAGCACCAAAAGTGGACACTAGCACCATAACGCAACTGTACAAGGTATGGTGATATTTCCTAGGAGGGTTTTTGACACCTAGATCCTAATTATGACACTTAGACAAGCTCTTGTACTAGTTTTCATCTTTTAGATGCCTCATCTCTTGTAGTTTCTAGCTATGTACTTATCTATGTCATTCATTATTATTTTTAGAAATATCATAACTAAGTAAATTCTTGAAAAAAATAAATGGATATATTCATTTCCTATTTTATACCTTGATTTACTATACTTATCCCTTTAACAACCAAGGATTTACATGTACTGAGTCCTAAACAGTTAAAACCCATGAGAACCTTTACAAAAAGATTTTATGTTAGAAATTTTATGAATAAATTTTGCATGATATATTTTGTGGTATAAAATTTTTACATATATAGTACACAAGAAAATGTGTGATAACATTGACACATTATTTTTATGTGAGTATTATTTAAGTGTGTATTTATGCAAAGGTTCGAAAGGAAAAACACTGCACAAAGCAACCTGCAATGACCCCATGAGTTTATAGAATAATGCATGCTCAATGTTATGGATGCCAAACTCTAATATCAAGATGAAATCATCCAAGATCTAACTGGAGATAATCAAATACCAGAGCAAAAGACTATGAATGCATAATCAAAGAGAAGCAAAACTGCATTGTTGAGAATGAAATCAAGTTAGAGCAAAATTAGATAATCTTATATTCACAATTACCTTGATCAGATTGATAACAATATATTTAGGAAATGTACATATGTAGGTGGAAGATAGGCATGACCTAACATCCTCATGCATGTGAGATTATCTTCCCCATTGACCTAATAACAACTAATCAAGCTAAATAACATGTGTAGGAAAAATATATTAAATGGAATAAAAACCTACACTAACATAGTCATGTTTTATTTATTTTAGGATTAATGTGACCCTAACATGAAAAAACTAGTGAATATTCTAATTTATTAAAATATATAAATTACTACAAAAATCAGAGTGTAAATAGCTAAATATCACAACTTGTTATTTATGAAAAAGGCTAGAAGAATGAATAACTTAACTTATTTAAGGTTTGTGTAGGTCTTTGGTTGGATACATCCATTAATAGAAATTAGGGAAGGGCTTGTGAATTCTTGGATCCAAAAACAAATAATTTTTACAAGCTTAGATAAGTTTAAGCTTTCTAGATAGCTACATAATGTGGCACTAATATACAATAGATATTTTATGCATGTTTTTATCAATTTTTAAAAGTGTCACTTGTAATGCTTGTGTCAAAAAATAGTTGGTGTATGTTCTAATATATACAATTTCATAAAATATATTTGTTATCTTACTTCTTACTTCAAACCCTCTTTTTGTACTACAAGACCACTATAAAAATGGGACAAAGGGTGAAAGGGAATCACTAAGATAACCTTAACCAACCCCTTGTGTCTTAGCATTTACTAAAATATATAATACTCCAAAGAGAGAAGTCAAACTAAATGTATTTCACTGACCTAGGTTAGTGTGTGCAATTTTATGTAATATTTCCATGTAGTGAAATCTTGTGTAATGTATTTCAACACTTGAAAACTTATGACTTAATATTTTAAATGGTATTTAGACTTATCTCGAAGATTTCTCCTTTGAGAGGTTTCAAATTTGTGAGCTTTAGGATAGATTATCTCAATATGTAGAGTGATTTATAGTGATAGCTAAACATGTTCCAGAGCAATAAATTTATAGGTTTGATATGTTTACATAGTTATTTATGTGGCTAATTGTCTTCAAACAGACATGCAAAATGTGTAGGTTGGCCCATATGATCTAGTTAATTTTGGAAACTAGATGTTAAAATGTGTAGGGATAGGTCTGACTTAAGTGACCAAGTTCCTAGACGCATACATATATAAGAGGCATGAACCTATCTATAAAAGAGTAATAGTTACTTGAGGTTAAAAAAGAGTCTAAAAATGATATTAAGTTGTTTGGACAAAATCTAAGAAGATACTTTGTAATGTTAATAGAAATTTGGAATGGTCAGGCCCATATATGAATAAATAGCTATGATGAATGACAAACAAGAGTCATGTATGTGAGCATAAGTCAAGTAGGTTAAGACTTGGTCAAATTACACACTTTCAAGTGTTTAATATCAAATATAAGTTTCTCCACTTTCTTACTTTTATTTTAGTAATGGAATTTTTAGAGCATAAGTATAGAAGGTGATACTTGAGGATAATGATGATGTGTGTGCTCAAATATATACCATATGTTTTTCCTTACTTTGACACTATTTGTTATGTAACATGTAAAAATCAATTTTTACTTATGATGTAAAATAAACAAGTAACAACATTAAACATATTTTAAATGAAATAATAAGTAATGAATATACATGATGTGAATGTGAACCAATTTTGTTTTTTAGAGATTTGTCTTCTAGAGACAATGGAATAGGTGGTGATCATAGCCTTCAGAGATGCCTATGTAAGAACATGGGTCAACTGATATTAATTGGCCCAACTCCCATTTGTACTGGAGAAATGCTTAGAAGTTAATTCATGCATAAATTTAACCACACAAAAATCACTATGTCTAAGTAAACCAACCCATTATCAGGTCTAATAAATATAAGAAATGTGTGGCAGTATTCATAAAGTTTTTAAATTATTTTTTATATAGATATGTTATATGATTCAATCTAAGTAATGTCTAGGTAATCCCCAAGTATACTTTTTTTTTGAAATAATTATAAGAAACATTATGTAAATAATGATAATAGGTGTCATTCCATCTGGTAATTTGAATCATATAACCTATTCCAAGTTATCATGTTATGTGTGAAATTATCAACATATATTGTGCATATGTCCCCATTCTAATAACCTATGTAAATAAAGTTATTTAATCTATGTAATACTCTCATAAAATCTATGAAATGTCTCATACTCCTATGAAATCTTTGACATATACTTCACATATGTCCCTAATCTATGTCAAATATGTAAATATCTTAGTAAAATTGTAATAATGTGTAAATTTATCCCATTATGAGGTAATATGTGAACAAAATATAGACATTTTGTGATTACAAAATCTTTATCTTTAAGAAAATTTGAAATGTGTTTGCCCCCCTTTAAGGTCAAGATTGTAGCCTGTAAATTTCTTATCTCAAAAATAAGGAGTTAAACCCATCATGTTAAATTATTAAAAATATAATCATTGTAAAATATATATTAATATTTTGCATAAACATGTGCCATTCTAACATAATATGTGCCCAAAATATTATTTTTTGTGATTATGAAGGTTTGATCTCTAAGACAAACTACTATATATGTCCCTCTTTTAAAATAAGGAATGTACTATATTAATTACTCATCTCAAAAAGGAGTTAAACATATAATGTTATATTAAAAAACTAATAATCATTGTAAAACATACAATATCATGTGGAGAATAGGTCATCATAGTAAGGATAAAAGTATTTGAGTATGTATGAAACATGTATCTTAAGGTATACAAGTGTTATTTCAAGATGTATTGATCAACAAGAAATACGATGAAAAGACAGCATAGCAACAAGCATCCATAAACTTAATAATAATTATATTGAAGGTGTATAATATATATTAAGACACCAATATATATATATATATATATATATATATATATATATATATATATATATATATAATCATAACACCACGAATTATTTATAAAATAGTAAATTTATCACACATAATAAATATAGTAAGAAAATCACATATATTGGACAATTTTTTGAATTGAGTATATTTATTAATTTTTTTATATTTTTTTATATATACATACATTTACATTTACATATACATATATATATACATACATTTACATATATATACATATACATATACATACACACAACGTTAATATTTAATTTTACAAGTTATAAATCTAATTAAATATATAAATAAACAAATATAAAATTAATCATATGGTAACCATGAATTTCATGTTCATTGGTCCAAATCAATATATTATTCATATTCACATTAATTTATATTTATATATTTTTATGAATGTTTGAATGAATGCAGTGAATTTTTCTCTACAAAATCTAAGCATAAAGCTTTATGCTTATCTTATATCTATAACATTGTTTTTTATATACTTTATTTTCACCTCTTTACATCACAATAGTCTTCTTGCTAAAATCTCATTACATTAAATTTAGTATATTATTTTTAATTTTATATTAAATTCATAAGCTTGATAAATTTCAATATAGTATATTTATTCTTTCGAAGAATATAGGTCCCAAAAGAAACATGCCTAATTTCTTAGGTTTATAAAGTAAATTAGATGTGAACATAAATAAATTTGGGACTAACTCGTTTATTTATTCTTATATGTTCATAAATATATTGTCTTTTTATCTATATATTCAACATGAACATTTATGCTCTCATTTATTAATATATAATTTATTATTCTTAGATTTCAAAACCTTTGTAGTTTGTTCTTCACAAAAAGAAAAACATATGACTAATATCTTTCAATTTATCTTTTGTAGATCTATACATAATATTGTTGAAATTGTCATTGGTTTCTCTTTATATAATTTTTAAATGTGTTTCTTTTTCATTTATGACATCCACACATAAATATTTATAAATTTTTTTATAATGTCTTCATTTGTCCTTTCAAAAGACGATTCTTTTAATATCATGTTATATTTACAATTATTACATTATCATAAGACGACTATTTTTGCATTCCCATTATACTATAGTCCATTATACTTTAGTCTAAGATAATTAGAGTTGTCATTTTCACATAAATCCTTGTTAAATATTAACTTCAACCTCTATTAACAAAGTTCTCGATAATTACATTATGCATAGACTCTCTAGGGACTTGATCGATATTCGTTTAAAAATACCTTCGGTGATCATACACCGCCGTTTGTTATTTCGTGTCTATTGATGTTATGTTGCGATTTGAACACTAATTCATACATTTGGTTACAACTTAAAATGAAAGGCACTAAATAGTCTGACCATAGTGAAATTACCATTTGACAAATAGGAGGTGGCTGTCTATATATATATATATATATATATATATCCAAAAGCACTTTAGATTCCACTTTTAAAGACGGCAACAGGAAACGGAGAGAATTTAATCCAGATCATGCTTTCAATTTTTTTAATAAATGATTTCTGTATCAATATAAAACAATCTATTTCTATCTCGCAAAATATCATTCGGTAAAAGAATAGTATAGGCAATTATAGTGAATGCCTACACCCTTATTTATCTAGAGAAGCAAAAGAATCGATATAAAACATCCCCACAAAAATCCCTAATAATAGTAGTACGACTCCCCCCCGAACAGCGAGAAACCGCCGACAAAAGATTTATTATGTACTCAGCAATACGCTCCATTCCATGTTGGAAAATCCAACAGATAAATACAAAAAATGGTTTTCATCAGATAGTCCTCGCTACAATAGCTGCTGCGAAAACAGTGATAATCATGGATGGTGCGAAAAGGGCTCCGACGTTAGATGTTGGACCCTCGCTACCTGCCGGACTTATGCCTCCAACAGAAGTTGTGGGGGGATTAAAAATTGATGGTGATTTAGCCGAGGGAGACACTGCAGCTGGTGTTGAAGACGATGTCGATGTTGAAGGCGCAGGGGAAGACGAAGGAACACTTTCTGTCGGTGCGCCATTGCTCGAACCTGCACCTGCAATAATTAAATTATGTTACCTTGCCTTTCTGTTTCACAATATACGAATACTATCCACGGAGAGAAAGGTATGTATACCTGCAGATGGAGAAGAAGCTGGACCACTTGCAACTGCTCACAAGCAACAAGTATACCAATTACAACCTCTCTAAAATTGAATTGGATAGTTTTTTACAGCAAAAGTAAAAAGCAAATACCTTGGCATTGGGTGAGCGGTGGAGTGGTGATTTTGCAGGCGCCGGGCAGAGCGAGTGCCCGTGTTTGATTAATGGGAAAGCCAAGCGGATTGTTGGTGGTAAACAACTGGCACAGACACACTGCGCTGTTCTGCACTAGTGAAGATAACGCAGTGCAGCAGCTCTGTGGTGGAGGTGAGGTGGTGACATTAGTGGTAATATACCCCACGCAGGGAGACAATGTTAGGAGCGAAGTTGCGCAGCCTGAAGACTGAGCTGCCACACCGCCATAATTTACAGCCGCTGCTATCACCGCCGCCACCGTCAATATCATAGAAAGCAATGGTTGAGGGAATTCCATTGTACTTGTGAAAAATCACAGATGAAAGAAAAAGAGATTGGCGAGTGGCCTCTAGAGCTCTGGAATTAATGATGGAATGACGAGTTTGCTAAATCAAGCTATGCAGAGTGGCTTATAAAGTGAGGGAGGGAATAGAAAGAAAGATTGCGTAAGTGGAAGCCAAAGACGTTTATACACGGAAGAGCAAGGTGGCCGTAATTGTAGATAGTTTTGGTTCACCAAACCCACTACTATACGCCAGTTTTGAATAGGAAAGGCAAGTACTGACGAAGATCCATTGTGAGTTGCGTTGAGACAACAATGTCCATTCTTTTCAATATATACTGGATTCATAATTTCTTCTCTTTTTGTTTTTTTTTCGGAAAAAGGTTCGCCCTTAATGAAAGGCTTCCATCTCGTAGAGGTCACACTCAAATACGCTACGTAGAGTGCCCCGGTATTCGGTCAATGCTTAACGTTAAGGGGTTGGATTCCTAGTCAGATAAGCGTGGAGAACACATTAAACGGTGCGTTAGATTCAACCCCTCTCTCCTCTTTTTTTTAAAAAAGGAGACATTTAATAATTTGTTTTTAAAGTATTAAAGATAATTATCATTTCTATAATGATAGAGAAGAGGTATATAAAATCATATTTATGTTTTAAAAAAAAGGTTAATATATTGTTTTAAATTTCTTTTATATATAATTAAAATTATTATTAAAAAAAAATGACACAAAATTATATATATATATATATATATAAGCCCTGCTTTGTTTATAATAAACAAATCAAATCAAATCAAATATTTTTTTCATAAGTGTTTTTTTAATCTTTTCTTCAAATCAATTTTCTTTTACATAGGTGGCCTCCATTTGCATCACTCCATTGATTTAATATATAATAATAACTTTGAGATAAAAATAATAGTTGACAAAAAAAATTATATATGTTATAGTTTGTTATATATGTTATGGTAGAGTTTGACAGTTATATGAGATTACCATTTAAAGAATAAACTCCACGTACAATTCAATTAAACCAATACAATGGGGATGCACAAACCAACTATTCTTGTAGTTGGTAAGGGAATTAACATTACACAAATCACAAGGTTTTATTATTTCAAAAGTCACAATTGATATAGGATAAAACAAAAGAACATGGTTAACATTTGTGGCTATATCCAATATAAAGTCTTTGGAAGCATTCATGATATATCCACTATTTATATATGACCATTATGAAAAGATGATGAAAGGATAATAACTTTCCATACGAAAAGTTGATGAAGAGACATTATCTTGCTATGAGCCGAACCCGTAACTCTTCGGGTGACCCAATCTATGGTATGCCAACCTCTTTAATGGAGACAACTTCAATTTCAATTGCCTCCACTATTTTCCCCATGGTTACCCAAACCACCACTTCGATGAGTAACCCAACTATAAACAATGTTCAAAATATAGCATCTCCAACTGCCCAATCCCACTTAAACACTGGGGTAACTTCCCTACTTTCACAACCACAACTATTTCAGCCAAGTCAAACCCCATTCTAGAATTTAGTGGTACCTATTCCATCCACCCTCATGCCTATAATTACTCGAGTTGCGACTCACCCTTCATCCAGTCTAACCATGCCAATAATTCAACCTATAGTAACAACAACCAACCAAGGCATAGTCTCCAAACCAATGGGACAAGTCCCTTTTCTTTCTGCACCTCAGCCTATGACTCATTATCCCTATGTTGCCCCAACATAACCTTAGCAAGCTATGTCATATGCTCCCTCTACTTCCTAGCAGCTTCCCTATAACTTAGGAGGAATCCCCCAAACTAATCCCTCTCTAGACCTCATTAAGATTCTAATGGACAAGATGTTGAATCTAGAGACATATATTTCTAGTTCAAAGAATGTATTATCTTATGATCATATATGCAATGAACCAATCCATCCTTTTGTGCCTATTATCCCTTATCCAAGCTAATGAGAGCTCCTTAAATTTACTCACTTCTAGAGTAAAGAGGACCCACAACAACACTTGTGAGTATTTAGACATGCTTATTATTTAATAGGACATGATGATGTGTTACTATTTCACACTTTCCTTGTTTCTCTTTCAGGTGCTACCTTGGATTGGTATAGATCTATACATCAACACTCTCTTTTCTCATTCATCCAACTTGCACAAATATTCCTAGATCATTTCTCTTTTAACATTTCTAAGATGGTTTCTATAATGGACCTATATTCTATTAGACAATTTGATGATGAGTTTATTGCTGATTTTATCTCTCATTGGATAAGCTTGATCAATCAACTCTCCTTCTCCTTACCCCAACCTAAGCTTATTGATATTTTCTCAAGGGCATGTGCTAAGCACATCTCATCCACACTCTAGGTACAAACCTTTTGCATATTTGATGAAGCTTTTACAATGGCATAGAAACAAGAGGTTCATGCTATTGATGAAGGCAAAGTCAAGTTGCGTAGTAAGAATACCAATACAAAGACAAATGACTCATCCTCCTCTAAAAATTCTCCCTCTAACCAAAAGGCTAAAGGCTCCACCAACGTGATGGTCGTTAAGTTAGCCTCTTCCATAACCAGAAACCAATTGAATTCTTTGATTTCTCAAAATTTGACCAAGCAATTCCAACAACGGTATGAACGAAGACAATACACTCCCATTGGGGAATCATATAAATCCATCTTGGAGAAACTATTACAACAAGGTGTCATAACCCTTCCTCAAATTAAACCTCCTATACAAGTTCGACCCTTCCCGTCCTATCCCAATCTAGTACAAGGAAGATGAGTTTTGTAGTCACCATCGAGTTAAAGGCCACAACTCTAATAATTGTAAGACACTCAAGAACATTGTTCAAGATATGCTTGATAGAGGTGAGCTCATCTTGGATAATGTTAATGCACCTCCTAATCAAAGTATGGATGTGTCCAAACACCCTTTTCCTAACCATTCACCAAATCAAAATATTGTCCAGTCTATAACTAACTCAGGTGATCATAATATCCATACTATTCATATAGTTTTTCCTTTATCTTTAGTTTAACCTGCCCCTCAACAAGAGACACCTATTTCATCGACTCTTCCCCCACATTCAGTAGCATCTATTTTGCCCATTCTTCTTCCTCGAGTAGAAGAGCCTAATTCACCCGTTCCACTCCCTTGAGAGGAGGAACCTCCTTTGCCACTCCTTTTGCCACTTGAGGAGCCTGTGATGCTAATTTTGTTTGCACCAATATTACATATCCTCTAACTGCTTGAAGATCACACCCTACCTATTCCTCAACCACATGTTGAAGGGAACATCATCCCTGCATTATACCCTCCTGAAGAACCTTCTTCACCTACTTCTCCTCTACTTATAGAGAATGGTACCCCACCCACTTCACCTTTGCACCTAGAAGAGTCCATATCATCTACTCCTATAATAGACAAGAGACCTATTGTGACTACTCCAATTATGCCACTCTTGCCCCTTCTTTTACCTATGGAGGATCATACTTTACCCATGCCTCATCCACATGTTGAAAGAGTCATAATACCTATGCTTTACCCTCTTGAGGAACCTACTTCTCCTACCTCCCCTCCACCCATGGTAGACCAAGTCTCTTCTCTCATCTCTATCGAAGAAGACCCCATTGTGGTTCTTTCTCATCTTTGGCCCAAAGTAGCAGAAACCAAAAATTTCCCTCTTTCCCAAAAATCGTAGCTTTCTAAAGACACAATTGTAAGGCCTACATCAACTTCATCAAAACCCTTCTCACATTTAGTGAAAAGTCTAGAATTTCTTGACTCCATGAAGCTTGACCATGCAGTATTTTGGGACTAGATTAAGACTTTGTATCCAACACAGCAAATGTCAACCTTTACCACTAATCCTATTACTACCCTTTACCGTAAGGTCTTTGACAAAGCTAGAGATTCTTCACTATAAATACCAAAAGTTTAGCCATATATGCCAGAACCCTCATCCTCACAGGAATCTATAACATTAAAGTAGATAAGGCCCTTAGGTGTGCACCCTATTTCTAATTTAATTCATCTAGAGGTGAAATTAGATTTAACTCCTCAACCACAAGTTGGAGTTTCTCACCCTAAATAGAAAAGAATGTTAAGACTTATAAATGTCACTGATCCTTTCTTCAACCCTCAACTTTACCATCCCTTTTGGGGCCAAACCCTTTTACTTTAGTTGAAATATCATCTAACCAAGCTAAATAAAAGGTTAAGCTACCTCCACTCATGCCTTTGCCATTTGGTAGGCCTTTCACATCTGACACTAAGAAAGTGATAGAAAAACATGTAACTCCACCATCACCAAATAAGACACCACATAAAAATACCTTTCTAGCATCAAAACAAAAGAAGGTGTCCACTCCTATTAGTACAACAAGTGCAAGCCCACTTGTAGGCTCTTAAAGCTTTTTCTTATGACAATTATTGCAATCTTTAGTAATAAATTTTCCTCCCATTAAGCCCTATAGTCCTCTTAAAATGAATCCATCTTGGTTTGATGATACACAAGTGTGTTTATATCATCATTCACCTAGACACGATACAGAGAATTGTAAAGCCCTCATAACAGTTACTCAACAACACTTCGATGTTGACACTCTCTTTAATGACACTATCATTAAACTTCATGTCATTCCACCTTTGACATCTACAGTGCCTCCTACTATTACACCTAAATTCAAACCCAAAGATGTCATCGTAACCCCTTTACCACCTCCTTTACCAAATTTTCAAATCAACACAGTTAATATGACCACATGGTCACAAAACCAAAAAGATAAAGCTAAGGAAAAAGTCACTACACCTTAGACCCATCCCTTCACCAAAGACACTCCTCCTAATAGCCTTAATATTTTTATCTTGGGTGTTCCTAAAACAACATCCTTAGATGTTATCCAAAGCTCAATGGTGAAATAGCTTCACCAAATTCCTATGAAAATGTCTTTGTATGAGTTAATCCAAAGCTCATCCTAACACCATCAAGCTTTGACTAGTGCTTTTTAATAAATTGAGGTAAAATATGATGATCCCCAACTTCTTGTAGCTTTGTTAGCTCCCTTAATTTTATCTCCTTGATTTCTTTCAGTGATTCAAAAATTCTACTTCAACACCTTAAAGATCAATATTTTGCCCTTTTTATTATGACATATATCAATCAAACTCATATCAAGAGAGTTATGATCAATGGGAGAGATAGTATTAATATTATTTCCACTCATACCTACAAATAACTAGCCCTTCTAGACAATTGCATGTCTCAAACTAATGCAGTACTTCATTCCTTTAACGATACTATAGCTACTACAGTGGGCACTATTATCTTGCATATTCATGTAGGTCCCCAAAAAATTATTGAGCTATTATATGTTATGGAAGGAGAGTTCCAATATAGCATACTATTTGGATGACCTTAGATATGTGTTATGGCATGTGTACCCTTAACTTTGCACTGTTGTGTCAATTTTGAGTATGATGGACAAGTATATGTTATACCTGTTGACCCACCTTCGTTTAAAACATGTAATATGACCTATAGTCCTAATTATGTTTTTATCCCATTGAAAACATCATCTTCCTCACATGATGCTTCTGAAACTTCCACAAGATCCACTCCCATGGTTACATAGATACCGGCAACACAAATTCCTGACAAAGATCCCATGGAGGAGACCTTTCAATGATTATCACTTGTTGAATATCATTTTCTAATGCTTGAAATGTTATATACTTCACAAGAATATGGAAGGCTTCACATGCACCCAAATTATGATCCCCGTATTGGGATGGTTATCGCTTATGGACCCCCTAATCTTCAAACCAATTTCACATATGGGGTAATTGATCAAGATCCTACTATCAGTAATCTGTCTTCTTCACCATAATTATTTACCTGTAACTTCTATTTCTTGAGTAATCCTATATTCACTCACACATATCTTTATATATGTGCCTAGAAAGGATTTGGTTTGGGTCATTATGAACAAGGTGTCCATACACCTATTGAATATCCTACTAGAAATACCATTAAAAATGCCAAAATGAGGAATGGGTTGGGACATAATGAACCAAATAAACTCACTAAAACCTCCCATGAACCAACTGTCAAAGAACTAGTCTCTCCTTCTTCACCTTCTTCTCTATAATCACCTATTGAATCAAAGGTATCTATACCTCCTAAATTTTTTTTCAATAAATGTCATCCATGTGGGGCCTCTCACCTATCGTCAAGGTAAGGAAACAAGGTCCCTTCCTCTCATTCATCTTGAAATAATTGATGAAGATTCTCTCAATATTAACACTATACAATGTCAAGATGATGATGTAATTCTCACCTACATCGATACGGATGATTCTTATATCCAATGACCACTCCCATCTAAAACATAAGCTATGTTAAATGAATCAACCATTGACATCAGCCTTCCCTCCCATGATAACCCTTGCATCCTCAAGATTGGCCAATCTTTAGATTTCTCTGAGCAAGCTGATTATGCCACATTTCTTAATGACCATAGCAAAGCCTTCACTTGGTCTTACAATGACATGCCTAGTATTGACCCCTCTATCATCACCCATAGCATTGTCACCAATTGAGATATTAAAACCATTAGGTAGAAGCTTCACAAAATACATCTTCGTATTCCTCTCCTTGTCAAAGAAGAGCTCCAACGCCTCCTTTCTATTAACTTTATCCAACCCATCGACTACCAAAAATGGATTTACAATATTATTCTTGTCACAAAAGTAACTAGGGGAATCTATATTTACACCAACTATCATGATTTATTATCTTTCCTGTCCAAAAGATGATTTTCCATTACCTAGTATTGACCAACTTGTTGATCTACCAATCGGTCATGAGATGCTATCACTTATGGAAATATTTTATAGATATAATAAAATCCTAGTCATTCCTCAAGATCAACACAAGATAACCTTTATTACCCCAAGTGGGACTTTCTGTTGTCAAGTCATGCCTTTTAGCCTAAGGAATGCTGGTGCAACCTACCAACGTGCAATGACCTACATTTTCTATAATCTCCTACACAAAATTATGGAAGATTATGTGGATGACTTACTCAGCAAGTCTAAACTTCATCAAGAACACTTGATAATTCTCAAAACCATATTCACTTGTCTCCTCCAATATAACATTTGACTAAACCCAAATAAATGTGTGTCTTTGGTGTTCTTTCTGATAAACTTTTAGGTTTTATCATTTCTCTCCATGGTATCGAGGTCGATCCTACTAAGGTTACAACAATCCTAAAAATGACTCTACATACTAATATCAAACAACTCCATAGCCTACAAGGTAAACTTTAGTCAATTTAATGCTTCATTTCCTAGTTGTCAGATTGCTACCAACCTTTCACCATCTCCTCAAAAAGGATGTCTCCTTCCAATGGAATTCAAATTGCCAAGAAGCAGTTGATGCACTTAAACAATACCTCCTTTCCCCATAGGTTATTATTCTACCTAAGGAAAATAAGCCTTTTTACCTATACATCTCTATAATAGACCATTCTCTAGGTGTTATGATTGCACATTGAGATGACCAACATTGAGAGTAGGTAGTTTATTACATAAGCTACACACTTATTGATTATGAGACTTGATATACCCATACTAAAAAACTTTTCCTTACATTGGTCTTTTCCACTTCTAAACTTTTCCATTATCTCCTAAATCACAAAACCTATGTGTTCACCCATTCTGATCCTCTCAAATACATGCATTCCAAACCATATCACAACCAACGTGTAACCCAGTGGCTCATACTTCTTGCTGAATTTGACTTAGAGTTTATTCAACAAAAATCTATTAAAAGGCAAACAATCACTGACCAGTTAGTTGTTGCCCCTTTACCTGACAGTCAACCTTCAAACCTTGAATTCCTTGATGAATCTATTGCAACACTCTCCACTGATGACATCTCCTATCAAATTATGATGTTCTTTGATGGATCTAAATGCCAACATGGTGGGAGTGTGGGGTTCATTCTTATTCCTCTAGATGGAAAACTTATGCCTTTGTCATTTAAACTAGATTTTGAATGCACTAACAATATGGTCGATTATGAGGCTTTGATTCTAGGACTTCAAATATCTCTCTTCTTGGGTTATCAAATCCATAACCATTTTCATTAATTCTCAGCTAGTGGTTAACCAAGTTAATTGTTCTTACCTATGCAAAAGTGAAATTCTGTAGTGGTATAAACATTGAGTAGATAAACTCTTGGGATCATTTGACTCTTATCTCTTACAAACTATTCCTCAATCTAAAAAAAAATTTGTTGACATGATTGCTTCACTTACTTCACACATACCCTCTTCATCCTCCTCTTTGAGAATCTATGTCATCGTGCATCACTTAACATTACCCTCTTATGTCTCAGCTAGCATCCTCTTTGTCAGAAATGTAACAACCAACCCATAAGACTTATGGTATAAACAACTCACAGATTATATTTCCCTCTCTATTACCCCACTTGATCTTTATAATAATGTGAAATGGGGCTTCATAAAATGTGCCTCTCATTACACCATACTAGGGGGACTTCTCTACAATTGAAATTTTGATGGTCTTCTCCTTAGATGTATAGCTAGTACTAAGACTCCCTTTGCTATTAAGGAAGTCCATAATGGGATTTATGGTGGGCATTTCAATGGTCACACAATTGCTAAACATATCCTTTGACTTGGCTATTATTGGCCCACACTTCATCAAGACTGTGTCAATTACATTCGACATTGCGTCAAGTGTCAAAAATATGCTAACCTCCTTCATGTTCCTAGTCATGCATTATAATTTTCCAAAGACTTTTAGCCCTTCTCCCAATGGGGCTTAGATCTAATCAGAGAGATTAACCCTCATTCATCACTCTGTCATTGTTCTATCATTACTACCACTAAATACTTCACCAAGTGCATTGAGGCCATCCATCTCATCTCCACTAACGCTGACAAAATTATTGACTTCATCAACCATCACATCATCTATCATTTTGGTGTACCTCACAAGATTATAACTGATAATGGCAAGGCTTTTAATAACAAGACTATTCAAGATCTTTGTGATGCATTTAGAATCAAATTAAGCTTCTCATCACCATACTATCCCCACACTAATGGACAGGTATAAGCTTCTAACAAAACTTTAACCAAAATTCTCATGAAGGTAGTCAATAATACAGGCAAGGATTGGCACACACACATTCCTTTTGCTTTATGGGCTTACTGCACTAGCATTTGAACTCTTACGGGTGATACACCTTTTTCATTGGTATATGGGATGGAGGTTATTTTACCTCTTGAGGTTTAGATTCCTTCTCTTCAGATTTCTCTACATGACATACTTACTAACAATGACTTTAGCCAAGAATATTTGGCTCAACTTGAATTACTTGATGAGCACCGTCGCATAGCTCTCAAACATCTCCAAATCTATCAATAGCATATCAAACACACTTATAATAAAAACCTCAAAGATCAAGATTTCAATATAAGATATCTTGTCTTAAAATAAAATCAACATGTGATGAACATGGAGAAAAGCAAATAGGGTAAGTTTGCTCCTAATTGGCTTGGACCTTATATCATAACTCACAAGTATGGTTTAAGAACTTATCACTTGTCTTCTCTTGAAGGAAGGCTAAGATCTAATCCTTTAAATGCCTTACATCTATGACCATTTTTTTGTTAAACTAGTGTCACTTTACTTCATGTTTAACTTGAGCTCATCCCTTGAGTATCCCTATTACATTCATTTCCCTTCCTCTTCACCCTTACTCCTATACACTTAGATAACTTACACAGTGGTATGGTTTTATCCTCATAGTGGAAAACTCCTATGCCTCTATAGTCTTATCCATGACTAAAAAGAAAAAAAAGAAAAAAAAACAAAAACAAAAAAATGGGATATTTGAAAAAGTTATAAAATCTCGGGTCATGTTTTTCAACATACACTGCTCCCTTGAAGGATAGCTGCATAACTTCCCTTTGCTACTATCAATAGACTACTCCCTTGAAGGATAGCTATTTAAGATTAAAAACAAACACTTAGACCACTCCCTTGACAGATGGCTAAGCCAAGATTTACTCTCAAAGGGAAAAATAAATGCAAAGGGCTCCTCCCCTCTTTGCACAACCATAACCTATACAAAATCCCATTGTAGGCTTCTTGCATTGATCAGCGTACACAAAAAAATCCTGTAAGTTGTGGACTTGCCTATATTAGCTCTCGAGTTACCCACAAAAGGGACATATCATTTCTACTTGGTAGGTTATGATATCTAAACATTTTTCCTCATTCTACCCTTTTTCCCCTCAACTCTTTCAAGGGACAATGAAGCTCACTTAACATAAGGTAAACATGACACTTCTCTAACAAACGTAATGGTTCTAAGATATAAGGCATGAAAGAGGCTCATTTTCCTGAGCTTATTTATGTTTTAAATTATGGTCTTTGCCAATGCATGAGCATTCTCCCTCTTTATTTTCCCATCCACATCACATGTCGATATCTCTATTTGAGATGAAGAGACAATGTCATACCAACACTAACATAACCAACTTATTTATTTTATGCATACACTATCACAAATATAAAAAAATGTTGAAATAAATTAACCTAATCAACCTATTTATTTTACGCATGCACCATCACAAATATGAAAAAATGCTGAAATAAACTAACATAACCAATCTATTCATTTTAAGCATACACCATCACAAATATGGAAAAATGCTAAGATGAAACTAACCAGTCAACTAGGCATATACCATCACATAAATGGGAAAGTCTAGTCTAAACTCAAATAACATGATCAACATTAACATCCAAATTAACATAGCATAAAATAAACATAATCCATATCATCATCATAATCATAAGCAACACATCTCAAATAAACACATGACAATAAATGAACATCTCATATATATAATATGTGATCAAAGTACATGTTCATTATCTACATCATCATAACATCATAAGTCTCTCTCAAAATGTACATCTCACATCTTCAACTCATAGGTCAGTATACATGTAACATATATAAACGAAAACTAGTAAACTTTGATACTTAGGGTCCTTGAGGCTCTTTATGTGGTTGTAAGGAGGTATTATCATTACCACTCTCTATCTATCTATGTCAATGTCAGCTAGAAGTCATTACATGTGACATCAACCTCTCTTACTCTTTGAATTTTGAATATCTCTATATCTATGGGAACTCTCTAATCACCCTCTCATAGTAAGCAATCTCATATAAGGTAGTCAAATATCTCACCATAGATATAGTCTATGGAAGACCCATAGCACCTGATGATGGCCCAGCATGTATTGGTCCCTGTGGTGGTGTAGGATGAGGAGTGGCTTGTCCTACTGCTCTTAGACTGTCTCTCTCTATTTTCACTATAGTCACCTGACCATGTAAAATAATCACCTGGCCCTATAGTGTTATAACCTAACCATGTAGAGCCCCAATCTAACCCTACAATGTCACCACATGCCCCTATAAGGCTAAAACCTCTGCTTGGGCCATCTCTTGAGCATGCACTACTACATCTTAGGCCTGTATCACTACATCCTCTCTCTGACTAACCCTTATAAATCTAGTGGTGGCCTCTTAACCTCCACTGCTAGATGTAACCTTACCCACCAAGTTTTATAAGTAGTTATACAACCTGGGTCCCCAATACTTGGCCCTATTGGTAGCTCCTCAAAATCTAACCCATGGATCTCTTCAATCAATGGTAAGGGTACCTCTATGTCATCCCTCTTGTATCAAGGAAAAGGAGGTCAAATATCTTATAATAGCCCAAATTTCCTCCTAACCCATGCTATGGGTACCATCTCTAACTCAACAACCCATCTCCCATTGACCCATAGTGAGCTCTATAACCCAACAAGCTACTCTACCTACCCTTTAAAAATTGGGTATGTCAGATATGGTCTCCACAAGATATCTATAGGGATCAAGCCCTTGATCATACACCTATAGTAGGAAATGTCTCACATGATGTTATCCACTCAATTTTGTGCCATCCCATCTCTCCACCATCTAAATCCAACCTTGAAGCTAGCTAGGATAGTGGTAGGTAACCCTAGTGGTCATGTCACCATGATGTGATCATATGCCCAATAGTGCAGTAGATGGCTGACACATAAACTATATCACTGACATAGCCTCAAACCCCATATCTCTCTATATAACTATGCCAAAAATATTGGACCCCAAGCAAAAATGGTATATTGCTCAATCATCTATGTAACCACACCTATTACATTAATCAAAAATCTCCCTCCATCTACATTGGGTAATGCATACACTATGATCTTGATCATCATTAAGATGCTCAGACAATGCTACTCCTCACCTACCATATAAAGTGGCTCATATGCAAAAATCGTAGAGTGATAAGTCAATTCACTAACATGATCCCTATATAAAGTGACCATGTGTATATCATGCTCCTCTCTTGAGCATGTGAAAAGTTCCTAACCCTAGAGTGGTAGTCGTAGAATCTTATACACATCCTTCTGCATCACTGTCAACTCCCTGATCGGTAGATAGAAGGTGTTGGTGGTATGATCCCACCTCTCAATCAAAGGTATCATTAGTGACACATCCCATGTGACACCATAGTACCATCACACTCCTCATAAACCCATGGTCACCATATGTTCCCACTCATTTGGAGTGACATCCCTCCTCATGCATGTCAATAACCTTGGTAGATGATCTTGTAGTGTAAGTTCCATCCTTACTTGTATCCATACATAAACAACTCATGTCATATCCCTTTTAATCTACTCTGTCACCACTTTTTCCCTTTTCACTAGGAGAACTACATTGGTCTAAGGCCCTACACTAGGCTATGTAGGCAACATTCAGTTGACATGGGGTCTTTTGAGGTTAGCTCAGTCATATACCCA
Source organism: Torreya grandis (assembly GCA_037957365.1). NCBI lineage: Eukaryota > Viridiplantae > Streptophyta > Pinopsida > Cupressales > Taxaceae > Torreya > Torreya grandis. The sequence goes on along the minus strand of JARHVA010000215.1, from coordinate 2,094,210 downwards.
CCTTACTAACTACTTTAGGCTTCATTGCCTCTTTCTCTCTACCCTAGGCCCACCTGCCTATTCCAACTCTAGGCCTCACTGCTTATATTCTTGACTCTTGACACTATGACCTATCTTTTAAGCCCTAGACCTCTCCAACTATCTCAACTTACCTTTTTCCCTAAAACACACCTATTTAGATCTTTTTCCTAGGTTCTGGGAGAACTACATTGGCATGAGGCCCTAAATCAGGGTATGTAGGTAGCACTCAGATGACAAGGGGTCTTCTAAGGCTAGCTTGGCCATTAGACTAGTTGACTACTTCCACTAGATATCCAAACCTCACCCTTTCTCCTATTTTGTTACTTTTCTATAGTCATCTACATCATCATTAATCTGACATTAGTGCCTTATCAGTCTATGTAATGGCTAACATCAGTAGGAAACTGCTAACCTCAGTGCCATGTCAGTTGATGTTGGTGGACCTCGTTAATATTGATGCCTGGTTCGAACCTAGGGATGAATAACCCAAACCCAACCCTTCTTATTTCCCTTAAAAACCTACCCATAACTCCCCCTAACTTATCCTACACCTACCCTAACCTATTTTCTACCCCACCACTCATATTTTCTACAACTCCACCTCTTATTTAGCCTAAAAATTGAAAATATTAGATCAAACTAGTGTAGGTTCTTACCTCATCTCTTTGTCTCCCAATGGCTGGCACCATTGGCTCTTGTGGTCGTGTGCCTCCCACTAGGTCCCCTCTTTGAGCTACCATCTCAAATTGCTCTGAAGGTCTATTTCTTCTCTCCAATCACAAAGTTGAAAATGAGTTTGGTCGGTCACCAAACCCCCTTTTGTCAAGTTTGGTCATCCATCGATGTCAACATTCTTGACTTAACTTGCCAATGTTGATGCTTATGCCTAATGACATCGGCAACATTACCCTAGTTATACTGACATCAAAAATTTGTATTACTGATATTGACACATCTAACTGACATCAACATCATTTCAATACTATTTTCCAACACAAAACCCCCAACTTTGCACAACCTTACCCATACATTGGGGCAATTGGAAATCACATATATCTCCCCCAACTATGACAAAATTATATATAATATCACTTAAATCTTTACCTTCGATGACTTTTCTTGGAGATCACGAATATTCTCATTGACCCTTTTACACCACCCTTGCATTGCTTGTCATGACCACTTAGGCTCTTCCACTATAGTTGGCTATTATGGAAACACATGTATTTTAGGTGTTGTAGATGGAAACCAATCCCATCTTATCTCCTTCAACCCTTTTATGTTTCCTAGGGGCACTTCCTACCTCAGATACCTAGGACATATTGACAATTGGAGCTACATCTTTGATTGATTTGACCTATTAGCTATCACTTACAAGCTATGTTTTGGTTACTTCTATCCAAGTCCTCCTTAAACCTTGCCTATTCTTGAATTTTTTGACTATAATTCATTGTGGTCTACACATATAGAGTAATGCTTAATTCTCTACCACTTATCCAATTACCTTTTTATCAAACCAGTACCTGATTCTAGTTTCTCCTCTATTGATTCTCATTTTGAGGGGGGAGACCTCATCTAATAATTGGAGCATCTAACTCCTATTTTTTGTCTTGTAACAATGTCAGTACAAATTACAAGACAAAGAGGGGTAAATGTAGACACCAAATTTATGTCACACACACGTGCATA
>JARHVA010000215.1:1862500-2087500 GCA_037957365.1 Torreya grandis | reverse complement strand
ACTACTCACCATGCATATTTACCAGAGCACCTTGACATTAATGAAATCAAATTTGACATTAATGATAACACTTATAAACACAATAAAATATTAATTTCTCAACATGGTCCTCCATGTATTGGCATAATTCAGAGGGAAAGGCCTAGAAGGTAAAAGGAATTCCAAACTTTTTTTAAATATCATCATTATGTAGCCAATGCTAATTATACTACACTATCTAAGTAGGATATTGAAGAAAGGATTACCTATAACATTGCATTTTACACCATTGGATGGAAAAGTTAGAGGCAAGACAAAAGACCTCCCAACAATGCATATAATTATCCACACCTTCCTCCTTGATGACCATAAAAAAGGAGTCATCAGTGAAGTTCCCATTGATATGTTATTGGGGTTATTCTAAAGGAAATGATATGCCATGCACAAGGCCTTGTGATTGAGAATTAGCTAAAAGATAACCAAATCCTTTCACTATGAGCACATACAGGATTAGGGCCAAGGGGCAATGTTTCTTGATGGATCTGAAGAGTTCAAAATTTGATGAGTTGACTACATTAATGGATAGTAATGTTGAGTCATAAAAAAAACATGTGAACTGACTGAATGAGAGTGGGACAAAAACCCAAATCTTGTAACATAACTAGGATGAATGGCCAATCAATGTGGTCATAGGCTTTCTCAAAATAAATTTTAATGAATAAAGCATTTTGGTTTGACTAACGGGCCCATTCCATTCTTTCCCACACCACAATAAAATTATCCATAATATATCAGCATTGAGAGATGCTCGTTTACTCAGGCTAGATGATCGAAGGTAAAATATGTCTATTTCATAGTACCAAAACCTTAGCAATAATTTTGTAGGAGACATTAAACACAGTCATATGATGCTTATTAGAAATGATCTTAGGGTCACTATAGTTCAAGATGAATTTGATATGCCCTTTGTTGATGGTTGAGGCCAAGGTTTGTGTGCAAAAGGCTTCAAGGTAGACTTGGTAACTGTTAGCCCCAATACTAACCCACATTTACTTTGAGAACTCACAAGGGTATCCATCACATCTTAGGACTTTATCATTATTTAATTGCATCATAGCTTCAAATAAATCCTTCAAAGAAAGGAACATATCATAGGCAACCCTCTAGGTAGAGGTAACTATAATAGGAACCATTGAGAGGCACTGGTCCAAGACCTATTCATTTTCCATGGATAGAGGTTGAGATTAAGAAACTTGTCAATAATGTTTGGGGAATACCTTGACCATCTCAAGTGTCTTTGTGTATTTCTACCCATTATCCTAAATGCTTTGCATCTATTGGGAGGTGGACTTGGCCTTGAAAATGTGGAAGAATTCGTTAAAGACCTAATCACCAAATTTAAAATTTTGATCCAATGCATACAAGCTCAAAGGTTTGGATGATTTTATCTTGCAATAAAATTTGCACACTTTATGGAGTTTGAAGCAAACATTAGTTTCCCAAAACATGAGTTAGAGTGTTAAAAGGAAATTTTCATGAGTTTGTGTTTGGTGGACATGGTTAGTGAAATATTTGGAGTGTCATTTGTTGTTCATATATATCATATAACTCAATATATTAAAGAGTTTAAATTCTATTGATATATGCTCAAATAATTTATGACAATATTTCTTTCAAAAACTTTAACAAATGTATATATTAAATTATCATTGTTACTTATAAATTTTAAAATTGTAAATATAACGAGATATTGAAGAAGGATTTTGAACATTTATATTAATTAAAGGAGAGATTTCAAATATTATTAGTTTAAAAGGTGTTATAAAAATCCTTAGTAATGTGAGATATTTTTTACATTTTAAATCTATCAAATTATTAACCCTTAAACTCTTAATTTTTTTTTCTTGTTTCAAGTTTTTTAATCCTAGATATATATATTAATTATTATTAAGTTTAATATTTGATAATTGTATTTGGAGATGAATTTTTTATATCTTGATTATTTTTCATATAGATTTTGGAGTGCTTTCAATGTTTTCTAAGTGTAGGGTTTTAATAGATTTAATGTAAATGATTATTTTTTGCATAATAAATAATATTTTAATATCTAAAATGCTTTTTATTATGTTTTTAAAAGTCAAGTAATTTACCATCTTTTATAGGAAGTTTAGTTTGTTTTTCAACTAATTCTTAAATATTATTAAAAATTATTGTATTTTCTATTTTCCTGTTTTATTCTTTATATTTTTATAAGTGTTATTCTTCTTATAATAAATGAAGCTTACAATTTTAACCATTATAATATACAAACAAAAAATACTACAAATAAATAAGAATACTATAAAATCTTTACCTATACCCTTTAATAAATTCATGATATAATACTTACTACTTAAAAAAAATTAATGTACCCTCTAATAAATTCATGATATAATATTTACTAGTTTAAAAATAAATAATTTTAAAAAAATCATAACAACCATCTTGGGGTTGGAACCTAAGACTTATAGGGGTCTACACACTTCTTACACTGTTTTAACTTTTCATGGATTTAGAAAATATATTTTAAAGCTTAAGATACTAATCATGTTGACTTAAACTTGAAAGGATTGTACATGAAAAAATTGGAAAATAGAAAGGTTTGAGCCTAAGATCTCTCTCTTTGTAACTTGAAGATTTTACTGGCTCTCCTTTATTAGAAGTTAAAATGTAAAAGGAAAAATATTATTATTAACCATACTTTTACATTGGTTGACTCGATGTAATAATCAATTTTATAGTGTAATTTAAATATTCATAGTAGTAGTAATTATTTTTCACAGACTTAACCAAAATTAATTACTTGTTTGTGAAAATATGATCTAGGATCCACTTAAAAGTAATGGCGTAGTAGTGAAGGCCAAGATTAAAGAAAGCATGGTGTTTATGAAGATGTGGCACTACTCCATATTGTTCAAGTATGTTGCTCAGGGTTTCAGGATGGCATAGCACTTTAAGCAATGGGATGGCAATAAGTAGAGGGTGTTCACGATCATGTTTTTAGAAAAATATAGGTACAATTCAAACCAAAAAAAATAAGTGCTCTAAGTATTAAATGGTGCTCTCTAAGTTATTCTAAATGCCATCCTAGCTATTTAAAATGCCACTTTATCATGCTCAATACATCCTAGCTATTTAAAAAAACACCTTAAAATGTCCAATGCCTTTTTGAACTATATTAAATATCCAACAAAAAATATCACTCAAATTTTGGCACCATGTGTCATTAGTTTAGTGCTTCATGGTGGTTAGATTAAAAAAATTGGAAATTTTAGTGTCTTTCTATGTTGGATTTTTATTTGAACATTAAACAATAAATACTATTCCAAATCTCATATATATATATATATATATATATATAATTTTTGTAAATTTCTTTTTGATAAGCACGTAAATATTTAAATATATTTTTAAATATTTCTTATCTCATAAATTTGTTTTATTTATGTGTTAATATATATATATATATATATATATATATATATATATATATATATATATAAAATATAAGAAAAATGATAAATTTATCATATATTTTATTGATTTTAAAATATTAAATTATATGAAATATATAAAACACTATCCTTGTTATTTAAAACACCACTTTAACATGTTCAATGCCTTTTTAAACTATATTAAATATTTAACAAAAATATCATTCAAATCTTATCACCATATGTATCCAGTGAGTGAGCACCAGGGAAACACCAAACATCAAATATTATTCCAAAACAAAATCATTTTATGAAAAAAAAAATTATCTTAAAAAACTCACATGTTCATCATGCCACTTTAATAAAAAAATTCTTGATAAACATGTAAAAATTTAAACATATCATCAACTATTTTCCATTAATAGAAAATATTCTATATGTGAAAAATGATAATATTACCATATATTTTATGAATTTTAAAATATTGAGTTATATGCAATATATAGAATATTTCTAATGACATGTTACTAAGCCAATTTCCATACATGGTCAACCACCTATAAATCACTTACTTATTTTAATCCACTAAAATAATAACTAATAAGTTTTAAGTAATTTTTAATGTTAAAATAAAATATGAAAGAGAGTATCTTGTAAAATCACTTATTTTAATCCACTAAAATAATAACTAAAAAAAATTAAGTAATTTTTAATGTTAAAATAAAATATGAAAAAGATTATCTTCTAAAGAGATGTATGCCTTATATAATTAAAAAATTATCAATTTATATAAATAATTTTTGAATTAAATTACCCAACATCATCCAAAGATGAAATTTTACATTTTCTTTGATTTTATGATATCTTTCATAAAAATCAAAGTAATTAAAATAGAAGGAAGAGCATACAAAGAAATATATCTATCTATCTATGAATATTAACACATAAAATAACTAAACAATGAAAAATAAACCAAAACATATAAAATCATATGAAATCTCAATTAAAAATATAAAATTAAAAGATAATTATTGTACCCAACATATTGTAAATTATAATAAATATGTGTGATTGTATAATGGTGGTGGAAGTGTCATGTTCAAAAACATAGTAATGTGTCAAACAATGCATTTATGTTGTTATATAATGTTGGTAGAAGTGCCATGTTTAAGAACCTAGTAATGTGTCAAAGAATGGTAGCAATCACAAAAATATGGATACAAAGAAACTTTTGTAATTAAACACTCCAAATTAAATGGCTGCTAATATAAAATTGGTCAAAAAAGACATCCTACATGTGTATCTTGATGGTATGACCACTATTAATTTGAAAGTTGAAAAGATGATCTTAAAAAGGCACAACATGAGATAACTAGTTAAGAACCAAGTCAACTCCACTCCAAAGATTAGATGATCTAAACCATGGATCCATATTTTCATACCATTGCCTATAGTTAGGTTTGAGAACCTAATATGGTTTTTGAAAAAAATTATCCTCACATTCATCATCACATTGCCACATGGGTACATCCCCTTTTTTATCTTCAAGAATCTCTACTATATATGTGACTTCACAAATAAGCTTGTTTGAAAGGGATGATTATTTTCATGGCATTGCCATAACTCTTCCCATTTCAAACTCACAAGGCCCAAAACATGACTTATTATATAAAAATATGCTCCATAAGGAGAAGAATTTCATCTTTCATTTGATAAATTAATGAGGTAGATAGCTTAAAGAAATATTAATGTAAGTGCCACCACACTGATCTTCATGATAAGAAACATGCTCCGATGCATTGGGCCAAAAGTTCATTATACAATCCTAAAGAAGAAAACCATATACATTGACCTCCATAAATAAAAATTACATCGAAGGCTCAAATTCGTTAAAAATTAATATCAAAAATTAACTTTCTTGAATACTTTGTGAGGTTATGCAAATTCCCAAAACAAATATTTAAATTTTATTTTAAAATTTTTTGAATTAATTTGGAATTATTTTTTAAATAAAAGTACACTATTTGTGTAAATAATTATATTGAACCATTATAGTTTTTGTGAAATAGAGCAAATCTCAAATTAATTTGTTAGTATGGAATTTATATTGTAATGTCCTTGAGGCAATATGTTACAATAGGCCAATGCAACCAAAGAGATTCTAGAAATGCTATTGCTAATGCTTTGATAAAAAGAGTGAAATTTATTGTTATTTATAGTTAGCAGAGTGACTTATATTATTAATGCTTTGGTAAAAAAAGAGAATTTTATTGCTACTCACAATTACCAGAATTGTTTTTATTGTACCAATTATAACACTAATATTGTTTTGGAAAGAACCAAAAATAAACAAATTTATTTTCATTTATACCATAACATGCCTATCTCCAATAAATAAAAATGATGGTAGTGGTCATGAGTAGTAAAATAAATCTTTGCCAAATAGAATAGATCTTAAAAAAACCCATTAGTGAAATTGTTTGTGGCATTCATATTGCAATGTCCTTGAGACAACATGTTGTGACAGATCAATGTGAGCAAGGAGATTGTAAGAGTTTTTAAACTCATATTGTCCTATAAATATCATTTTTATTTATGCCATAACATGCCTATCTCCAATAAATCCAAATGATGGAAGTGCCCATTAGTAGTAAAGTAAATATAACTAAATAACAAAACCATGATTGAAGGTAATATCTCACATTTTTAGAGTTAACAACTAGTACGATTGGATATAGAAAATAACAACAATCAAGAAGCAAACTACAAATAAAGAAATTTAATCTATCAATATACGTTCAAATATATCCAACTATAAACAAGCATTCAAATATATCAAAAGACAAATTTTGAATGATAAATCTCAAAGGGTTACATTGGCCATCACTTCTTGGATAATTGAACCATATCTAGTTATTCTAGAACAGTTTTAGTAAATAAAAAATATTCAAAAATACATAAATATATTTTCCATCTGGGAGTAGATTTAAAGTCATATTACCATTAAAATAATTCTTAAATGTAGACAAAATTATGTAGTTCTCAACAAATTGTCAATCCTCAAACATATTTTTCAAATTGTTTATTAGATAATGAACTTTATGAATCGGATACAACAACAAACATAAAGACTTTTTCAGATTGTGTATTTTATAAAGGTCCATGACATCCCAAAATATGATTCTATAAAATGTCCAATATATCACAAAAATGTTATATTATGTATAAAATAAGGAAAGGGTCCTACTTTTATAAAATTGTATGAAAAACTTGCCAAATTTACTATCATTTACTCCATCGCTAAGAATTTCATTATCTTGCTTCTACTTGAGGTAATTATTGAAATAATACTTGGTGAACTACTTGTATAGACACATTATTTGAACTTTTACATAACATCATATTTTTTCCATAAAGAATCGATAACTTAAAGATTATGGTTCCAAATAATGTCTAACCAGTTAAGACTATGTTTAAACATAACAATAATTTTAACAACATTTGATGTTAATTTTAAATAAAATGAGAGCTCTACTAGAATTTGCAAAGAAAACCAATTAGCTATTAAGTCATTAACTCCAATTTTTTAAAAAAATATCATAGTACCTGAATACTATAACTAAGAGTCTATTGAAATTGGATATTTTTTTTGTTTTTTAATTTAAAAAACTAGTTATTAAAGAGAATTATATGAGTATTTAGAACATGGCTCTTCTAAGTGGGTAAACAGGTCTAAAAATCAATCTATGTTAGGGCAAGACCAAAAATTAAATTTGCACTAACATTTTTGGTCATACTTGAAGAAATAGTTTAACCCACCGTATGTAAATTAGGAATTATTATTTATTTTTTAGAAATAAAATGTTGCATCAAATTGTAAACTTACTGCTATTTTTTCAATAATATAAATATATAGTCTTTGAAATAACAAAGGATATTGATTACAAATAACATGTATTTATGAAAGTTTAAAAAATAGATATTATTACTTTCTTCATGGCTTTGTTGTATTGTTAGCTATATTTCCAAAATTCATTTGCAAGTCGGTGTTTAGCATATGATAACTCCATAACCTTGACCTAGATGCAATTCTATAGGACATTAGAATCTATGATTTATTTGTCATGAAGTATCAATAAAACAACATAATATGAGGTAAAATAATAATTGGGCTTAGATCATGAATCTCAAAGCAAAACATTGAAAGTAGATGTAATCAAGGTCCATTATAAATAAATTCATTGCTTAATGAATCTTTACAAATAAAAAATAGAAGAGAATAAATAAACAATAGGGGCATTACCAAGATATGAAATTGAAGTGGAAATGTATGTGATCTCAATTAGTCAATTTTGTGTCTTTGATTTGTTTGCTATCATATCTAGTCTTGAAAGTGTCTTTACCAATAAATTATAGGGCTATGAGAATCAAAATGAATGAATATTGTATTATGATTTGCTTATTCAATCAATCTATTGAAAAAAACCAAGTGTAATAGACTGAAGATGCAATCATCAATAATTACCTTCAATAAGAGACTTGAATTTGGATTTGGATATGAATATCATAAATAGTAGCCTAAATACATAAATAATTTACAAGTGAATAAAAACACTCAGGAAGAAAAGTAAGAATGCAAAGAGATGATTGAGCAAGGAAACTGACCAAGATACTATATTCATTTTACTATGCATATTGTATACCAACTGAAAAATCTAGATGCAACTCTATTGTATTAAAAATGATCTGCACAGAAAAAATGAGTAGATCAACACTAGAAAGATATAATTACATATGTATGTGTGTGTGTGTGTACACACACACACACACACACACACACACACACACACACACACACACACATCTATATACATAGATATGTATATGTGTGTGTGTGCACATGTATGTATGTATGTATATGTATAAATGTAAATACACACACACACAAACATGTATACACAAATACATATATAGATAAATATTTATATGTACACATATACAATTATATTGCTTATAAATTTATTTGAAAATGATCAATGTTTATTTCTTTTCAAATTCATATTGTTGGCATGGATAATTTGAAAAATTGAATACGAGTATAAGATCAATCATTTGGAAGGAAACTATAAACTATGTGAAGTTATTCATTATTGATTATATTTGATGAAAATAAAAGGCCTAACTTTTTATGATTTAATTAGGAAAAAAGAGTTCCAAATAATATAGATGGATATGGAAAACAATAGAAAAATCTAAAAACATTTAGTTATTTATACATGAAAATGAAAATCTAACTACATCATTGTGTATATGCACTCACCAAATAGCAACAACTTATACAAACTTCCAATTGTCTATAACCCATTTCCATGTTCCTTGAAGAATTAATTCATCATTCAATGCGATTCTATTAAACCAAGCAACCCACATTACATAAACAAATATAACAATAAAATCCTCATTATACAAACCTAATGGAGTGGTTAATGCCTAGCTTCAAACAAAGTAAGGCAAGAAACAATGCCAAAAAAACCTGTGATCACCTTGCATAATTTTATTTTCTATTTAAAAACTCATTCCTCTACTTTTTAAAAGCATAATATTTGTTATTGGCACATTAATCCATGTCATCTAATTAGCAAGTAATTTAAAAACTAATTCCAACCCAGACTAATTATGTAATCTAGCACTCAATGCAATTCCATCAAAGCAAGAAATTCATATTGCATGAACAAATACAACATAAAAATCTTTATTGTATATACCTGGTGGAAAATTTAAAGCCTAGTCTTGATCAAAGTGAGGTAGGCAATAACATGACAAAATAATTAGCTAATTACCTATCACAAAATAACCTTTCATTTTATTTTTTTATTTAAAAAATTGCCACTCTACTTTGTAAAAGTCTAATATTTGTGCATCCATGTCATTTAATTTGCCAACAGTTTGAAAATTGTTTCCAAATTAAAGCCAAGTGGTTCTAGAAGTTCTTGTTTGGCATATAGACTGATTATAAGCTAAAGAGTAGGGAAATGCAATAGTCTCCTAACTATCCATGTCAATAATTTGAAAATTATTTTGTGTGGTAAATGTTTTGTAACAATGGATTATTACCTATGTAATTTTATTTGTCCAATGTTGATCCACATTTTTTTCCTATGCAAGCTATCGACAATGAGATGAGGTAGTAATTCAAGTTTTTGAATGCCTCACCTTTGAAATTAAACCCATATTTGTGGTTATGTTAAATGATGTTTGAAATTCATGTAAAATTTTTAGTAGAAGCAACCTGCATATCAACAATCAAAAAATCAATGCCGAGAACATTTTTTGGAGAATGATGTGACCTGTAGGATTAAAATACATGAAATATGAAAATTTGCTGAAACAAAAAAGTTGTTATTTTACACTATAGCTATTGGTAGTCTCTTTATTTTTTTTATAATAGTTTAAACATATATGCACAATAGACCTTAACTGTAAGATAAATTGCCATAAGCAAAGTACAAAATCTATTTAGTGATATGCTGAATCTAACTAGTTTGTGAATTAGTTAACATGGACATACCTCATGTATCATGGGTAAAAACTCTTTAGTGGTCTGGAAGATAACAACTCCATTAGTCTATGTCAAAAAATAAAAAAGATCAATACATTACAAATTTTAGAAAAATATCTTTAGTCATATATAAGACCATGCCAAAACATTTTGATTTTTTAAAAATGTCGTTCCATTAATAATAATCACTACCATATATAGATATATCTATCTCTAAGCATAAAATCATTAACCCAAACAATGATAAATAAAAAATATACAATAGGAATGAGGCAAGTGATGTGCTCTGATTGAAAGAAACATTAAATGCCTTCTAATAAATCACATTATAATTTGATTTCAAACACCATGGCATGAATTAGAAGTAATTAACACATGTTTACTCTTATCATGCTTCAAGATTTTGGTTGGTGATTTAAATATTATTATAAATTAGTATAAATGTTTGGAACATTTAAAACATAATGTCGGTATAAAAATTAATTTTTTATATTCTTGGGCCAACGAGAAAAAGAAAACATTTAAATTACCTTAGCCATAAGCAACATATTTTATCTTTTCAAGTCCCTCTAGTCAGTGTAGAAAATAGATCCATTACACAAACATTTCCCAAAATGTTCACTTTAAGGAATCATTCTACTTTTAGATTTAGTACAATTATTTTCATTTATCAATGAGTGATAAAATTAAAAAAAAATAGAACTCAAAGTAATGCACATTTAACTTGGATATTAGATCACATAAACCCAACAAGCTTAGAAGAAAAAACCTAAACTACACTTTTCAATTGACCAATGAATAATTTAGACAATATAAGTTCTTCTGTTCAGTTTTAAAATAATAGTGAATGGAATAGTAAAAAATGCACAAGATTTTCAAGCTACATGTTAAGATTTTAAAATTATAAAAATATTACTTAGGCACTTACAAATAAAATTTTCCATCTAAAAGCTTAAATGATCAATACTCATAGATTCGAATAGGCACACCATCCCATATCTGAGAAAAAAAAAGATTGGCATTCATAAAAGGATAAAGAAGACAAGCACAAATAAAAATGGAAATTGAAAAAAAAATTAAAAATTAAATCTAATAGTAACTCACATCCCAGAAGATTGTCTTTCCATTATATCCAATAGTCATATCTATTATTTTATTAAAAGGATTCACATATGTCTATTAGGAAGTTAGCAAAAAAAAAAAGGGATTCAAAATCTATCAAAAATAATAAAAATAGAAGCTACCATTAAGCATATGAAATTAGTTTATCATATATAAAGCACATTTAATATCGTATGCATCTTTTTTTTTCATTTCTTAATGCTACAAGCCATAAGTTTAATCAATCAAATAACTAATCTTGAAAATATTTTAAGTAACTTTTTTCATATAAATACAATAATTTATTTATCTGATCACCATTAACCTTATTTCTTTCAAGTGATTGGTCATCAAAGCAAGTTCTATCAGCTGATAGTTTGAGGCACTACATACAAAAAATTACTATTGTTAGGCCCTTTGAAAAGCCTTGTGAAAAGGGTTAATCTGCAAAAAATAAGATACAAGTGTTATTTATGGGTGAATATAATGATAAAGGATCAAAAAAAAAGCTTAAAAAAACATTTAGATGCAAAGTCATTGAGTGAAACTACAAGTGTATTTGCCACTTGTAGTTGCACATGAATGAAGACATATGCAACTTAAACATACATGGATTTAGAAGCAATATTTTTAATATTCTTTGCTTAATATTCATAATCATGGATCTATAATGTGAATGATAGAGAGAGAAAATATTTGTGTTGCATGGTCTATTTAGTAAAAACACTAATAATGTGTTTCATTTTATAAAAAAACATAAATACACATAGATGTAACTATGTATGTGCAAGTTTATTATTAGTATACACAAGTCAAATGGGAAAATATCCTAATGGAGAGTTCAGTAAGAACTAATTGATTAAATTCCTATGTGAAAGGAAGCATGTATTCCCTTGCAACATAGAGATTGGTCTATTTGTTTTGTGGCCCTATTGATAAGCATTTTTCTTTCACTACGTACTTTAAAAGAATTGTAGACAATAACAAGGACTCCCAAAGGCATGAAATAGAAAAGCTTGGAAGAAAAGGAAACATATATAGAACAAAATGTTGTTAATTGATTTTCAGGATTATGGTGCCTTGCAAGTGCTAATAAAATAAGACTGTAATTTTAACAATGTTGTATAAAGATTACATTTCTTGTACAAAAAAAAGTATAAGCATTTCCTGTATGGGAATTCAAGGTGTATGCAAAGAGACCAAGAGCACTATGCAAGTAAGTATTTAGCCTTTTGGAGCTAACTTCTTAGGGAGATGCACTATAAGATCAAAGGATATAAATAAACCTAGTTCCTTCCAATGATATAGAGACTAGACCACAAACTTTATCCTTTAACAACACAAAGTATAATTTACATAAGAGTTAATAGCATGTATGATGCATAACACACAAAAGTTATCCTAATTTTGCATAGTTATATTCTTTGTAAAACATTTTTAAAAGATTATCTTTAATGTTCCTTGTTTTTAGTATGAACTATATTAATATCCAAAGGTCAATGTAGAGAAAATAAGTGTCATAAAAAATCCACTATAAGCAAGGTCAATTGTCAAATTTAATTCTTGTCTAGAATTATTACATATATATTTGAAAACACCAGGCATTTATTAATGATATATTTTCACCATAAGGGGAATCAATAGTAAATTGAAATGAATTCAAAACAACAAATAGTAATTAGAATAAAATAGACAATATTACCACAACCATTAGATATTGATATAAGAATAGAAGGACTGAATCAACATATGACAAAAACTATTAATGCTATGGAAATCCTAGGCAAGTTTGAAACTGACTCTATTTAGTGAAATAATAAATGAAAAATATTAGAGTGGTTAGAATTTTCTTATGTCCTCAGCTAAGAGAGGAGACATTTTCAAAATATCAAGCAAAAATAAGAATGAAAGTGCTAGATGAAATGGGGATTTGATAACACAGCCCAAAAACATGTTTGAATGCTTAAACCAAGTATAATATCTGATGTAAAATTGACAAAAGATAGGTGAGGAAAATACCTACTACCAATATTCATAAAACAAAATGACTATGGATTCAAAGTACTAATAAAATAGAGACTATATCTTATATACCGATAATACCATACAAGAAGATTTATACCTGTGCAACTTTCTCAAAACCCAAGCAACATAGACAAAATGTAATAATCCTACTAATATTTGACTTACCTACAGCTAGCATGACCACCACAAATTGAAATCACACCATGGATATGAGTAGAACAAAATGCAAATCTTTTTGCAGTATTGTGTATATGCACACACCAAATAGAAATAGGCTTCTACATCAACATAGTAAATAATTATTGTAAATCTAGTTTTTCTAAGAGGAATACATCTACTAAACCAAGGCATTGCTATTTGTTACTAATCAATAAAAGAGAATAAATAATTTTCTTAAGACAAGTCATAGAGAGTTAACATAAAGTATACTAAGTTGATGAAGAGTATATACAAAATATGCACTATCAAAGTGGGTAGTTTACTAGACTCCATTGACTCGAAGAATCAATACAATTATTTGCTAGTGTTAGTAACCTTAGATAGTGCAAGAGTTTGTAAGCCTTATATAAAAATTAGATAGATTTACTAAATCAATGCCCAACATAAAGCTTTCATCTATAATTATGTTTTTACAAGGTTCAAATACATTCAAGAAAAGTTAGAGACCATAACCTTTAAGTTAATTCCTACTATAAGATGGATTAAGGTGTCAATAACATGAAAACATTATTTACACAATCTGATTTGTTTAGTTTGATAGAGTCATATTAAATGCCTAATTAATTGATTGGTTTATGTTTGAATTAGTTTCAAACTATTTTCCAATCAAATGACATCGATTAGTGCACCAATTATAAAATATTAGGCTTTTAAAAAGCATAGTAACAAGTTTTTTAAAGTAAAAACAAAATAACTTATTTTGTATAAGGTAATTGGTGGGATTTGTTTTGGCATTATTGCTTACTTGATTTGTTTAAGGTTGGGTTTTACATCAAGAACATAGGATGAACCATATATGACAAATAAGAATGATGAAAATATGAGTGTGTAAAATCTCACAATCGGCATTAAATATCTAGAATTATAAATGGATTTAAATATTAGTCAAAAACATTCTTTGCAAACAAAAAAAGAAGGGATGCAGTCTCTTTTTGCCAACAACTCTAATTTTTTCAAGTTCCTGGTGTTAGGTCAAATTCATATAATTGAGTTTGAAAATGTTAATGGTAAATGCAAATACGTAGTCCATTTTACTAAAAAAAATATGTAATGGCCAATCTACTATGCTTTATTATGTAATATACAACTAGCCATTATCATCCGTGGAGGACCATTGATGTGAAAAAATATATGAAATAAATGATACTTGAAATAAAATAAAATTAAATGGATGTAGATTATGTGACATAAACCTAGAATAAAATTTAGTAAAAACAATCAACACTTAATCTTATGAAAGCATGATTTTATGTTTTGAAAATAAAGGACATTAATTATACTGATTACATTTTTTATTGTTGAAGGAAATGAGATGTATGTTGCTTTTAGATATGGAATAATTTTATCAATTATATATTATTATTTTATTATCACCACTACAAGTATATTAAAAACTAGTGGTTGTGTCTTGCAATATCATATAATCCAAATTTCTATCTCTTTTGAATAGTAATGGCAAGAAAAAAGTATGTATAACATAGCAAGATGCCACAATAAGGTCATATGCATGGGAAGGATATTAAAATAAGAATTTAAAAGAGTGGTAAACTTAAATCTTATAATAAATTAATAATTTCCATTTAAATTACAAGGCAAGAAGACAAGATACAACATAGATTTGACAAAACCTAATAATCATATTGATATTTGACTTTCATGTAGGTGCTAGCACCATTAGGGGTTGAAATCATACCATGTCAATAAGGCAAAATTAATTTAATTTTTATTTCTAAAAGCACATTTCTAAAATAAATACAATGCTATGGTAAACCTAAATATAAAAATTTTCCATATTGTTTCTCAAAGAGCTTTTTAATAGACATTGTAAGGATTTGCAGCTTCATATAAAGTTATTTCACCATCAAATATGCACTATTTAAAAAAGATGTGTATATATGGCTAGCATAGGCTCAAAATTCCATTTATTTAAATATATTAATACTTTAATGTAAAAAGGTCCATATGGAGAGAGTTTAATATAGTTCACGAAAAGATGTAGTGATAAATCTTGAGAGAAATTGCCACTATATCAAGAACATGAAGTTGACAAGGTCAATGTTTTATATTTATCTAAAATAATATGTTTATGAAACATGATCTTGAACTATCAAAGAATAATCTTATGCTTATAAGGGCATTTACACATGCAATAAGCAGTTTATTAGCTATGAAAAGGAATAAAATAGGTCTACAAGTAAGGCGTGGTAATAGATATGCAGGTATATATAACATTTTGAGGTCTTGAAAAATCAATAAATTTTTTATCTAATTAATATAATATTCCTTTGTACTCATACTATCTATAATCATGTGTTTTTATGTTGTATTGCAAGTAATATGTGGTTAAAGTCTTTTAAAGCAGGACTATATACAAAAAAATATAGAATTTCTTATGTAGGTAGGTCTGAATCAAGAGTGTTGGGCATGATTTCAAGTATATGGGAGACAATGAAAAATTTACAAGGTGAATCAATGATACTTAATATGTCTAATACATAATCCTTGAATTACCAGTTGAAAAAGAAGTGGTTTCTCCCATTCAAGACCTCTCATATTTTGAACATGATATAATAGTAATAGTTGAAGAAAAATTTGGTCGTTTCACATAATTTTATAATCATGGTGAATCCTTAATGATTTAAAGATGAAACTAAGTGTATTAGGTCTATTTTAGATTATATCAAGATTTGAAACTTTTAAAAGTTCCTTATACCCATTTATTTAAGTTATTGGGTCACTAACTAGTTGTGTAAAACCCTTGTCTAGTATTTATGAAAAAAAGTTGAATAATATGTAAATTGGTGAGTTAATTTATATAAAATTTGTATATAAATTTATTCATATAATGTTTCTATTTTTCTAAGTTTTTAATGGTTTAAAAGTGATCTATAGTGGTCTAGAAGCAAGTTTCTATTTCCTGCTTAAATACTCTTAAAACCCTATCAAGATTGTAGGTGTAATTTATGAACCATACAAGGAAATAGAAGTTATGATATATATTATAAACCCTAATAAATATTATAAAATTGTTTACACAACTTCTATGTCAAAACTTCTTTGAAATATTCAAAAGAACATAATAAGAATCTGCATGCATAAAAATGTAGATGTGACCAGTACAATAGATGTATAAATAGAATCTATATAGAGGATGAATAGATAAGTGTCATGGAAAAAAAGTATTAATCATGTAAAGTGACATAAATACCTTGAAACTACTAAGTATATAATAGGTAATTAGACTTAGAAAATTTGTATGCTTTCTAGCATGCATCGATAGCCAAATTTTAGCCCATTGGCTCATTCTAAATATTTTTAGTGAAATCGAGTCAAAAAAAATTTAGAAATAAAAATAATGAGAGGTGGGTGAATAAATTATACTAAAATAATCCTCCAATTTCACTTAAGATTCATGAATCATTCATTCACTTACATACATCATTTAGTGCATACACAAGCATCTGAGAAAGCAAACAACATAAGAACATGAGATATATGTTAAAAACCATATAGGGGAAGAAAAATCACTAATTCAAAAATTTTAATACTATCTTATGAGAAATGAATCAAACTTTTTTTGAGGCTCCAACCCCACAAGGAGCACCAACCCCTCACTTAGTCAAGCACCAACTCAACTAGTGCATATAGCAATCTTCAACCTACAAGGAGGCTCCAAACCCCTAGGAAACCAAGCACTAAATAAGATAAATTTAATCTCTAATAATAATTGGACACCTATTTATTAATCAACTAAATATTATCTCCTCTGTTTGATCTTCTCATCTTCTTTCTCTCTCAAATAGCTTATTACGCCTTCTCACTCAATTAGCCCTCTCCTTGGTAGAAATAGGTCAAATGACCTTACTCAAAACCTAAAAAAACATAGTTAGATACTCATGGAATATTTAGATCAGTTATTTTATGATCCTATATCCATTAAATTGTTTTCCAAAACTCTATCTCCTTCGATTAATAACTCAATATTCTAACTAGTCAAAATAGACTTATTATGCCTCGATTTTATACTTGATTATTTCTCACACCCATCTTGATCAACAAAGGACATCACCATAAATGGTTTATGCTTTAAATATATCACTACACATGTTTAAAAATTGAAACAATAAATACATATTTCATTCATTACCCTTAAGGACTAAAACCACAATTAGGCCTAACAGAGAGCTAATGTAATTAGGCCCTCCTTGAGCACACGTTTCACTTAGACCTCTTTTGAACACTTTTAGCCTTTAAAAAATGATGAAAAAAATCATGTGTAACTTTAATAAACCTATCCTAATATATCCTTATGTCCCCAACACCATTTTTATCTTTTCACTCCTTGAACCATCCAATTAGGTCTACTTACCAATATGCCTTCTTAATACCAAAAAGTATGTCTTGCAAATTTAAACCATATACACAAATTTTACACATAACCCAAACATAATATCATATGAATAGGATATTTATGACTTAAAAAAATTTCCCAAATTATTTTTTCTTCACCACATAGGCCAAAATGCCTCAGACACACTCCTGTAAATGGCTTACTTAGAACCACCAAACACTGTCAACACATAGTCAAAAACATTTGACTCTCTAAACTTGAAAAAGTATTTACAATGAATAAATACACATTAAAATGATCCTATTATATATTTATAATGCATTAAATATATTTTTATCCTTAAACTTATTGTAAAATGACTTACGAACATCCTTTTCACACACACATAGAGAAAGTTACTTGTAGGACCAAAAACATAGTCAAGAAAATCAAGTCATAAAAAACATGTGGGAGCACTTATGTAATATTATAACGGTTTTGTGTGAACATTTATCATCCTTATATCATTTATAAAATTAATATTTCAAGGTCATATATCATATTGGTCTTACATACCAATCTCACTACTTCACTCTACACAGACTTCACTAAGTTAGACAGACCAATTTGATGACAAATTTTTGCTTGAGTATAGGAATCATCAAAAAAATTACACAAAGGGAATAGGAGGTATAGGTATTTAATAATTACCCCATTCATTAGTATCTATCCCTAATCATATGTAACTAATCCCTAATCTCATTCTCATTCTCACTTAGTTTTTGCACTATTTTGCTCATTAGACTATTTTAGTGATAGACTAACTTCCATGAACGTTTTAGCACATTTTTTGTCAAAAAAAATCTCAAAAACTTTCATGGTCATAAACTATAAGTCTTAAACATCATCCTCCATCCATTTGCATGCTTTGACCTAGTTAATCTTGCCTATTATATCTAAATTCTTAAAAATAAGGGTTTCCCTATAGCTTCTACTCAATGTCGAGACAAACAAAAACCACCTGAGGAGACCTTGAAGAGTAATTTACACGTTCAAAAAATAAACTAGGTCAATAGGACCATTCTTAACCATAAACAATTAGATATTTCTTATCATGTCATTATAAGGGTTTTAAGAGGGTTTTGACTAGTTTCACTTAGTAATTTCAAAACCAATGCTAGGAAAAACAAGTTAGGGACCTTCCCCAGCTTCCATGAAGTTATAAAGTTCTCATTCAAAGTTTTCATGTGCCAAAAATTATAATAAATCTCTTCTTAGGTCTACAATACTCCATTCTGTGTATATAGGGATCCTTATCATAGGTTTTCATGTTTTCTCCTTCAAGTATTGACTTTAAACTTTATCCACACACTCAAAATGACCTATCACACCTCTATAAATTATCTCAAAATATTTTTCATCCTTGGAAACAATCTTGACCCATCATTAGGCCACTAAAGGTCACTTTGCATACTAGGCCTTATACTACTAGTCATACTTAGACTATGATTATGCCTTGAAACATATTGAGCTATCTTTAACACTTCATCCACATGTCATGTGATATCATATCCTACTCATACACTTATAACCTTTCTCACAAAGGTCTCAAATGGCTCAACTTACATGCTACCAGGACTATGTTATCTTACTAGGTCTTTCAAGTAAGGATTAAGCCTCAAAACTAGACCTTGAAAATCATCAATAAGATTATTTGTCTCTTGATCATTGATAACATAACTTAGAAAAATTTCTCATGCTGGTACTTATCCACAACACAAATCTTTACCATGCTTCATGCATACATCTTCTTCATAGAACTAGACTAGGCTACTCAAGATACCTAGTACTCAGAGTTTGGACACAAATAAGCTAGCTCTCAATGATGTCGTTACTTAAACATGATTTTCTAAAGACAAGTCCATTTTTAACATACTTTATGAGCTCTATCACATTACAAATTTTTACCAATACCTCATATACAATACAAGGACTTGTTGACCCATGTGCTTACCTTGTATGCTCCTTAGTACTTAGAGCTCAATCAAGATACTTCACTTATATCTTGAACATGATATTGAAATATCATCAAAACTTATAAAAAATAATAGGTTGCCTTCAAATTTTGTCTCAATAAATATGAAAAAATTATTTGTCACACACCAATTCACCAATCATGACATCAACTTTAACTTTTGACATGAAGGATATAAAACTTAACTTTGACATTAATGATAAAATTAATGCCTTAATACCAATACTAGGAACATACCTTAATAATCTCCCCCTTTTTCATTTATTGAAAACACTCTTAAACATAGTAGATCACTCTCTTTCCTTAAAGTTAAATCTTCTTCAATAATTAATCTTGAAATAGGAACTTTCTCCCCCTTTGACATTAATGACAAAGTCTCATTTTCTTGGTGGCTATTTGTTCCACGGACTTGGGGCAACATACCTTTTCTCTTAAACAAACTCATCAATTCTTTCTGTCAGAAACTTTAGCATAGACCGGGCTCATGTACCTATTCATGAGACATGACTAGCTCCTTTTATCTTCATGAATGTTTAAGACATTTTAAAAGTTGTGACTTGGTTTGATCAAGTCATCATGCAAACTTTTTTTGACTTGCCTCTTGTGATCACACCTGTATCAGACTTCTTGACTGAACCTTAAACTAAAAGTATCTTAAGACCATAAAAACTCCCCCTATGAACAAACATACTTCATGCTTCTTACTAATTCACTAAGTGTCTTTATGAAGCCTAATCGATTCACCTCCACTCTAGAGAGATAGAATAGCATAAATTCAGAAGATTCCTAGATCTCTATGTCCTTGTAGGACCAAACCTCATTCATTATCCTCTTATGCTTGATTAGTCCTTCTGTATTTACCTCCTTAATCTTTTGAGAAACACTCTAGATTGATTTATTGGTCTTGACTCCATCAACAATATGAGAAGATAGATAAAATTATTGGGATTCCTTTGTACTTGGATTATGCTCCACCATGGTAAATAATCCAATTGAACTTGCAGACTAGTCATCAAACATAGCTATTTTGGGTTACCACTTTCTATCTTGTCTTCTTTCTTGTATTCTAGCAGCCTCAAATTTCTTATTTTGTCTTGAGAAATCATGCTTACAATATTTTGCAATGTGACCAACCTGATGATAATTGAAACATATTATTCTTTTAAATGAAAACATAACATGCCCCATACCTCTTAGCTGATGGTTCTCCTCATAGTTCCATCCAAATTCATTCTTGAAGGGTCTTCTGTAATGCCTTTCTATATGACCAAATTAGTTAAATGAATAACAATAGCCATTGGCAGTTTTAACATATCTTACGTTATTAGATTTTCTAATAGTGTTGACCTTTGTTCTATTAGCACCTTCATTCTTTAGTTGATCTTTGATCTTTTTATAACATTAGTGTCCTTCTCTTTATCTCTAATGAAGCCAAGGCCTATTTTGTCATTAGCAATCTTTTGAATACACAAAATATTGTCTAGATCATTGTACTCTTTTCAAACTTCAAAAAATATTTGACCTTATTTGGTGCTTGTTTCAATTCATCTCTCAAGGAGTTCACTTCAGCTGCATACCTTGCACATTCTTATATTTTTGCCTCTAAGCCTATAGTCACAATTTCAAGTTGTCTTTCCACTTGTTTGACTATTTCCTCTTATTCCTTGGAGTTGTTAGTTAGTCTAGCTTCAAACAAGTTGATTTTCTATTCATAATATTTGATAAGATATCTCATCACCCTATTTTTCTTCTTTACCATCTTTAGTTCTTCTAGGGTATTCATCAAATCAATCTTAAAGTCCACCTCATATCCTTATTCATCTAAATCATCAACAACACCTCCAATCTATATGGATTCTTTTGAATTTGAGAAAATTGCTTCTTCAACCATGAAGAGAACCTCATTGACATCAGGACCATCACCTTTATGATCACTCTCTAAAAGACTTCTCTCACTCTCATTAGATGAACTGCAATCTTCCTTGGTATAAAGACTCCTTTTTGTTTTTGAAGAACATTTTCTTGTTGTCCTATATTCTAAAATTTTTATTACTCTTATAATATTTATAAGACTTTTTATCATCATCATGCTCTCCATTATCCTTTATCTTATGCTTATGAGGACATCTATTGGCAAAGTGTCCTACCTCTCCACAGTTAAAGCATTTAAAACATAGCTTGTCCTTGTATGTACCTAAACATATCTTCAACTTTCTTACAAACATAGCTATCAACTCATCATCATCAATATCAGATTCGTCATTATATTTGACTTTATGAACTTGTGACTTCTTCTCTTTTGGTTTATTTTTTTACCTTGAATGCATCTTCATTCTTTTCAGGTCTTCCTTTACTTGTCATCATCTCATAGGCTATTAGAGTTCTATGAAGTCCATCCAACTCTAGATTATCTATATCATGCATTTATTCAAAAAAACATACCTTAGAATCAAATTTTGGAGTTATAGACCTTAAAACCTTTTGAATAATATTAGTCTCTTTCAAATATTCTCCTTGACCTCTTATGATGTTGAACACTTTATCAACCCTCAATACGTAGGTTGCAATGGTCTCTTATTCATTCATATTTAGACTTTCAAATTGTCTTATATGGGTTTCACAACTTAGCCAATTTGACTTTGAAATATCCCTCAATAATAGTTTTCAAATTATCCCACATTTATTTGGTATATATATAGTGTATTACCTTTACAAGTTCTACCTTTGATAGACCACACATAATGCCATTCATTACTTTTAAGTTATTGTCACTAGCCTTCTTACATGTTGCATCCGTAGGAGGAATAGGGGTTGAAGTATACCCATCCAAGAATAATTTCCAAACATCATGACCTTGATACATTAGATATGTCCTTATCCTAACACTCCAAAATGCATAATTGGATCCATTGGCCAATATAGATTTCATTGTATAAAAACCACCTCATGCTTGACTAACCATCTTAGCTTGTTTAGAATCTCCTTTAGGTTGTAATACCTCCTTTAAAGGACCTAATCTAATACCAAATATTTTAAATATATCTAATGATATCGGGTTGAATCAATTGTATTAAAATATTCCTCCAATTTCACTTTGGATTAATGAAGCATTCATTCACTTACATATAATACTTATTATATACACAAGCATCTAAGAAAACAAATGACATAAGGACATAAGATATATGTGGGAAACCATATAAGGGAAGAAAAAACACTAATGAACAAATTTTAATATTGATTTATAAGTAATTAATCAACCTTTTATTTGAGGCACTAACCCCTTAGTTATTCAAGCACCAACTTAACTAGTGCATTTAGCAAGCTTCAACCTGTAAAGAGGCTCCAACCCCCTAGGCAACCAAGCAAAACTTAGATACCTTTAATATTTTATCACCCTTGGAAACCTATTGATTACTCAATTGAATATTATCTCCTTTATTTTCTCTTCTCACACTTCTTTCTCTCTCAAATAGCCTATTAGGCCTTCTCGCTCAATTAGACTTCTCCTTGGTAGAAATAGGTCAAATGACCTTGCTTAACACCTACACAAATAGAGTTAGATAATCATGGAATATTCATCTTATTTATATGATGATCCTTAATCCCTTAATATATTTTCCAAAACTCTATCTTCTTCACTTAACAACTCAATATTCTAAGTAGTCAAAATAGGCTTATTAGGCCTTGACTTTATACTTGATTCTTTCTCACAACCATCTTGATCAGACAAGGACCTAAACATAATAGGATTATAATTTAAATATATCACTACACACATTTCAAAATTGAAACAAATAATGCATAGGTCATTCATTACCCTTAAGGTCTAAAACCACCATTAGGACTAATAGACACCTAATGTAATTAGGCCTTCCTTAAGCACATGTTTCACTTAGACCTCCTTTAAACACTTTTAGCCTTCACCAATGGATGACAAAATTCATATGTCACTTTAATATACCCCTCCTAATCTCTCATTATATCCCCAACACCATTTGAATATTTTCACTCCTTGAACCATCTAATTAGGTCTACTCGCCAATACGCTTTCTTATTGCTAGAAAGTCTATCTTGGAAATTTGAACCATATACACAACTTTAACACATAAATATGACTTTAAAAACTTTAAATCATATTAATAGGATATTTATGACTTTAAAATCTTCCAAAAATTCTTTTGTATTCACCACATTGACCAGAATTCCATAAGAACACTCCTGTAGATGGCTTACTTAGAACCACTAAACACTATCAACAAATAGTCAAAAACATTTGACTCTCAAAACTTGAATAGGGACTTCTAATGAATATATAAAAATTAAAATGATCATTTGATATAATTATAACATCTTAAATATATTTAGATCTATTGATGATTCTAAATGTAACATAGGTGCTTTTAGTGTTCAAAAAACACTACTTATTCTAGAATTCCAAGAATTCAGAGCATGAGTTGCAGGTATTTGGCAATTATGATGCCTGTGGTGAAATAGAAACAAAAAAAGTAGATTATTCCACAAATTTATATTATTCAGTGGTTTAGATCCACCTTGGTTCAGCCTTGATAGTTTCTTAGTCAAATATTGATGTTATACTAAACTAAATGGATATTTACAATGAGATTTAAGCTATAGTGAATATCTTTGAAAAAAGGAGAAAAGAAGAGAGGGTAAGGTAGAAAGAAAACAAATGTGATTGAAAATATTTACCTCAAACATTATGATAAAGTTTTAGTTTCTTAAATGCACATCTAAACTAATTTATAATGTAAAATAGATAGAGATCAATTACCATTACAAGACAGGCTAATTTTTAAGGATAAATTAAAATTAGAAGAACTAGGTTTACTTTTAATATTGTGTTTCTATATCTAAACAGATGATGCACATCTTTGATATAGGAAAAATTAAATTGAATCAACTCATGATCTTTCCAACTAACCTAGCAAAGCACAAATTAACAACCCTGTAAATGAGTTGATGTAGTTTAGGAATTAAATAAACCATTCAAATTCAAGATCTAGATAAACAATTGAGAGAAAAGCTACAACTATCAATACAACTAGATAGACAGTATTTGAGGAATTCCTTTAGCTATTTTAATTGGTGTGATTATACAATTTTACTCAAAAATATCTCTCTTTACAAAATGGTAACACTTCCTATTTATAAAAAAATGTAGGTAGTGTACCGATCAATTCTCAAGATACATATGCTTACATTAAAGAAAGTTATCCTTGTATGACAATTCTATTATACACATGACCTTATATGTTGGACTGAACTAAAAATATATATGTTAAAAAAATAACATATATTTATACAATAGAATATTCCATTTTTACAAAATATATGAAGAATTTTAATGTATATAATCTCCTATTGGGTTGGTGATGGGCCTCCTAGATATCATTATTGTAGGATGTCCTTAGCCTTAGTATGGTGTTCATTGATCATCTCAATATTTATTGTAGCCTTCATCAAACATCCATTTTATTGATTTGTTAGTTTGTAAAATTCTTTGTCATTCCTCAACATGGCCTCCTTGATGCTCCAGGCCTCTATTATCTTCTCTCCTAAATTGAATATGAGATCCATTATTCTATAATTATCATTGTTGGATTGGCTATGGATTCTTCCTCTTATCTCCTAAATGTTGGTAGTGGCTCTTTTCATTAACACTTCATCATCAATCAACCCCATAGTGATGGGTTGTGAAAGCTCTATCAACATTGTTCCCAAGAGTTTCTTAATCTTGCTAATAAAAGCTTCATCCTCCCTTATGAGATTATTGACATCATTGTGCCATGTGCTCAATTCCTGCACCTTATCAACAAAAATTCTTAGGATGGCACTTAAGTTTCCCAAACTAATAGTCCTGATGTTTGGGATCTATCTCTTTACTTGTGCATTGATGAGCTCAACAATTTGGTCCTCTAAATCCTACCACTAGATGACTAAAGCCTTATCTTCATGAGCTTATTGCACTAAGGCACCTTGCCTAAGATTCGTGGCCTTTAAGGTCTCAAACATATCAAAGAAGGACTTATCAAGCATCTTTATCAATTCATCAGGAATAGAGAGGATGGCTTGGGCCTCAAAGTTTTGTTTCTCCATCCTCAAGTTGGCAATTTGTTGCTTCAATCCCCTAATTCTAGCCATTACTTGTGTTGATTGGGCTCCAATTAGACTTTCCACATCCTCCTGATGGATGGGATGTTCTCCCACTGCTTGTCTTCCAACTAGACTTAGACCAAGGTGAAAGGTTCTACCTTTTGAAAGGTTAACTTTCCATTACTCACCAAAACTTTCCTTGTGGTGATCTTCTCTAAGCATGTGGTATCTAGATTGAAGAAAATGGTAGTGGTAGGCTCAATTAGCTAGGTGGTTTTTTGGATTTCCACTTTGGTTCTACTAGATTCTCTAGGAGCATCCATTCTCTTTCCACCAAATCCTTCTACTTTCACTATTCTTCTCTCTTCTTTCTCCTTCATCATTTCCACAATCAAGGGTTGGAGATCCTCATTAATGTTGACACTTTTAGTTAATGCCCATGAATGAGATATAGCAAGAGTCTTTTGTAACTTCTCATATATGAACTAATAAGAAATGGCTAGCCTATGAATGGGGAATTCATCACTGAATAAATTTGTTTCCTAGGCTGGGTGCATAAAGGGGAGCTTTGGCCTTCTAGAATTTGTGGAAAAAAGGGCCAACTTAGCCTTCCTCTTTCTTTGGCTGGTTGTTGTTACTAAAGCTAGTTCATGTTCTTTAACTTTCTCTTTCTTAACCTCTTCCAATTGTCTAAGGACCTCTGCAATTTTCCCTTTTATGGTAGTAGGGTCTTCCTTATCCAATACATAAAGGTCTTTAAGAGCCTTGAAGAACTCCACCACTATCTCATATGGCTCAAGAGCCATCATGTCTACATGCTCCACTAGTTGTGGAGGTTATTGGGGAGGGACTAAAGATGACACTGCTTCACCTAGCCTCTCTTCTAGTTGTCTCTTTCCAAGGTCCTATGGTTGAGGCACATCTACCTGAGGGATTTTCCATGCTACTCTAGAGGTGGAAGGTAGTAAATGGTATTAGATTAGATGCATCTGCCAAGTATCCTTAGTTGGCTTTTTCTCATGTATTAGCCTATGCTCTAGCTTGGCATTGGACTCCTTTAACCTTATCAACACCTCCTAAATTTTATTTTCCCTAGTTTATAAGTGGTCAAAGACCCCAAGTTAATGCTCATATACCTATTTGAACATATTCTTATCCTACAAATGATTCTTTACTGTTCCTCTATGGTCCCACATTCTAAGTTCGATCCATCTAGAAAATAAAGGCTTCTCTTTACCTGGACATGATGTATATTTGATTCCAATCTTATAGTGTGGTCCTTCTAATTATGAGAGGGAAGGGGTGGAGGAGGCCCTTCTTCTTTTCTTTTTAAATCCCATCAATCCCATTGATGAGCTGGAAGGTGATTTCTTACTCAACAATCTTAGGTGTCACGTAGATAGGGAGTCTAAAAGGTGAGGACATGGTTCCCTCTATCCTCATTACTATGAAATTAGGGTAATATCATACATCCCTCATCATCTCCAGATACCTCTTGATTAGGGTGTGCATTCTAGGCATGGGAGAGCCAGTGATATCCTCAACCAAAGAGAGAAAGATGCCATCACAAATGAATTGCATGTGGTTTCTATAATTAAAGATATGAAACTTAGAGTAATGGTGAGAAACTAAGATTTTATTGTTGTGAGACCAATTCTTGATATGGAAAAACTTGTTGGAGGCAAACAAGTCATCAAGTAGGTAGGACATCATGATTAATTGTTTGTTGGTCTTTCTCTTGATGGTTGTGAATTGCTTACCAAGGTGGATACTTATCATTTCCCCAATGGGAGGGGTGAGTTATTATTCAATTAGGAAGTATACATATGAAACCCAGGTAGTGTTGACATAGGTAATTTTGGTAGCTCTAGAGATTTTATTTAGTAAGGTCATAATAACCTTAATCCCTTCCCTGAATTGGGCAATTGGAATTCTACATTGGAAGTATCTGAAAATAAAGTTTTCTTGATTGAGCCAAGGTCTACGGATGGTATCTAAGTCATTTTTGGTGGTCCAATATTTAATTATGGATAAATCCACATAGGACCAAGGGATATTATAGTAACCCTCAAAGGCTATAGGGGTAACATAAGGTACTCTCTTGAAGGTTCCATCCCTAACAATCCAGTCCTCATCTACTTTGTAATCTATAAAAATAGGAGAAAGCACATCTATGAAATGAAGTACCCCTAGTTTGGCAGCTGCATGGTGAAGACCAACCAATTATACTACTACTAGGTCCTTATATCTGATGTTGATTACTTCAATTATTCTCTCATTCTATGTGAGTGGTTGCATTTCATTGATGGTGAAAAAGAGCTTAGACCATTTTTTGCATCCATTATTTAATGCCTCAATGTCTAAATATATATCCTTGAAGGCTCTACTTAAATGGTTTATGGAAAGGTAGAGTTGAAACTCTTCTCACCATTATTTCCTTTTTGCCACCATGGCTTATTAA
The DNA here is from genome assembly GCA_037957365.1 of Torreya grandis. Lineage (NCBI taxonomy): Eukaryota > Viridiplantae > Streptophyta > Pinopsida > Cupressales > Taxaceae > Torreya > Torreya grandis. The sequence continues at coordinate 2,059,201 of JARHVA010000215.1, read as the reverse complement.
CCCTTCAAAAATCATAACACTAACTTGATAGAAAACTTTGGATGCCCTTTTTTACACTTAAAACTAATTAATAAGATTCAATTGTAATTCAACTGCTCAAAATTCCTCTTTTTATGTAAGCTTAGGTTTCTAGGAGCTTTAATGGCAGAGGTGATTGGGATTTGTCTCATTCATGTCTCAAGATCCAATTGTGACTTGTATTTATACTTTTACACTTCTAGGTGGACAAAATCCAAGTTTTATTTCTTTTTGCCCATGTGGATCCTAGGTGGTCTCCATTCGAGCTTCTTTTTATGGCAATTTTCAGATTTGTCTGAGTGGGAACTAACCATTGGCCTTTGAATTCTCTTTTTATTTCATACCATCATATTAAGATCCATAGCTTCAACATGGACCATTGATTGCAATCCTAGGCCTTTTATCTTATTGGTCACTATAGCTCTAGTCCCATAATTATGCCACCTAGTATATTTTCATGCCGTTGATCCCCTATTTATGATATTATTCCACATGTTGAGCCTGTAGGCCTTTCAAGTTTTACTTGAAAACCTCACATCATCGGATACAATTGGTATGAGCAAGTGGAGGTCATTGGATCCTACAAGATGCACAATGTTTACATTAGTTTGAGGGTTCAATAAATACTCAGGTTAAATAATTTAGCCTAAGTTTCTTAGAAAAATAAATACATGACCCATTAAAAACTCAAAACATGCCCCCTTTGCCTAGGCAAAAATATTTATCTAACTTAAAATTGACGGTCTTGCTCACGTCATAGGCATCCTTGCGAAGGCCAAATGACATGAGTGTGAACATCAAATTTAAGTTCATTAATTATTTGTGGTCAAATGTGAGAGTACCACGTTGCTTCTTTGTGAATCTTCCTAGGGTCATGCACTCAATGTGCTTTTTTGGATCAAAATAATGATAGCCATTGGATCGAGATTTGAGGCTTTGAATGTGATTGGTTGCATTAAATATGTGGGACCCTTGTTGATGCAGTTAGGTGCGAGTGGTTTCCACTTAGTGACTTTATGGATTTTTTACCTTTTAAACCTCATCTCACACCATCAGATTGGCCCTTGTGATGAAGTGGATATGATCAGATCCCCCTTAGTCATGCATCATTGGATCAAAACACACGATCGAGTATGGGTGGTTGGATCCTGTAAAAATACATAAAATTTAAGTTAGGACCACTGGATAATATACTTAGGCTAATTTTTTATTTTAAGACCCCATTAATATTAATAAATACAAAGGGGGTCTTAGGATAAAGGCTTAGGCTAAATTGTTTAAATAAAAAGGGGCTTGAATTAGGAAGTTAAAATGGGGCCTTGCCAAGGGACTCCAAAAGGTGGTTAGGACAAAGTGAGGATATCTAAAATAATATTGAAAGACTTATTATTAATTTCATATTAAGTTTTAGTAAATTTAATAAATGAGACTAAGCCTTAATATTAAATTAAGCTCAAGTCTCAAATATTATCTTGAATATCCCCACCAAATGATTCCTGCCCAAATGATTCCCACCCAAATTAAAATTCCAACTTTGAGGGTTCCACACGTAGGGTTTTAAAATTAGGGGTTTTTGGGAAGGGACCAAGGTTAATATTTAGCAAACCACTGCTAACAGAACTTTGGTGAATTTTTGCCTAGTAAAAACTAGTATTTTCCATGAAATCTACATTGTTTACAAAACTAGGTAAAATGTTAGAAGTATTTAAGCACACTAAGGTGTAATGAAAAATGCCACCTTATCAAAATGGACTATCTTTAAATGCTACTAAAACCTAGGAGTAAGGCAAAATATAAAAAGTTTTAAAACATCTCAAGGGCCTTAACTCTCAGAATCAGGGGTATGTTGGTTCTAACAAATGGTGACTCACAAAGGAAACATAGCCAAATGTTAGAACCTAGATATTTTGGTTTAGGTTAATAATTAGTCCCTTTATTCTAGTGGATCCATGTCATTATTTGAGGTTTTTTCATGGTTGAAACAAACTTTGTACCTAAAAAATTGAGTTTAAACTACTAGGACATAGTCATGTTATGTGTGTGCTTCGATTCCACTTACTATTTGCAATGGGATTCAAGGAACAACTTCTAGGTTTCGTGTCCTTAATCATTTTTAATGGCTAGTAGGCTCACTTAGGAATTCAAGAGGGTTGTTATTTTATTTCAATAAGGCTTGAGTATTGCTCTGCTACTAGCCAGGCATCTATAGCCCTAACAGAGATCCCTTTGGCTCCACTCAAGTCCTTGTTCCACTGCCAGCTAGGCGTCCATAGTCTCGGTGGAGATTACCTAAATCACCTATGCTTGAAAGCTTCATATTTTTCACTGAATTCTTATTATTAGTTTTGTATCTTTTGACATATATTTAATTCTTTCATCAAGGTTTGGAACCAAGGTAGCCAGGTTTAAGGATTATAGACCAGTGTTTTGATTTCATAAAATTGCCTATGGTTGTCACCAGTGTCCTAGGCAAGGATGTCTTGTTAAGTGAAAACATGGTTTTATCCTAATATACTAAAATTTATTTCATATGTGTAACTCCTTTTAAAACCATATTTAGATCCCAATAATGTCTAGGTTTTCATAAAATAAAAGATCTCTTCATTGGCCTTTACCAATCTCCTTATATTATAGCACCAAGATCACATTTCAGGTTTGTGGTCATCATATGTATGGGGTTCATACTCTAATTAGTGAAACTTTGGAAATTTTAGGGAGACAAGATATTTTAAGCACCATACTATCTCTAAAAATACTAATTAAAGCCAAGGAACAAAGCAAGAATAGAAAAAACAAAAGCACCAAAGCAAACAATAACAAGAAAAAAAAGGCAAAAAAATATATACAAATAAGACAAGAAAGAAGAGTAGAAAAGAAACTAACTGGCCTACCTACTCTAACTTAAATGGTATTATAGATTTTATTCCATGAATAGCCCTGGTGAAGCTACATCAAAGCAATGCTTGAGATATTTCCCATTGGTGGGCAAGGTGAACTTTGTTCCTTGAAGGTATTTTAGCTTGAAGGTATTTTTCTAAGTGTGTCAGCAATCTAATATGGGCCAATTCACAGAGGTGTGAATTTTCCATGCTTACCTTTGGGTTCAAATGTCATGTCACAAAGGAGGACTAGGTCTCCCTATCTAAATACTTTTACTTTGGATTTTTTATCAAACCATCTCTTAAATATGGTTTGATGCTTGCTGAAGTTAACAAAGGCTTCATCCCTTGCATCTTCCATCTAAATGATGTCTAGAAACCTAAAGTTTGCAAGCTCTTAACTCTCTTCCATATATTCCTACATAAATCTAAATGTGAGAAACTTAAGGGTGATAGGAAAAATAGGTTCCTAGCCATACACCAATAGGAATGGTGATGCTTTTAGGGCTTGTTTAATTATAAATCTATTTACCCATAGAGCATATTTGAGGATCTTGTGCCAAGACCTAGGTTTGTCTTTAATTGATTTTTTGATCACCTTCATCAAATTCTTGTTAGTGGATTCAAAAACTCCATTTCCCTAGGGGTAATGATTTTAATAAAAATTTATAGAAATGCCATTATCATAAGCCCATTTAGTCATCTCTATGAACACAAAGGCTGATCCATTATCACACACCAAAGAGATTGGGGTTCCAAATCTAATATAAATGTTTTCTTCTAGGAAGATGGTCACTTCTTCTATCTTAAATTGTTCAGTGGCTATAAATTCAATCCATCTTATGTAATAGTCTATAGCATTTAAAACATATTTTTGGCCTTCAAAATAATTAGGACTAATCACTCATATAAAATCCAATCCCCATTGTGAAAAGGGCTTATCAATCATCACTAGTTGCAAAGGCATGGGTTCCTTTGGTTCCTTGGTAGTAAATATTTGACAAGAATGGCATTCCCTCACATGCTTATGAGCATCCTTGAAAATGATAGGCCAATACTAACTAGCCCTAAGGACTTTGTGGGTTGTTGTTCTTCCTGATGGATGTCCACTACCTAGATTTTCATGGAAAGTACTCATGATTTGAGAAGCTTCTTCTTTGGATACACACATTAAATAGACTCTTTCAAAGTTTTTTCTATATAATACTCTATCCTTGATCAAATAGTGAGAATTTTTGAGTCTTAGGGACCTCCTTTGGTCTCTTGTAAGTCCTACAAGACAAACACCATTAATCAATAAGTGAATCAAAGAATCATACCACTCATTGGGCTAGAAGTATTATTGTTCAACCTACATGATATGTAGCTTAATGCTGGTGTTGGAAATCATTTGGATAAGGCCTTGACACCTTACTAGCTTAGTAGTTTTCATCTCTATATCATATTCTTCTAGAACTGGCATCCACATACCTCTATGCTCACCCAATTCATTTTGACTCAATATGAGTTTTGTGGTAGGGTTTGGTAAAATAGCATGCACTTTGTTCCTAAGGATGTAATGCCTCAACTTATTTACTGATTTCACCAATGCATATGCTTGCTTGTCAATCAAGGAATACTTTAGTTTAACATCCTTGAAATTGGTACTCATAAAATAAATTAGGTGATCACTCCCATCAACTTTTTGAGTTAGGACTACTGCCATGGTGTGATCAAAAGCAAATGAGTACAAGTGAAATTCCTTTGAAAAGTTTGGACTTATCAATATTGGGGCTTGACTAATTGATTTTTTGATATTGTTAAATGATTTCTTGGATTCCTCATTCCAAGTAACTTTGGCATCCTTCTTAAGCATGTCATTTAATGGTTTAACAATCTTAGCAAACACTAAGATGAATTTTCTCACAAAGTTTATCTTGCCAAAGAATGACTTTAGTTCTTTTTGACTGTTTGGAAGCTCTATCTTAGAGATGGCTTCCACCCTTTTAGGATACATAGAGATCCCATCCTTAGTGATAACATTACCTAGCAACTTCCCTTCAGTAGCATACAATATGTTTTTCTTGGGGTTAAGGGAAATACCATATCTTCTACATCTCTCAAATACTTGATGAAGGAGTGTGAAATGATCTTCTTTATTTTTGGAGAATATTGTTAGGTCATCCATGTATATTATGATGCATTTTCTAGCTAAACCTTAGAAAGTTTGGTCCATGGATCTTTGAAAAGTATTCCCTACATTGATCAGCCCAAATGACATCCTTTTATAAGCAAAACTTCCCCACTTAGTGGTAAAGTTTGTCTTCATTATGTTCTCCCTATCAACTAACACTTGGTTATACCCTGAAAAGCCATCAAGGAAAGGCATCATGGCTGATCCTAAAACAACCTGTATTACTTCATCCAAAGAGGGCAAGGGGTAATTGTCTTTTTTATATGCTTTTTTAAAGTTCCTAAAGTCAATGCATAATCTAATTTCACCATTCTTCTTTCTTACTAGAACTAGATTGGTAACCCAAGTGGAATGTTGAATGGGAAACATATCTCTTACATATAATAATTTATTGACTTCTTTATAAATAATGGGTTTTAGGATAGGGTTAATAGGCCTTTATTTCTGCCTAACGGGTTTACATCTTTTTCTTAGGGGTATAGTATGGGTGATAACACTTGGATCAAAGACTTTCAAATCATCATAAGCCTAGGCAATTACATCCTTGTATATAGTGAAAAACTCTCTATATTTTTTATTCTCCATTTTTGTGTAAGCCTTCCCCACATTAACCCATTGGGGTTGATCTTAGGGTCCAAGATTCATTGCATTATAGTCCTTCTTATTTACCTTAGGGAACTTAGGATTTTTGGTGATTTTATCTTGGTCAAACAATCTTTCTAGTGAAACCATCCCTTTAGGTATCTTGTTATCACTTAGTTGGATGATTTTTCCACTAAATTCCCTTTTAGGGGTATTCTCATCATATTCATCAATAATATGAGCTTCAAAATCTCCTGAGTTAGTCAAGAAATCTAGGATCTACTAATCATCATTGAAGACTTGGAAGTGGTTCACATTATCTGGGACTAAGGGGTAGGGTACTAGCTCAATACTAAAGTTAGGAGAATTTTGATTAGGCATGAGGTTAGATGTAGTAGAAGCCAACCCATTAGTATATTTTTTTCTTCTCTAGGGATAGAGAGGATGTTGAATGCCTCAAAAGACTCTATTAGGTCCCAAACTCTAAATTTATACCTCTTGAGGTATGATAGTTTGCATTGATATTTGATTATCACTTAGTTGACTACAAGTTTAGAGTCCCCACAAACTAGTAGCTCTTTGACTTTGTTTTTAATATAAAATTACAACCCCAAAATGAGAGCCTCATATTTAGGTAAGTTATTGGTGCATGGGAATTATAGTCTATAAGATGCATGATGTTGTTTATCAACAAGGTTTATTTAAAAAATACCAACTCTAGATATAGATTTGCATTTAGTACCATCAACATAAATTTTCCATAAACTAGGTAGAACATGAGTGGCTTGGGAACCAACCACTTTTTTAGTCTCTAAGGTGAAGACTCCCAAGTCATAATCATGTAAATTAACTCTATCATTGATATCATTATACTTGGTTATCATGTGTTTCGTCATTGGTTTTCTTTCTACTCTGATCTGATTTGGACACCTTTCCAAGGTAGCCATAGGTGTGAACAAGTAGTAGACATATATCCATTTAGGGCCTTGGTCTACTTTCTACTTAAAATTTATCCATATGTTTTGGGAATGTCTACTACTTGAATGTCAATAAATTATTGCACTCTAGGTTCACTGGCTAAATACATACATACATATATATATACATACATACATACATACATATATATATATATATATATATATATATATATATATATATATATATATATATACACGTACATACATAAATACATACATACATATATACATACATACATACATATATATATATATATATATATATATATATATATATATATATAAATTCCCCAATGACTTTGACTCTTGATTTGTCCAATTAGGTAACCACCGTATTAGACTTGATTGGAGTCAGTCCTAGTTATTCACATATTCCTGTAGGCATGATATTGGTTATAGCCCTAGAATCCAAAAGACAATTATGGAGGTTCTTACCAAATATCCTGACTATGAGAAGGAATGGGGGTGATTCTACCTTGACTATTTACATGGTTACATTTACACTATTAGCCCTGGGTGGCTTCCCATGTTTCTTAGACAAAGACTCTAGCAACAAGTCTCTTTGTTAAATAATTTGAGTTAACTCATACAAGGTAATATTGACCTTGATTTTATTCATGTCTTTAACAATGTTATAACTAGTCTTGCTTGGTGGATCAGTACTAGTCTTGGAGGAACTTCATCTGGGTGGCTTAGGGTCATTCTTTGAATTAGTGTCAAGAGGGGTTCCATAGTTATTAGGAGGAGTTGAAGTGGTCAAATGTTACTTTTGATCCCTATTCCTTAGAGGGTATGTCTTCAAGAATTGTTGGAATGCTTGAATCTCTTCAAGAATATTCTTAGGTTCATTATCTTCTTGAAAAGGCAATTAGAAGGTTTATACCATGTGGACCTGGTCTAAAGACTTAGATCCAGAAGAATTTGTATCACTATCCTTGTTAGGGACCACTTTAAAAGTATCTAATTCTTCCTAAAAAGCTTCAAAAGCTTTGTAAAATTCAATGCAATCAATCTCACCATGCTTAATAGTAGCATGCATTCTGCATTAGTCGAGTAAGGCAATGTCTATGAGATTAATATCCATGGTTTTTTTACTATTAGAGGGCTCATTAGCCTTGTTGTTGTAGAAAATATTATTTTGAAGCCTATTTCTTGGTCTATTTAACTTTTAGAAAGTAAATTTATTTATAGAACTTTCACCAATATTACCAACTTGTTTTTGTAACTGATGGAAATTAGTGCTAAGCTTCTGGACCATTTTCAATATAGATTTATTTTCATTCCTTGGGGTCTCATAATTTTGGACTTTATTATTGCTCATACCAAAAATTGGTACCAAGATCTTTTGACCATTAGTAGAAGATCCACTAGTGGTTTGGTGATTTAGGAATCCTAAATTTTGGTTAGGAGTAGCATGACTGGCAGGCAGTATGCTCAAGGATAGAATTTGGTTAAGTGTAAGGGTGTTTTGGTTATTATTTAGAAAAAGGTTTAGAGTAGGCATCTATGGGTTAACATTGGGAATGGAGTAAGCCATTTGTCCCTATGGTTGCATTTGATCACTAATAACCACTACCTCAGAATAAGTTTGGGCTAGTGAAGCTATAACTGGGATATATCTCTTTAAGAAAATAGAAGTCATAGGATCTACTACATCCTTAGATATTTCTAGGGATAGAACATCCATAGGTTTATAGGGTTCCATAGTCCTACTATACATTTTCTAGAATTTGTCATTGAAAGACCATATATATCACTTACATCTCTCTTGATGGTTGTAAATTGATGATAAATGACATAAGGACTAATAATATTACCAAATTGATCAATTAAATGGTGTTGAAATAATTCCAAGAGGTAATGAAATCATCAAGCAAATTGAGGAACCATTCATATGTTGCATATTTGAAAGTAAAGGTAAATAGTCTACATGTTACATCCTCATGTATGAAATTTAATAACCTCAAAGCAAATTTAAAAGACTTAACATGTTCCTCTATAGTTACAACACCAGTAAGACTAAATATGGCCAAATAATTCTTAGGATTACATGGTAAATCATAGACTACCCGTTGTATATTAATGGGGGAACTCCCTAGCCAAGCCATACCTAGATGTGGTCTGAATGTAAAGGTCCCTTGAATAGGATAAGTGGGTAAGGACTTGTAAAGTCTTCATCTACCTTTAGCACACCTATTTCTCTGATGAATTTGTAGCTCAAGTAAAGGCTCTCTTATTTTTGAGCATGATCTAGGGTGAATTCTAGGCAATTTTAGCTTGAATATTTGAGATCCTATTTAAAATATGGTGTATCAAGTTAATCTTTACAAGAAGTAAGGACTAAAAATTTCTATGTAAAAATGACAAAGGACATCAAATTTCCACAAAATTAGCTTGAGGATGCATTGTATTGTGCAAATATAGTTGATATTTACAAGTTTGAATTCAATATAAACCAAAATCTACAAGTGATCACCTGATCTTTGATAAAAATAATTCATTCTAATTTTGATTGTTGTAGATATTCAAATTCAAAGCTATGTTTACTAGAATTAGCAATCATTTATTAAATAACTATGATATTTTCCTTAATAAAGCACAAAGATATGTCATAAACCTTTAATAATGCCAATATTTACACTTGAAATCAAATATCTACCCAAAGGTGTAAAGATGAAACCAATTCTTGACTAATTATTATCAACCACCCTCCTTCTAGTGCTAGTAGAACTTCTATTGATGCTTCTAAATGTACCGTAGGTGCTTTCAATGTTTAGGAAAAACTACTCATTTTATAATTCTAAAATTTCAGGGCATGAGTTGTAGGTATTTGTAAATTATGATGCCTATGGTGAAATAACAACATAACAAAGTAGATTGTTCAACAAATTTAAATTATTCAATGGTTAGGAGTCACCTTGGTTTAGCCTTCTTGATAGTTTTTTAGTCAAAGATTGATGTTATACTAAACTAAATGGATATTTAAATTGAGATTTAAGCTATAGTGAATATCTTTGTAAAAAGGAAAAAAGAGGAGAGGGTAAGGTATAAAAGAAACAAATGTGATTACAAATATTTACCTCAAACATTATGACAAAGTTTTAGTTTCTTAAATTCACATCTAAACCAATTTATAATGTAAAATAGTTATAGATAAATTTCCATTACAAACCAGAATAATTTCTAAGGATAAATTGAAATTACAAGTAAGAAGTAGGTTTACTTTTAATATTTTGTTTCTATATCTAAATAACTGATGCACATCTTTGATATAGGACAAATTAAAGTGAATTAACTCATGATATTTCCAACTAACCTAGTAAATCACAAATTAGAAAGCATGTAAATGAGTTAATGTAGTTTAGGAATTAAAGAAACCATTCAAATTTAAGATCTAGACAAATAATTGAGAGAAAATCTACAACTATCAATACAACTAGATATACAATCTTTGAAGAATTCCTTTAGACATAATAATTGGTGAGTATACAATTTTGATAAAAAAATTTCCCCCTTTACAAAATGGTAATGCTACCTATTTATAGAAAACATAGGTGGTGTACCAGTCAGTTATTGAGATACGTATGCTTACATTAAGGATAGTTGTCCTTGTATGAAAATTCTATTATACACATGACCTTCTATGTTGAACTGACCTAAAACTATATATGCTAACAAAATAACATATATTTATACAATAAAATATTCCATTTTTACAAAATGTATGAAAAATTATAATGTATAGAATATTCTATTGGGTTGGTGATGGGCCTCCTATCTATCATTGTTGTAGGATGTCCTTATCCTTAATATTATTTTGTCAATCAGCATACTGATAAACAAAATAGGTCTGATCAACCATAGCAGGGAGATTGGTTAGCCAAATGTGTAGGTTTACCACATGAAAAGGGGACTAATCTCTCCTCTCATCAAGGGGAGGTTCCCTATAAATATGTAGGAGCTATATATATATATATATATAAGCAAAAAATAATACTCAGGGGTAGAGTTCATCATCCATCTCTCTTCTTTCAGAGATGATGTTAACACACAAAGGAGAAAAATCTTGGTGAGAACACTGAAGGCACTTCTCTTCTTTCAGAAGTGTTATTAAAGGAAACAACAAGAGTTTCTTTCAGGGAGTAAAAGTAACTTGTGAAAAAAGGGTGCAGTAACCAGTAGGATGAAATAGAATGCAAAGTTTCCACCTCAACTGCCCAAAGAGTATAACACAAAGGATAATGGGGGCACAAAGTCATCCCAGAATCCTCAACATAGAAAGAAAATAAAAACACACATTGAAAACAATTGTGAAAGCACAAAGTCTTCCCATAGTTGGCTTCAGGACACCTCCTTTATTACCTTCACTAATTCTGCTTGTCAAATTAAATAAACAAGAACACATTCAAAAGATAGACATAAGAATAATCTCCTAAAATGGTACAATCCAAAACAGCACAAAGTCTGCAAACAACTTGCTTTCTCATTCAGATAAAATGAAATGAAATTACAATCTGAGCTCAAAGTCTCAGTATTCTTCTTTCAACTGGGTAGATTTTCACTCCTATAAAAATGAAAAGTCTACTTTACTAATGAGAGAAACTACAATCTTATAGCAACTACGCAAAGCTTGGCATTCTTTCCCATGGGATGGCCCATGCTGCAGTCAACATCTTCAATGCACCTTCAGTTTTGTCTAGAGGGACCATACTGGGAATAGTGTATTGCCATAAGTATGGCATGTCCATTCTTCTAAAATGTCTCTTCTTAGTATGGACTATCTGGTCTTTTTTTTTATATCTATGCAGCTATCCAATTCACCATTATTTTATGGAAGAAAAATAGGCTTGCATCCTTGATTTGGTGCGCTCAAAAGTCTACTTGATCCACTATTTCACCTACTAGAAATAAATCTTTTGAAGATATTATTGGTCCTTTGGTCTTGCTCCTCTCTCCCATGTAGCAATTTGAGTCTTCGGGCTCTCTTTTCAGTCAGTCACTTGATTTTTCTTTTAATTTTTATGCTTTATTTGAATTTCCATGGATATTCCATTTAAATTTGACGTCCACAAGACCATCAATGGTTGCTAGCTACTTGAACCATGTTGAACCTTGAACCCATGAACCTATGAAATTTCATTGGGTCATTGGTTTATTTTGTCTATTTTGTTCCATCGCTTCTTGGTTTGATCACTTCCCTGCTCCTTGGTTGAACCAACCATTGAACCACCTGTTTGTTGCTTTTTTCCTTGACTGAGGCCACCTTTTAACCTTTAAACCTATGAACCATTGAACTTTGAACTCTTTCAATTCAAAGTTTAATTAGTTCATTGGTTCATTCTGTGTCTCACTCAATCATTGCTTCTTTTATCTTTTTAAGCTTTGGCTGAACCTATGAACTCATTGAACCTTTTGGTTTAATTAGTTCATTGGTTCAATCAATTCATCCTTTGAAGCCCTTTTTGTCTAAGTCTTTAAAGGTTCCTTTCTCCATCTTTATTTAGCCTTTAGAACATCTTGAATGGAAGGTGTCCCTTCAAGCTTTTAAAATGGTCCTTTCTATGTTGTCAAGTGCCCCCCGTAAGGGTACCTATCCTTCAAGATTTTTTGGGCAAACTTCAGGCTTCAACTACCCCAGCAAGTTCTTGCTTCTTCAGTGGGCTTCTGGCTTTCAGGCTTTTTTCATCGGGCAAAAAGCTTGAAAGAATTCCTTCGTACAAAATGTCTGAAGGAAAGTTTTTGTTACTTAGCCATTTGTTCTTTTCCATTTCTTCGGACTTTCTCTCTGAGTGAATTCCTTCAGAAAAAAAGTCTGAAGGAATTTTGCCTTAAACATTTTTTTGAGAAAAATCTTCCTGAAAGAATTCTTTTAGCCTCTTTTACTTAGCCATTTTCTCGAGGGATTTCTAACTTTTGTCTGCTTTTGCTCACCGCCCTCTGCAAGGGCACTTATTCCTTTGGCTTTAGGGTAGCCCCTTGAACCTATCGATTGAACCAACTTTGGTTCAATGGTTCAATGGTTCAATCGATTCATTCTTTGTTATTTGGATAAATCTTTTTAATCTTTTGCACCAAGCATGTTAAACCCATTGAACCATTGAACCAAAGTGGTTCAAAGTTTAATGGTTCAATTCTTTGTTCTTTATCATTTGTCAATTGAACTCTTTTGATTGAACTCGCTTGCAGAAGCCTTTGAACCTACTGAAGTTGTTAATGTTAAGCCTGTTGAATCTGTAGTTTTTTGGAAAATCTTTGAAACATGAAGAACTCGAATGCTCAAAACAATTTTTTGAAAAGGAGAGAGATGATTTTGGTCTGATGAACCAAAATAGTTCATAGGTTGTCCCAAAAATGTCACTCATTTTTGGGGACAATAGCTGGCTCTAGTTAGGGAACTTCCTTCAATTGAAAACTTGAAATATCTGAGGGGAGTAGAAACCAAAATCTCCAATTCTTTAAAGTATGCCATTGGGCTATGGAGTCAAGATACCCAAAAAGAAAGGCTCCAAAAAAATGAAAATAAATAACACAAAGCATAAACAAAGAATACATAGATATACATATGTATAGGTAAACTTATCTGACACTTCAAGAATTGAAGTGCTTCAGATGCTACCCATTATGAGGCAGATTAAAGAGCATGTCATCTTGATATTTCAATAGGAAGCTATTCTCACCATTGAGCTGGTGGATAATAAATGGGCCTCTCCAAAGATAATCAAACTTTCCATGCATCCCTTTTGGCTCTCTCCTTTTGTCCCATAGCAGGACTTGATCTCTAACCCAGAAATAACTTTTCTTTGCCTTCTAGTTGAAAAGATTCTTCACCAGACTTTGGTGGGCAGCAATTTGGTCCACCACCATAGTTCTCTACTCATCCAGCTCAGTCAGGCACATGATCCTCTTATCAAGGGTGATTTCATATGTTTGATCCTCAATTGCCTTAGCCAATTTCAATGCTAGCAATTCCAAGGTGATTGGTATCTCAGCATTGATACCATAAAGAAGTTGGAAAGGAGACATACCAATTTCTCTCTTTAGTGTAATTTTGTGTTCCCATAGATCATCAACCAATGCTTTATGCCATGTCTTTTGGTTGTCGTCCACCAACTTCTTCATGATAGTCACCAAGGTCTTATTGCTTGATTTAGCCTATCCATTCCCTTGTTGAAAGTAATCAGAAGAGTGGGAGAGTGTAATTCCATATTAGAAATAGAATTGAGTAATCTCTTGGGAAGAGAAACAAGCTGCATTGTCAGTGACAATCTTGGTCGGGACCCCAAACCTAGAAATGATGTTTTCTTTGAGGAAATTGCATACTACTTCTGAAGTAGCATGTTTGGTTGGAACAGATTCCACCCACTTAGTGAAGTAATCTCTTATTGTAGGGACATAATCATGTCTAGCACTTGAATATGGGTTTATATCACCAATAAAGTCAATTATCCATTGCTGGAATGGTTCCTCTATGACCACTGGCTTGAGAGGTTGGGCAGCTAACTTGGGTCTTCCTACAAACTGTTGGCATAGTTCACACTCCCTAACCCACTTGTATGCATCTTGAAAGCAAGTTGGCTAGTAATACCTAGCCTGTAGGATCTTATGGGCAATCACAGGAGCAAAAAAAGTCCTCCACAAGCCAAATTGTGGAAGGACTTCAAAAGTTAACTTTGTTGCTCCTTGTCCACACAACAAAGGAACATTCCATCAAGGCTCCTCTTGTATAGGCCATTGTCCCAGAAGACAAAATTAGCAACTTTTATCTTGATGGTTTTCCTTTTTTTATAAGATAGGTAAGTAAGACACTCACCATAAGTAAGGAAATGTGAAATACTTGAATATCATTCATTCATGGTGGAGACAAAGAGGACTGTTGGTGTGTCTTCCACCTCTAATTCTTCATGTTTTGTTCCTTCTGGTTTGTTGTCAGCAAGTAATTGACATAGCCCCTTTCCACACACCAACTTTGTTAGCTTGACGACAAGATCAAACTCCTAAATCTTTGCAACCTAATTGCCTCTTTTCATCCCAAACTCTTGCTGAGCTAGTATGGACTTGACCATGGTGTCAGAAACCAAGGCAGTTGTGTATGAATTCAAGATGTAGAAGTAGAAATGCTTCACTGCTTTCACCAATGCATAAGAATTGTTCTCCATATTTGATTACTTCAGCTCATGAGCTTTAAGATGATAGCTCATGAAGGAAATGGGGGATTCCATACCTTCTTTATTTTGTTGAACCAGAATTGCTGAAAGCGAAGAATAATTGTATATGGTGAACTCTTTGTTATAGTTTGGACAAACTAGGATTGGGGTGTGGGCAATGGCAGTCTTGATATCCTCAAATGCTGACTTTCTTTTTTAATTCTAGCTAAAGGTGGCCTTATTCTTCATCATGTTCACAATGTGCCTAGTCTTCTCAGCAAACTCAGGGATGAATCTCCATAAAAAATTCACCTTTCCAAAGAAAGAGTGAACAACAGTCTTACTTGTGGGCAAGGTAAGCTCTTGGATAGACTTGAATCTATTTGAGTCAATCTTTATGCCCCATTTTGACACAATGTGTTTGAGAAGTTTCCCCTCTATTACTCCAAAGATTGACTTCTTGGGGTTTAAGGAAATGCCATTCTGGTGGAAACATTCTAGCACTTGTTGCAAATGGCGCACATGATCTGGGTGGTGCTTAGAGAAGACGATCAAGTCATCAAGATAAACCATAATGAACTTACCCATCTCATTCTTGAAGGCAAGGTCAATTTCTCTTTGGAAGGCGGTGCCAACATTTATTAAGTGAAAAGGCATCCTTTTATATGCAAACATGCCCTAAGGTCTGGTGAAACTAGTCTTATGTTGGTCTGCCTCACCAACTTCAACCTAATTATATCCTGAGAAGCCATCTAGAATTGATAACATCTTCGATCCCATCACTATTTGAAGCACTTGATTCATGATAGGCAAAGGATAATTATCCTTCAAAGATGCCTGATTCAAATTTCTAAAATCCACACAAAGGTGGATTTCCCCATATTCTTCCTTATAGGCACTATATTGGCAATCCATGTGGAATGATGGATTGGGAAGATTATCCTAGCATTTAGAATTTTTTTTATCTCAAATAAAATGGTACCTAATATTTTTGGATTATACTACTTGGACTTTTGCCTGTAAGGTGGCGAATCAGCCTTGAGAGGGATGTCATGTCAAATTTCATCAGGCCAGAGTGACTTCAGGTCATCATAGGAGTAAGTTAAGATGTCCCTTTATTGATTGGGAAAAGTGGTGAACTTTAACCTCTCCTTAGGAGTACAACATTTTTCAATGTTCACCATCTTGGGATCTTCCTTGGTTCCCAGATTCACCTAATCAAAATCTTGGGAGGAGCTTGAATCTGTTTGCTACTCTTTGACGAACCTGTCATGTTTGTCAAACAATTTCTCAAGGGAAATTAGGCCTTTGGGAATCTTATTCCATTTAAGTTGCAGGAACTCCTCACCTACATTTGTATTTGATTTAGGAGTTCATTCATACTTTTGAGGTTCATTGCCTTCAAAATTCAACTATTCAAAGCTATCCTTTTGCTCTAGAAAGGTAATGATTTGGTTGTCATTATTAAACACTTGCCAATGACTGGCATTATCAGGTACACTTGGTCTAAAGACCCACTCAATAGTGTACTTGTCTCCTTTTAAATCTAGGTGGGGGACCAAGAGAGTAGCTGAAATAGCCAGTGCATCCACCTGTTCATTGAATTCTCTAGGAATGGCAGAGATGTTGAAAGCATCAAAGCTCTCAATTTGGTCTCAAACTAGATTGTGGTAATGATATAATCTTTCATTCTTGGTTTGGTACAGGTTTCTCACCTGACAAACCACTAGTTTGGCATCTCTTCTAGCATGAAGGAGCTTGATGCCTTTTTAACAAGCAGCCCTTAATCCAAACAATAGAGATTCATATTTAGCTATGTTATTTGTGTTGCTGAACTACAATTTGTAGGATGAAGGAAAAATATCTCCTTGAGAAGATATCAACACAACCCTGGCTCCTGAATCAGTGGAGGAGCAACTACCATCAAATTCAAGAATCCATACCTCATTTGATACTGATTTTCCTTTGGATTCTTCTCCATTCAGAGGAGGAGATTCTTCCACACTTACATTACACTCTGCCAATTCTTCTATTGTTTTAGCTGAACGTATTTCCAAGTTGTCACTTATAGGAGCTTCATCAGATGCCTTATGAAATTCATCTATGGATAGAAAGTAGTTACCCATGCCTAAAGACTCAAACAAAATTTGAGCTTCAGGTGCTGAGGTTCAAGTAACCACATATTTTGCTTCCTTCTTAGGGAGCAGCCTCTTCATAACACCTTTGACTAGAATTCTTACCTCAAATAAGTCCATACTCAATTCACCACCAACATCCCTACATAAATTCCACCCAAGAAGGATGCCATATGATGCTGGAACATTGGCTACCAAGATAGTCATCTTGATTCTTTTGTTTGGAAATGTTGTAAATGCAAATTAGGTGTCTTTAATTTGTCTCAGTAGAGGTACTTGCTTGTTCTCCATGGAGAAGCATCTACCAAAAGTCTGTGTTAGTGTGAGGTCAAGGGATTCAGCCACTTTAGCAAGCATGACATTGTCTGAAGCTCCAAAATCAATGATGCAATTATTTAACTGGCGTCCATTTATTAGTAATGAGATAGAAAGGTTCAGTCCTACTAGGAGCAATAGGAGGGGTAATGACAAGATTGTTCCTAGTGGGTGCATTCTTGGGGGGATCATGTGTCACTTTGTAAACTGCTTGTTCAATAGGGACATTTTAGTTTTCAACACATTAAACCAGTCTATCTAATTGCTCAAGATGGGACTGCAAAAATTCAAATTCAGACATTTGAATTTTGGTTTTCTTTATATGGTCAATGATATCAAATGTTAGAAATGAACTAGGTATAGAGGATGGGATTTCATCCTTTTAAGTTTTGGGAGGGGGAGAATTGGACTTCAAATTTAAAGTTGAATGTGCAAAAATGTTGGGGGTACATACCTTTCTAGCAGTCACCAGGTCCTTTGGCTAGAAGGGCAGAGTGGTCCCATGCTTAGTGATTGAAATTGCTGGTTGAGGTTACCCCTCTATCTTCTATTTATCAGCTTTTTGAGTTGATTGATTCTTGGACTAGGTGAAAATAGCATATGAACCCTCAGTTGCATTGCCTTCACTTTTGGGTTCATCTTGATAGTTTAGAAAACTAATATGGGAGTCACCAGCTAATTCTTCTTCTTCCTCAGTGAAGAGATTAGCATCATCTTCAGGATTCACCTTAGGCTGAAATGAGAAATTTGATTCAGCTTCCAGATATCCAACTACTGAGTTATTTGGAGGTGCTTCAAGGGCGAGGTTCCTCTATGGAGGAGGAATGCAATTTTGTTGTCCTTGATTCCTGGCAACATTGCTTTGGTATGCCTGATTCTAAAATGTCCTCCTTGGCATATCTCTATATGTAGGAGCAGATGACATCCCTTGTGCCATTTGCTTTCTGAGTGCTATCACTTTATTTGCTAGCTTTTGTACCATTGGGTCAGTGGTGGTTGAAGGGGAGTATTCAGGTGATGAAGAGAATTTACCTCTATTTGGATCTCTTCTTATCTTTCTATCCAAGATAAGGTCATCTTCTACCTCAGTAGCCAAGTCCTGAGAAGCAGCAAGGTCTATGTGTCTAGCCCATCTCAACAAGAAACTCACCTCAGGCAACTATGATTTGATGAAGAAACACTTAAAATTTTGAGGTGTTGGCTGGGTAACCATGGGAATCATGTGCCTTAGTTTGTTAAACCTTGCAATGAAGTCCCTCATAATTTCATGGGGCTCCTTCTTCATCTATGTTAGTTGGGCTAGCAAGGCATGCACATCTTCTATAGGCTTGAAACTAGCTTCGAACTTGGCTTTAAGTGTGTTTCAGTCAGTTAGTGACCTAGCCTATAGATGGTAGAACTAGTTTGTAGCAGCACCTTATAGTGTTTCCATGAAGAGCCTGACTGCCATGTCCTTGAATTCCACCCTTATTACACCACAGGCTATGCTAAAAGTTGCAATGTGTTCATCAGGATGAACTTTCCCATCACCACAAAATTTGGGGAAATTCTTCCTTGAACTGCATGAAAGCTCATACAGAGGTGGCCTAGGGGCCTTAAGCCATGTTTTGATTATGTAAAAGTGGGTTCAAAAATTTGGGTGGAGAATAGGTAGGCAAAGCTCTGCTAGTAGTAGAAAAAGAAGCTCTACCTTCTGTTGGTGACTTGGTAGGGTTAGGAGGAAAACTCCTAGTTTATTGAAGGTGAGGTTGTAGAGGAAACAACTCAAAATTACTCTGTTGCACCAAATCAAAAGTAGAGTCAGCAACACCATATGATTTTTGGCTTTTGGTATAATGTGGAGTTGCTAGATTGTAGAATAAAAATGGAAAAGAGTAGGATCTGCTTCAGCTTAAAGTTTGAGACTTCAAACTGTGCGCTCTTCCCCAACAGAGTCGCTAAAAATAGTTGGGTGAATATTTTATCAATCAGTATACTGATAAACAAAATAGGTCTAATCAACCATAATAGGGAGATTGGTTGGCCAAATATGTAGGTTTACCACATCAAAAGGGGACTAATCTCTCCTCTCATCAAGGGGAGGTTCCCTATAAATATGCAAGAGCTATTTACTATATATATATATATATATATATATATATATATATATATATATATATAAGAAAAAAATAACACTTAGGGCAGAATACATCATCTATCTCTCTTTTTTTAGAGATGATGTTAACACACAAAGGAGAAAAATCTTGGTGAGAACACTGAAGGCACTTCTTTTCTTTTAGAAGTGTTCTTACAAGAAACAGTAGGAGTTTCTTTAAGGTAGTAAAAGTAACTGGTGACAAAAGGGCATAATAACCAATAGGATTAAATAGCATGCAAAGTTTCCACATCAACTACACAAAGAGTATAACACAAAGGATAATGGGGGCAAAAATTCATCCCAAAATCCTCAACACAAAAGTAAAATAAAAATACACACTGAAAATAATTGTGAAAGCACAAAGTCTTCCCACAGTTGGCTTTAGGACACCTCCCTTACTACCTTCACTAATTCTGCTTGTCAAATTAAATAAACAAAACACATTCAAAAGATAGACATAAGAATAATCTCTTAAAATGATACAAGCCAAAATAGCACAAAGTCTGCAAACAACTTGCTTTCTCATTCAGATAAAATGAAATGAAATTACAATCTGAGCTGAAAGTCTCAGTATTATTCTTTCAATTGGGTAGAGTTTCACTCCTATAAAAATGAAAAGTCTCCTTTACTAATGATAGAAATTACAATCTTATAGCAACTATGCAAGGCTTGGCATTCTTTCCCAAGGGATGGCCCATGCTATAGTCAACATCTTCAATGCACTTTTAGTTTTGTCTTGCAGGACCATGCTGGGAACAGTGTATTGCCATAACTATGGCATGTCCATTCTTTTAATATGTCTCTTCTTAGTATGGACTATTTGGTCCTTTTTCTGATATCTGTGTAGATGTCTAATTTACCATTATTTTATGGAAGAGAAATAGGCTTGCATCCTTGATTTGGTGTGCTCAGAATTCTACTTGATCCACTGTTTCACCTACTAAAAATAACTCTTTTGAAGATATTTCTGGTCCTTTGGTCTCATTCCTCTCTCCCTATAGCAATTTGAGTCTTCGAGCTCTCTTTTTAGTCAGTCACTTGATTCTTCCTTTAATTTTAGTGCTTTATTTGAATTTCCACAGTTATTCCCTTTAAATTTGACGTCTACAGGACCATCAATGATTGCCAGCGGCTTGAACCATGTTAAACATTGAACCCATGAACCTATGAAAGTTTACTAGTTCATTAGTTCATTCTGTCTTTTTTTTTTTCATTGCTTCTTAGTTTAATTGCTTCCCCACTTCTTGGTTGAACCACCTGTTTGCTATTTTTTTCCTTGGTTGAGGCTGCCTTTGAACCTTTAAATCTATGAAACATTGGACTTTGAACTCTTTCGGTTCAAATTTCAATCAGTTCATTGGTTCATTTTGTGTCTCGCTCAATCATTGCTTCCTTTATCTTTCTAAGCTCTAGTTGAACCTTTGAACCTGTGAACTCGTTGAGCCTTTTAGTTCAATGGTTCAATTGGTTCATTCAGTTCATCCTTTGAAACCCTTTTTGTCTAAGTCTTTAAAGGTTCCTTTCTGCATCTTTGTTCAACCTTTAGAATGTCCTGAAGGGAAGGTGTCCCTTTAGGATTTTAAAATGGTCCTTTCTCTATCATCAAGTGCCTCCCGCAAGGGTACCTATCCTTTGAGATTTTTTGGGTGGACTTTAGGCTTCAACTTCCCTTGCGGGTTCTTGCTTCTTTGACGAGATCTTGGCTTTCGATCTTTTTCCCTCAGGCAAAAAGCCTGAAAGAATTCCTTCAGACAAAATGTCTAAAGGAAAGTTTTTGTTACTTAGCCATTTATTCTTTTCCATTTCTTCAGACATTCTCTTCGAGTGAGTTCCTTTAGACAAAAAGTCTGAAGGAATTTTGCCTTAAACATTTTTCTGAGAAAAATCTTCCTGAAAGAATTCTTTTGGTCTCTTTTACTTAGCCATTTTCCTGAGGGATTTCCAACTTTTTTCTGCTTTTGCTCACTACCTTCTGCAAGGGCACTTGTTCCTTTGGCTTTGGGGTAGCCCTTTGAACCTACCGATTAAACCAACTGATCAAACCAACATTGGTTCAATGGTTCAATTGACTCATTCTTTATTATTTGACTAAGTCCTTTTAATCTTTTACACCAAGCACGTTGAACCAATTGATCGTTGAACCCATTGAACCATTGAACCAAATTGGTTCAAAGTTCAATGGTTCAAGCCTTTGTTCTTTATCATTTGTCGATTGAACTCTTTTGATTGAACTCACCTGTAGAAACCTTTGAACCTGTTAATCTTGCTATTTCAAGCTTGTTGAGTCCATAGATTTCTAGAAAATCTTTGAAAAATGAAAAACCTGAATGCTTAGAATAATTTTTTGAAAAGGGGAGAGATGATTTTGGTCTGATGAACCAAAATAGTTCATAGGTTGTCCCAAAAATGTCACTCATATTTGGGGACAACAGTTAGCTCCAGTTGGGGAACTTCCTTTGGTTGAAAACTTTGAATATCTAAGGGGAGTAGAAACCAAAATCTCCATTGCCTTGAAGTATGCCATTGGGCTATGGAATCATGTTACCCAAAAAGAAAGGCTAAAAAGAAAAAAAATGAACAATACAAAGTAGAAACAAAGACTATATAGATATACATATGTACAGGTAAACTTATCTGACACTTCAAGAATTGAAGTGCTTCAGATGCTGCCCATTATGAGGTAGAGTAAAGAGCATGTCATCTTGATATTTCAACAGGAAGTTGTTCTCACCATTGAGCTAGTGGATAATAAACAGGCCTCTCCAAAGAGAATCAAACTTTCCATGCATACCTTTTGGCTCTCTCCTTTTGTCCCATAATAGGACTTGATCTCCAACCTAGAAATCATGGTTATTTGCCTTTTGGTTGAAAAGCTTCTTCACTAGACCTTGGTGGGCAAGGATTCGGTCCACCACCATAGTTCTCTGCTCATCCAGCTCAGTCAGGCACATGATCTTCTTATCAAGGGAGCTTTCATATGTTTGATCCTCAATTTCCTTAGCCAATTTCAATGCTGGCAATTCCAAGGTGATTGGTATCTCATCATTAATACCATAAAGAAGTTGGAAAGGAGACATACCAATTGCTCTCTTTGGTGTAATTCTTTTTACCCATAGATCATCAACCAATGCTTTATGCCATGTCCTTTGGTTGCCATACACCATCTTCTTAATGATAGTCACCAGGTTCTTATTGCTTGATTCAGCCTATCCATTCCCTTGTGGAAAGTAATCAAAAGAGTGGGAGAGTGTAATTCCATAGTAGAAACAAAATTGAGTAATCTATTAGGAAGTGAAACAAGCTGCATTGTCAGTGACAATCTTGGTCGGGACCCCAAACTTCGAAATGATGTTCTCTTTCAAGAAATTGCATACTACTTCTGAAGTAGTATGTTTGGTTAGAATAGCTTCCACCAACTTGGTGAAGTAATCTTTTGTTATAAGGATATAATCATGTCCAACACTTGAATATGGGTTTATAACACCAATAAAGTCAATTGCCCATTGATGGAATGGCTCCTCTATGACCACTAGCTTGAGAAGCAGGGCAACTAACATGGGTCTTCCTACAAACTATTGGCATAGTTCACACTTCCTAACCCACTTGTATGCATCTTGAAAGAGAGTTGGCTAGTAATACCTAGCCTGTAGGATCTTATGGGCAGTCACCGGAGCAAAAAAAGTCCCCCACAAGCCTAATTATGGAAGGACTTTAAAATTTGGCTTTGCTGCTCCTTGTCCACATAGTGAAGGAATGTTCCATCAAGGCTCCTCTTGTATAGGCTATTGTCCCAGAGGACAAAATTAAGATCTTTCAGCTTGATGGTTCTCCTTTCTTTATAAGATAGGTGAGTAGGACACTCACCATAAGTAAGGAAATGAGAAATACTTGAATACCATTCATTTGTGGTAGAGATAAAGAGGACTATTGGTGTGTCTTCCACCTCTGATTCTTCATGCTTTATTCCTTCTAGTTTGTTATCATCAATTAATTGGCATAGCTCCTTTCCATGTACCAACTTTGTTGGCTTGATGACCAGATCAAACTCCTAGATCTTTACAACCCAATTGCCTCTTTTTATCCCAAACTCCTATTGAGTCAGTATGGACTTGACCATGGTGTTAGAAACCAAGGCAGTTGTGTGTGAATTCAAGATGTAGAATCAGAAATACTTCACTGCTTTCACCACTACATAAACATGCTTCTCCATGTTTGAGTACTTTAGCTCATGAGCTCTGAGAGGATAGCTCATGAAGGAAATGGGGGATTCCATACCTTCTTTATTCTGTTAAACTAGAATTGCTAAAAGTATATGTTCTGAAACATAATTGTATATGGTGAACTCTTTGTTATAGTCTAGACAAACCAGGATTGGGGTGTGGGAAATGGTAGTCTTGACATCCTCAAATGTTGACTTGCCTTCTTCATTCTAGCTGAAGGTGGCCTTATTCTTCATCATGTTCACAATGTGCCTAGCCTTCTTAGCAAACTCAGGGATGAAACTCCATAAGAAATTCACCTTTCCAAAGAAAGAGTGAACAACAGTCTTACTTGTGGGCAAGGTAAGCTCTTGGATAGACTTGACTCTATCTAAGTCAATCTTTATGCCCCCTTTTTGACATAATGTGTCTGAGAGATTTCCCCTCTGTTACTCCAAAGATTGACTTTTTGGGGTTTAAGGAAATGCCATTCTAGTGGCAGTGTTCTAGCACTTGTTGTAAATGGCACACATGATTTGGGCGATGCTTAGAGAAGATGGTCAAGTCATCAAGATAAACCACAATAAACTTACCCATCTCATCCTTGAAGGCAAGGTCCATTGCTCTTTATAAGGTGGTGCTAGCATTTATCAAGCCAAAAAGCATCTTTTTATATGCAAATGTGCCCCAAGGTGTGGTGAAAGTAGTCTTATGCTGGTCTGCCTCACCAACTTCAACCTGATTATATCTTGCGAACCCATATAGCATTCATAACATCTTTGAGTTCATCACTATCTGAAGCACTTGATCCATGATTGGCAAAGGATAATTATCCTTCAAGGATGCCTAATTCAAATTTTTAAAATCCACACAAAGGTGGATTTCCCCATCTTCTTCTTTATAGGCACTATATTGGAAATCCATGTGGAATGATGGAGTGGGAAGATTATCCTAGCATTTAGAATTTTTTGTATCTTAGATAAAATGGTACCTGATATTTTTAGATTATATTGCCTAGACTTTTGCCTATAAGGTGTTGAATCAGTCTTGAGAGGGATGTCATGTCAAATTTCATCAGGCCATAGTGACTTTAGGTATTCATAGGAGTAAGATAAGATGTCCCTATATTGATTAAGCAAAGTGGTGAACTTGAACCTCTCCTCAAGAGTACAACATTTCTCAATGTTCACCATCTTGGGATCTTCCTTGGTTCCCAAATTCACTTGATCAAAATCTTGGGAGGAGCTTGAATCTGTTTGCTGATGTTTGATGAATTTGTCATGTTTGTCAAACAGTTTCTCAAGGGAAACCAAGCCTTTGGGAATCTTATTCCTTTTAAGTTTTAGGAACTCCTCACCTACATCTATATTCGATTTAAGGGCTGATTCATACTTCTGAGGTTCACTGCCTTCAAAATGCAACCATTCAAAGCTATCTTTTTGCTCCAAAAAGGTAATGATTTGGTTGTCATTGTTAAACACTTGCCAATCACTGGCACTATTAGGTACACTTGGTCTAAATACCAACTCAATAGTGTACTTGTCTCCTTTGAAATTGGGTGGGGGACCAAGAGAGTAGCTAAAATAGCCAGTGCATCCACCCAGTCATTGAGTTCTCTAGGAATGGCAGAGATGTTGAAAGCATCAAAGCTCTTAATTTGGTCCCAGACTAGATTGTGGTGATGACGCAATATTTTGTTCTTGGTTTGGTATAGGTTTCTCACCTGACAAACCACTAGTTCAGCATCTCCTTTGACATCAAGGAGCTTGATGCCTTTTTTCCAAGCAGCCCTTAATCTAAACAATAGAGATTCATATTCAACTGTGTTATTTGTGTTGTTGAACTCGAATTTGTAAAATGAAGGAAAAATATCTCCTTGAGGAGATATCAACACAACCTCAACTCCTGAACTGATGGAGGAGTAGCTGCCATCAAATTCAAGAATCCATACCTCATTTAATACTAGTTTTCCTTTAGATTCTTCTCCATTCAGAGGAGGAGATTCTTCCACACTTGCATTGCACTCTACCAATTCTTTTGCTATTTTAGCTAAATGTATTTCTAGGTTGTCACTTGCAAGATATTCATCAGATGCCTCATGAACTTCATCCATAGATAGAAAGTAGTTATGCATGCCTGAAGACTCAAACATAATTTGAGCTTCAAGTGCCGAGGTCTAGGTAACCACATATTTTGCTTCCTTCTCAGGAAGCAACCTCTTCATAACACCTTTGATTGGAATCCTTACCTCAGATAAGTCCATACTCAATTCACCACCAACATACCTAAAAAAATTCTTTCCAAGAAGGATGCCATATGATGTTGGGACATTGGCTACCAAGATAATCATCTTGATTCTTTTGTCTGGGAATGTTGCAAATGAAAATTGGGCATCTTTAAAATGTCCTAGCAGAGGTACTTGCTTGTTTTCTATGGAGAAGCATCTACCAAAAGTCTGGGTTAGTGTGAGGTCAAGGGATTCAACCACTTTAGTAGGCATGACATTGTCTGAAGCTTCAAAATCAATGATGCAATTATTTAGATGATGTCCATTTATTAGCAATGAGACATAGAAAGGTTTAGTCCTACCAGGAGCAACAAGAGGGGTAATGAAAAGATTGTTCCTAGTGGGTGCATTCATGGGGGGATCATGTGTCACTTTGGAAACTACTTGTTCAATAGGGATGTTCTAGTTTTTAACACATTGAACTAGTCTGTCTAGTTGCTCAAAATGGGACTACAGAAATTCAAATTTAGACATTTGAATTTTGGTTTTCTTTATATGGTCAATGATATCAAATGTTGGAAATGAACTAGGTATAGAGGATGGGGTATAGAACTGGACTGCAAATTTTAAGTTGAAGGTGCAAAAATCTTTGGGGTACCTACCTTTCTAGCAGTCACCGGGTCCTTTGGCTAGAAGGGCAGAGTGGTCCCACGCTTAGCGATTGAAACTTATGGTTGAGGTTGCCCCTCTGTCTTCTCTTTATCAGCTTATTGAGCTGATTGATTCTTGGATCGGGTGAAAACAACATATGACCCCTCAGCTACATTGCCTTCACTTTTAGGTTCATCCTGATAGTTTAAGAAACCAATATGGGAGTCGCCAGCTAATTCTTCTTCTTCCTTAATGAAGAGATTAACATCATCTTTAGGATTCAAATCAAGCTAAAATGAGAAATTTGATTCAGCTTCAAGATATCCAACTGCTGAGTTGTTTGGAGGTGATTCAAGGGTGAGGTTCCTCTGTGGAAGAGGAAGATGATTTTGCTATCCTTGATTCTTGGTAGCATTACCTTGGAATTCTTGATTCTAAAATGTTCTCCTGGGCATATCCCTATGTGCAGGAGCAGATGACATCCCTTGCACCATTTGCTTTCTGAGTGCTAGCACTTCATTTGCTAGCTTTTGTACCATTGGGTTAGTGGTGGCTAAAGGGGAGTATTAAAAAGATGAAGAGGATTTACCTCAGTATCGAAGTCCTAAGTATTAGCAAGGTCTATTTGTCTAGCCTGTCTCAGCAAGAAACTCACTTCAAGTAGTTGTGAGTTGATGAAAAAACACTTAAGATTATGAGGTGTTGGTTGGGTGACCATGGGAATCCTATGCCTCAGTTTATCAAACTTGGAAATGAAGTCCCTCTTAGGTTCATGGGGCTCCTTCTTCATCTATGTGGCTTGGGCCAGCAAGGCATGCACATCTTTTGCAGGCTTGAACCTAGCTTTGAACTTGGATTTAAGTGTGTCCTAGTTAGTTAGTGACTTAGCTTATAGATGGTAGAATCAGTCTGTAATAGCACCTTGTAGTATTTCCATGAAGAGTCTGACTGCCACATCCTCAAATTCCACCCCTATTATGTCATAGGCTATGCTAAAAACTACAATGTGTTCATCAAAATGAACTTTCCTATCACCAAAGAATTTGGAAAAAATCTTCCTTGAACTGCATGGAAGCTTATGCAGAGGTGGAGTTAAATTTAGTGGACCAAAAGAATTACCTCAGGGGCCTTTAGCCATGATTTGATTATGTGAAAGTGGGATCAAAAATCTGGGTGGAGAATGGGTAGGCAAAGCTCTGCTAGTAGTAGAAAAAGAAGCTCTACCTTGTGTTGGTGACCTGGTAAGGCTAGGAGGAAGACTCCTAGTTTGTTGAAGGTGAAGTTGTAGAGGAAACAACTCAAAATTACTCTGTTGCACCAACTCAAAAGTAGGGTCAACAACATCTTGGGATTTTTAACTTCTAGTATAATGTGGAGTTACCAAATTTTAGAACAAAAATGGAAAAGAGCAAGATCTACTTTGACTTGAAGTTTGGGACTTCAAACTGCACGCTCTTTTTCAATGGAGTCACCAAAAATTGTTGGGTGAATATTTTGTCAATCAGCATACTGATAACCAAATTAGGTCTGATCAACCATAGCAGGGAGATTGGTCGGCCAAATGTGTAGGTTTACCACATCAAAAGGGGACTAATCTCTCCTCTCATCAAGGGGAGGTTCCCTATAAATACACAGGAGCTATTTACTATATATATATATATATATATATATATATATATATATATAAGTAGAAAATAACACTCAGGGTTAGAATACATCATCCATCTCTCTTCTTTTAGAGATGATGTTAACACACAAAGGAGAAAAATCTTGGTGAGAACACTAAAAGCACTTCTCTTCTTTCAGAAGTGTTCTTATAGGAAACAACAGGAGTTTCTTTTAGGTAGTAAAAGTAACTGGTGATAAAAGGGCACAGTAACCAGTAGGATGAAATAGAATGCAAAGTTTTCACCTCAATTGTCCAAAGAGTATAACACAAAGGATAATGGGGGCACAAATTCATCCCAGAATCCTCAACACAGAAAGAAAAAAACACATGCTGAAAACAATTGTGAAAGCACAAAGTCTTCCCACAATTGGCTTCAGGACACCTCCCTTAATACCTTCACTAATTTTGCTTGTCAAATTAAATAAACAATAACACATTCAAAAGATAGACATAAGAATAATCTCTTAAAATGATACAAGCCAAAATAACACAAAGTCTAGAAACAACTTGCTTTCTCATTCAGATAAAATGAAATGAAATTACAATCTGAGATCAAAGTCTCATTAATCTTCTTTCAATTGGGCAGAGTTTCACTCCTATAAAAATGAAAAGTCTCCTTTACTAATGATAGAAATTACAATCTTATAGCAACTATGCAAGGCTTGGCATTCTTTCCCAGGGGATGGCCCATGCTATAGTCAACATCTTCAATGCACTTTCAGTTTTGTCTTGCAGGACCATGCTGAGAATAGTCTATTGCCATAACTATGGCATGTCCATTCTTTTAATATGTCTCTTCTTAGTATGGACTATCTAGTCTTTTTTGATATCTACACAGCTGTTTAATTTGCCATTATTTTATGGAAGAAAAGTAGGCTTGCATCCTTGATTTGGTGCACTCAGAAGTCTACTTGATCCACTATTTCACCTACTAAAAATAACTCTTTTGAAGATATTTCTAGTCTTTTGGTCTCACTCCTCTCTCCCTTGTATCAATTTGAGTCTTCAGGCTCTCTTTTCAATCAGTCGCTTGATTCTTCCTTTAATTTCCACACTTTATTTGAATTTCCATGGATATTCCCCTTAAATTTGGCATCCACGAGATTGTCAATGGTTGCCAATTGCTTGAACCATGTTGAACCTTGAACCCATGAACCTATGAAAGTTCATTGGTTCATTCTATCTCTTTTATTCCATCGCTTCTTGGTTCAATCACTTCCCCACTCCTTGGTTGAACCATTCGTTGAACCACCTATTTGCTACTTTTTTCCTTGACTGAGGTCACCTCTGAACTTTTGAACCTATGAACCATTGAACTTTGAAATCTTTTAGTTCAAAGTTCAATCAATTCATTGGTTCATTTTATGTCTTGCTCAATCATTGCTTCCTTTATCTTTCTAAGCTCTGGTTGAACCTTTGAACCTTTGAACCTGTGAACTCATTTAACCTTTTGGTTCAACGATTTAATGGTTCAATCAGTTCATTCAGTTCATCCTTTGAATCCCTTTTTGTCTAAGTCTTTGAAGGTTCCTTTCTACATCTTTGTTCATCCTTTGGAACGTCTCGAAGGGAAGGTGTCCTTTCAAGATTTTAAAATGGTCCTTTCTTTGTCATCAAGTGCCCCTCGCAAGGGTACCTATCCTTCGAGATATTTTTGATGGACTTCATGCTTCAACTTCCCTGGCGGGTTCTTGCTTCTTTGGTGGGTTTTTGTCTTTCAGTTTTTTTTCATTAGGCAAAATGCTCAAAAGAATTCTTTTAGACAAAATGTCTAAAGGAAAGTTTTTGTTACTTAGCGATTTGTTCTTTTCCATTTCTTTGGACTTTCTCTCTGAGTGAATTCACTTAGACAAAAATTCCAAAGGAATTTTGCCTTAAACATTTTTCTAAGAAAAATCTTCCCGAAAGAATTCTTTTAGCCTCTCTTACTTAGCCATTTTCTTGAAGGATTTCCAACTTTTGTCTGCTTTTTCTCACTATCCTCCACAAGGGAACTTGTTCCTTTGGCTTTGAGGTAGCCCCTTGAACCTACCGATTGAACCAAATTTGGTTCAATGGTTCAATGGTTCAATCGATTCATTCTTTGTTATTTGGTTAAGTCTTTTTAATCTTTTGCACCAAGCACATTGAACAAATTGGTTGTTGAACCTGTTGAACCATTGAACCAAAGTGGTTCAAAGTTCAATGGTTCAAGCCTTTGTTCTTTATCATTTGCCAATTGAACTCTTTTGATTGAACTTGCCTACAAAAGCTTTTGAACCTGCTAAACCTGATAATTTCAAGCCTGTTGAGTTTGTAGATTTCTGGAAAATCTTTGAAAAATGAAGAACCTAAATGCTCAGAACAATTTTTTGAAAAGGGGAGAGATGATTCTGTTCTGATGAACCAAAATATTTCATAGGTTGTCCCAAAAATGTCACTCATTTTTGGGGACAATAGTTTGTTGATCATCTCAAGATCTACTACAGGCTTCATCAAACATCCATTTTCTTGATATGCTAGTTTGTCAAATTCTTTGCTATTCCTTAGCATGGCCTCCTTGATGCTCCAAGCCTCAATTATCTTCTCTCCTAAATTGAAGATGAGATCCATTATTCTATGGTTATCATTACTAGATTTCCCATGGCTGCTCCCTCTTATCTCTTGGATGATGGTAGTGGCTCTTTGCTTGAAATCATCATCATCAATCAACCCCATAGCAGTGGGTTGTGAAGGCTCTATCAACATTATTCCCAAGAGTTTCTCAGT
This sequence comes from Torreya grandis, assembly GCA_037957365.1. NCBI lineage: Eukaryota > Viridiplantae > Streptophyta > Pinopsida > Cupressales > Taxaceae > Torreya > Torreya grandis. Next base: position 2,028,344 of record JARHVA010000215.1, on the reverse strand, counting down.
CTTGTTGATCAAAGCTTCATCCTCCCTTATGATTTCATTGACATCATTGTGTCATGTGTCCAATTCCTACACCTTGTCAAAAACAATGCCTAGGATGGCTCTTAAGTGTCATAGACTAATAGTCCTAATGTCTAGGATTAGTCTCTTTACTTATACATTGATGAGCTCCATAATTTGGTCCTCTTAAGCCTACCACTAGATGACCAAAGCTTTAGCTGCCTAAACTTGTTACACTAAAATACCTTGCCTAAGCTTCATGGCCTTCAAGGCCTCAAACATATCAAAGGACTCACTGAGAATGTTTATCATTTCATCAAGAATAAAGAGGATGTCTTGGGTCTCAAGTTTTTGATTCTCCATCCTCAATTTGGCAATATATTACTTCAATCCCCTAATTCTAGCCATTGCCTATGTTGATTGGGATCCAACTAGACTTTTCACATCCTCCTAATGGATGGGATGCTCTCCTATTGCTTGTCCTCCAACTGGAGTTAGGCCTGTGAAAGGTTCCAACTTTTGAAAGGTGAACTCTTTAATACCCACCACAACTTTCCTTGTTGTGATCTTCCCTAAACATGTGGTATCTAGATTGAAGAAAATGATAGTGGTAGGCTCAGTTAGTTGGGTGACTTCTAGGATTTCCAATTTGGTTCCACTAGATTCTCCAAGAACATCCATTCTCTTGCCACCAACTCCTTCTACTTCCATTATTCTTCTCTCTTCTTGCTCTTTTATCATTTCCACAATCTAGGGCTGGAGGTGCTCATTAATATCTGACACTTTTAGTTAATGCCCATGAATGGGCCATAGTAGGAATCTTTTATAACTTCCTATATATGAACCAATCAAGAATGACTTACCCATGAATGGGGAATTCGTCACTAAATAAATTTATTTCCTGGGCTGGGTGCATAAAGGGGAGCTTTGGCCTTTTGGAACTAGTGGAGACAAGGGCCAACTCAACCTTCCTCTTCCTTTGGTTGGGTGTTGTGACTAAAACCAGTTCATGTTCTTTCCCTTTCTCTTGCTCAGCATCTTCCAATTGTCTAGGGGCCTCTAGAAGTTTCCCTAATTAGGCAATAGGTTCTTCCTCTATTTGTTCCTTATCTGACCCATAAATATCTTTAAGAGCCTTGAATACTTCCTCCATTATCTCATATTGTTCAAGAGCCATCATGTCTACATGCACCACTAGAGGTGAAGGTTGTTGGGGAGAGACTAAAGATGACATTACTTCATCTGGCCTCTCTTCTAGTTATCTCTTGCCAAGGTCCTATGGTTGAGGCACAATCTACCTAAGGGAGTTCTTGTGCTACTCTAGAGGTGGAAGGTAGTAAATGGTATTGGATTGGATGCATCTGCAAAGTATCCTCAATTAGATTTTGTTCATGCATCATCTTATGCTCCATTTTGACATTAGAAACCTTTAACCTTGCCAGCACCTCCTCAAAGTTGTTTGCCCTGGTGTAGATGTGGTAAAAGACCCCAAGTTGATGTTCATATACCTTTTTGAATATCTTCTTGTCTTTTAAATGATTCTTTATTGTTCCTCTAGGATCTCACATTCTAAGTTCATTCACCTGGAAAATAAAGGCTCCTCTTTCCCTAGATATGATGTCTATTTTCTACCAATCTTATAGTGTGGCCCTTCTAATTATGAGAGGGAAGGGGTAGAATAGGTCCTTCTTTTCTTTTCAAATCCCATTAGTCCCATTGATGAGTAGGAAGGTGATTTCTTACTCAGCAAGCTTTGGTGGCACATATATAGGGAGTTTAAAAGGTGAGGACATGGTTCCCTCAATCCTTATTACCATGCAACTAGGGTAGTACCATACATCCCCCATCATCTCCAGATACCTCTTAATCAGGGGGTGCATCCTAGGCATGAGAGAGCTAATGATAGATTAAACCAAAGAGGGAAAGATGCCATCATAAATTAATTTCATATGGTTTATATATTTGAAGATATGGAGCTTCGAGTAATGGTGACAAATTGAGATTCTGCTATTGGGAGACTAATTCTTGATATGGGGGAACTTGGTGTATGTCAGCAAGGCATCAAGTAGGTAGGACATCATAAAAAAATGTTTATTGGTCTTTCTCCTAATGGTTTTGAATTGCCTACCAAGGTCTATACTTATCATTTCCCTAATGGGAGGAGGGAATTGTTGTTCAATTAGGAAGTATACATATGAAACCTAGGTAGTGTTGACATAGGCAGTTGTGGAAACTCTAGAGATTCTATTTATAAGGTCATAATAACCCTAATCCCTTAACTAAATTGGGAAATTGAAATTTTACCCTAGAAATATCTAAAAGCAAAGCTTCCTTTATTGAGCCAAGGTCTAAGGATGGTATCTAGGTCATTTTTGATGGTCCAATCTTTAATTGTGGGTAAATCAACATGGGACCAAGGGAGCTTATATTAATATGGGTAATATAAGCTACTCTCTTAAAGGTGTCATCCCTAACAATCTGATCCTCATCTACTCTACAATCTATAAAAAAGGAGCAATCACATCTATGCAATGAAGTACCTCTGGTTTGGCAATCATGTGGTGGAGATTAGCCAAATGTACTACTATCAAGTCTTTATATTTGATGTTGATTTATTCAATTCTTGTCTCATTATATGTGAGGGGTTATATTTCATCAATGGTGAAGAAGAGATCAGACCAATTCTTGTACCCATTATTCAATGCCTTGATGTCCAACACTTTATCTTTGAAGACTCTACCTAAATGGTCTATGGAAAGGTAGAGTTTGACCTCTTCCTACCATTGTTTCATTCTTGATACCATGGCTCTTTAACCCTTCAAAAATTTTAGCATTGATTTAATATAAACCTCTAGATTCCCTCTTTTGCACGTAGAACTAATTAATAAGCTTCAATTGTAATTCAACCACTCATAACTCCTCTGTTTATGTAATCTTAGGTATTTGTGAGATTTAATGGGGGAGGTGACTTATATTTGGCTTGTTCATGTCTCAAGATCTAATTAAGACTTACCTTTATACTTTTTCATTTCTAGGTGGATAAAATCCAAGTTTTACTACCTTTTGCCCATGTGGATCCTATGTGTTCTCCAATTGGTTTTTTTTCATGATAATTTTCATATTTGTCTGAGTGGGAACTAGCCATTGGCCTTTGAATTATTATTTTATTTCACTCTGTCAGATCAAGATCCATGGCTTCAGTGCAAACCATTGATTGCAATCCTATGCCTTTTATATTATTGGTCACTATAAGCTTTTAGTCCTATAATTATGCCACCTGGCATATTATCATGCCATTGATCCCCTATATTTGAGATTACTCCACATGTCGAGCCTTTAGGCCTTTTAAGTTTTGCTTGAAGACCTCACACTATTTATCTAAATGGTATGAGAAAGCAGAGGCCATTAGATCTTACAAGATGCATGATGTTTATGTTAGTCAAAGGGTTCAATAAATACTTAGGTTAAACAATTTAGCCTAAGTTTATTCAAAAAATAAATACATGACCCATTGAAAAATCAAAACATGCCCCCTTTGCCTAGGTAAAAATATATAACTAACTCAAATTTGATGGTCTCACTCATGTCATAGGCATCCTTGTAGAGGCCAAATGACATGAGCGTAAACATCAAATTTAAGTTTTTGAAGTCCTTATGGTTGAATGTGAGAGTTCCACATGGTGCCTTTGCAAAGCTTCCTAGGGTCATAGACTCAATGCACTTTAATGTATTAGAAGAGTGATAGTGGTTGGATTAATATTTGAGTCTTTGTAAGTGATTGGGTGCATTAAATATGTGGGACCCTTACAAATGCCTTTAGGTGCGACTGGTTTTCACTTGGTGAGTTTACATAGTTTTGACCTTTTAACCCTTGAATCACACCATCAGATCACACCCTATGATGAAGTGCAAACCATTAGATCTCCCTTAATCATGCATAATTATATCAAAATTCATGATCGAGTGCAAGAAGTTGGATCCTACAAAAATACACGATGTTAAAGTTAGGACCATTGATTAATAAACTTAGGCTAAGTTTTTATTGTAAGTCCTTATTTGTATTAATAAATACAAAAGGGGTCTTAGAATAAAGGCTTAGGCTAACTTGTTTAAATAAAATGGGGCTCAGATTATGAATTTAAAAGGGGGCCTTGTCAAGGGACTCCATGGGTTGGTTAGGACAAAGTGAAGATATTTAAAAGAATATTAAAAGACTTTTTATTAATTTCATGTGAAGGTCTAGTAACATTCATAAATGAGACTAAGCCTTAATATAAAATTAATCTCAGATCTAAAATGTTATCTTGAATATCCCCACCAAATTATTCTCACCCAAATGATTCCCGCCCAAATTTAAATTCAAACTTTGAGGGTTCCACACCTAGGGTTTTAAACTCAAAGTTTCTTAGGAAGGGACCAAAGTTAAGATTTACAAAATCACTACTAGCATAACTCTAGTGAATTTTTGCCTAGTAAAAACTAGTATTTTCCATGAAACATGCATTGCTTACAAAACCAGGTAAAATGTTAGATGTATTTAAGCATATTAGGGTTTAAATGAAAAATGCCACCTTATCCGAATGGATGATCTTCAAATTCTAATAAAACCTTAGAGTAAGGAAAAATTGACAATAAAAATGTTTAAAACATATCAAGGGCCCTAATTCTCAGATTTAAGGGTGTGTTATCCCCAATAGGATCCTTTAAATTAGTGTAAAATCACTCAAGAACATCTTTTTCACAAACACACAAAAAGTTGAGTGTAGGACCAAAAACATAGGCACAAAAATCAAGTCATAGAACACTTATGGGATCACTTTGGTGTTATTTCAATGTGCTTGTGTGAAACTTTGGCATCCTTAGATCATATATTAAAAGATATATTATAAGGTCATATATCAATATTGGTATTACAAACCAATCTCACTACTTCACTCTAAATAGACTTAACTGTGTTAGATAGACCAATTTGATGAAAACTTTTTGCTTGAGTATAGGCATCATCAACACTTATAAACAAAGGTAATAGTAGGAATATGTCTTTAATAATTATCCCATAAATTAGGATCTAACCTTAGTCCTCTGTAACCAATCCCTAATCTCATTCTCATTCTCACCTAGTTTTCTCACTATTTTTCTCATTAGGCCAGTTTAGCAATAGGATAACTTCTATGAATAGTTTAACACATTTTTTTTCATAAAATTGCTTAGAAAATTTCATGGGCATAAAATATAAGTCTTACACATCATCCTCCATCCCTTGACATGCTTTGACCTGATCAATCCTACCTATTATATCAAAATTCTAGAAGACAAGGGTTTTCTTATAGCTTCTACTCATTATCAAGACAAACCAAAACCACCTGAGGAGACATTGAAGAGTCCTTTGCATATTAGAAACATCAAACTAGGTTAACATGAACATTCTAAGCTATAATCAATTATATCTTTCTTATCGAGTCATTATAAGGGTTGTAAGACGGTTTTGACTGGTTTCACTTCTTAGCAATCATTCATCAAGGATTTCCCCTAATCTCAAAAACTAATGCCAAGAAAAAAATCTAGGGACCTTGCCCAAATTATATGAATTGATTAGGTTATCATGCAAAGGTTTTTCATTCCAATGAGTACAATAAATCTCTTCTCGATTCTGCAATACTCCATTTTGTGCACACAAGGAACCTTATCACAGGTTTTCATGCAATCTCCTTGAGGTATTGACTTAAAATTTTATACAAACACTTAAATTTCACTCTCAACCCTATTTATATTCTCTCAATATATCTTTCTTATTGAGTCATTATAAGGGTTTTAAGACGGTTTTGACTGGTTTCACTTCTTAGCAATCATTCATAAAGGATTTCCCCTAATCTCAAAAACTAATGCCAAGAAAAAAATCTAGGGACCTTGCCCAAATTATATGAATTGATTAGGTTCTCATGCAAAGGTTTTTCATTCCAATGAGTACAATAAATCTCTTCTCAATTCTGCAATACTCCATTTTGTGCACACAAGGAACCTTATCACAGGTTTTCATGCAATCTCCTTTAGGTATTGACTTAAAAATTTATACAAACACTTAAATTTCACTCTCAACCCTATTTATATTCTCTCAATATATCTAACATCCTTTTAAATGATCTTGACCCCTCATTAGGCCCTTAAAGTTCACTTTGCATACTAGCCTTATACTTCCAGTCATACTTAGACTATGATCATGCTTTGAAACATCTTGAACTATCTTCAACACTTCATCCACATGTCATGTGATCTAATATCCTAATCATACACTACCAAACTTGCTCACAGAGGTCTCAAATGACTCAACATACATGCTTCTAGGCCTATGTTATCTTACTAGGTCTTTTAATTAAGGATTAAGCCTAAAAACTAGACCTTGAAACTCATCAATAAGCTTATTTGTCTATTGATCATTGTTAACATAGCTTAGAACACTTTATCATGCCAATAATAATCCAAAACATAAAGATTTACCATGATTCATGCATATATCTTCTTCATAGATCTAGACCAGGCTATTCAAGATACCTAGTACTAAGAGTTTGGACATAAACAAACTAGCTCTAAATGATGTCATTATGTAAACATAATTCTCTAAATAAAATTCCATTATTAATAGACTTTATGAGCTTTGTCACATTACAACTTTGTACCAGGACATCATATAGAATACAAGGACTTGTTGACCCATGTGCTTACCTTGTATGCTCCTCGGTACTTAGAGTTCAATCAAGATGCTTCCCTTGTATCTTGAACATGATATTGACATGTCATCAAACCTCAGAAATAATACCCTGTTGCCTTCAAAAAAATTCTCAACAGAGAGACAAAACTTCTTTGTCACACAACACTTCACTTATCATGACATCAACTCTAACTTTTGACATGAGAGATATACAACTTAACTTTGACATCAATGACAACATTAATGCCTTATACCAATCCTAGGAACATACCTCAAAAAACATAATTATAATTCTTAAACCTACTTGTTACTAGGTGTATTGATTGAAAATGTAACTTAGTCATATAACCTCAACTAAGATAAAACTATAGTTTGAGATTATTGATGAAATGCCATATTCCTCTAAACAAACCTAGTACATCTTGTTGTATAATCCAAAAAATACCAATACATCTCAGTTACCATTCACTTGCACTATTAGTCTTCATGGACATAAGAGAATATATATTTATTAGCCAAGTTTAGACTCCAAATGTACATGATAAAACACATCTTATGAAACATCTAAACCATTTTTATAATCATTAACTGAAATACCTTGTGACTAAGGTTCCCTATGAGTGTGAAATAAATACCTTCTCTACTTGTTGCCTCAGGTATAACAACTACAATAATTTAACTTATAGGATGTGTTCAATCTATTTTATTGCATTTCTTTGATTTATTTATTGTGTTACCTTTCTGTTCAAGGCAATAATTTTGTAAGATCACAAACTCACCTTGCTTAATGTTAATCTTCAACAAATTTTGTAATCTAATTTGTTATTATTAATAGTTTAAAATTTGTAGCAATGGTAATGAAAATATGTTGAATTAAGAAAAATATATGATTCAAAATATATTACTAACATAAAGTTTAAGAACACCTCTTTGTTTTAATTTCTAAACAGTAGAATGTCTGATCTCCCTTTACAAAGCTTTGCCAAAATATATTTATTTCCTTCCTATACTATGAAAACCTAAAATTTGTTTATAGACTAAAATTGGTGAATATGGTGCAAAACCACCTATTTTTCCATTTTACAAGGTTTCAAAACACCAATAAGAAATTATAATTTGAAATGGTGCAAAAACATTTTGAGTATTTAACACCACTTGAGAAAAAAATTTAGAGTTTTTGCACTACTTGAAAAAGCACATTATGAATTTTCAAAACTTGAAAATTTAAGTTGAAAAAATTACAAAGACAAATTTTATAATGGAAGTATACATTTGCAAGTAAAAAATACTGAAACAATACAAATTAGCTACAAATAAACAAGAGAAGAAAATGTAAAAACACTGAAAATAATTTTTCATTCTTCTTGCTACTGTATTGACAATTCTTTCCCTTTTAGGAAGTCATAAAATCTTTAGAGAAATGCCCTAATAAAATTTTCATATGTTCCATCTATGTGCTTATAGGAAATGTTCACTAAGTAGTCTAATTATTTCATTTACTAAAGATTGCCTTGGAGATTGTTTATCTTCATGTTCAAATTATTTGCATTCAATTGAAATTTGGTCAACTAGTAAAGTTATTCATGACTAAATGCAGATTTGGGATTGATAATGCATTTATTTTACTCTTTAAATTATCCAATCACAGTGTCAATTAAAATCAGATTCCCAATTTGACCTTGTCATTAACAAAAAGATAATTCAACACCTTGACCTTAGTGTCAATTTCTATCATCACGTCCCTTCTAAGTGACCTTGCATTGTTGAATTTCTGAAAACACTCTTGAAGAGATTGGATTTTGAATTTAGTAGCCTAAATAAATTCAAATTGACAGACGATTTATTCCTTATTGATCACTCTATTTTTAATAAGGTCAACATAATGAAATTTTAAGAATTTGACCAAACAGGGAATGAATTTGTTTCTCTTCTGGATATCCACTTTTATTTTTCATTAGTTATTTGTATCATGACCATATTTTAGAGAATAATGTTGGTACAATGGGAATAGTTGAGGTTCCTTGATTACTAACCCTTTCCATCTAATCTTTCACTATGTTTCCCATTTGACCTATCTCTCTTACTTTCTCTAATGTTTCAGAGTGAAGACTCGATGAAGTGATATCTAGTTAAATTGGACCGATCAATCTCTGTATCATTGAGTTCACTTTTTATACCTTTTATTTTGGTTCATCTTTTTTTGCCTTGTCTTTATCTATTTTTTCAAAAATGGTACCAATCACCAATTATACATCACATTTCATCCCTTGTATGGTTTATTTTCCCAAATGAACCTTGGATACCTGGTAGTCTTCAATCATATTTTGTAACTTATCCATTTCAACTGCAAGAATGAACACTTATACATATATTCTCCCTTTTTATTTATTACCATTTGCAAAATTGTTCTCACTTTATTTAGCCTCTTTGAGAAAGGAATTGTCAACATTCCAAAATCTATCTCCTTGGGTTCAACAAATTTTATTATTTTTTTCACTACTATGGACAACCAATTTGAAGTTGTCATGCTTGAGGAAGGAAATGGGATAAAATTTGAGACTAGTAGAAGAAGACTGGTTAGAGTTGAAGAAGGTGTTTTCTCAGTTGGGTCACCTTGGAAAGATGTTTCTATTTATTCTTGTGTTTTTATTGTATCAATATGAGTTCTTAGAGAAGAGATGAGAGGCAATTAAGGATTTGAGGGAGAAGATGAATAAATATAAATAGCCTCTTGAAATGGTAAAACATATGACATAGGGAACATTGTATCATCTAAACCAAGTAATTATTTAGTTGTATTCTCTACTAGTTCTTGAGAAAACTGGGAAACTATCAACGCAAACTTCTTGAGGAGTTAAAATACTAAGAGAAGAAGAGACATTTTCATCTAACCTCTTTATTTTATCTTGATAGTCTTCCATGGTTGAACTTATTGTGTAATAACTTTAGGTTCACATGCTTCTTCAATCATCAGTGGTTCTCCACTTGGACCAGCTTCATCTACCTTTCCTAGTTCATCATGTCACTTATAGAATGTACCAAATTCATCTTCCCCAAGAGGTGTATGTAAATCAACATTTGTAACATGTACTCCTCTTCTCTTCAACCACCTAAGAGTTTTATCAATTACCACTCTTATTCTACTTTTAAGAGAAGTAGATTCCCTTTTATCCCAATGGACTACAAGAAATGGATTTGTCACAATGCTTTATTTTTAAAATATGCGGTTCAATGTGACCTCATCATCCACCAACTACTTTGTCACTTTCATTATGAAAAATCTAACTATTTATTTCAAGGTAAACCGTGAATAGTCCTTTATCCTCATTTCTTTCTCATTGATGTAATCCATCCAATAGTCTTCGAAATGTGAAATATGTTGATATGAAGGTCCAATATTGTGCTCAATTAAGCCTTTTTTCCAAATAGAAATCTTTTTTCAAAGTCCTGAGGTTGTTGTGAGACATGTATTATTCAACTGTCTTGGAATTTACTAGTGAAGGATAAGTATACCTGCCAATTGAGATTGGAAATTTGATTCATATTTTATATTGGCTTGTTAGTAATTTATGTATTTCAACAAGTTATCTCACCAACTCCAGCAACACCCACTTATCACTAATGTATCATGGGAGCATATAAGGAATAAATTTGCAATCACAGATTCTCAAATAACTTAAGGTTGGGAACTGTATGAACCAAGTTCCCCATCTTGTTATCTTTATGGTGGCTACAACCGATATTCTCATATTGAAGAGTTCCTTTTTTAAAAACTAAATAATGAAATGAACAAAGCAATCATTTTCCCTTTTGAAGTGACGAGTGTTCTCCTTAAATGTTAGTTCTGTATAGAAATCATATACCATTACCTTCCTAAATCATATATTGTATGCAATCCATCAAAATATCTTCGACTTGCTATAACATAAATGATATACAAAGTCATATAGAATTTTGTCATGACTTTTATCTCCATGAGTTGCTTGTTAATTACATTGTTAATCAATTATCCCTAATTAATATATTACTTATTTCTGAGGATGATCCAAAAGAATATGTATATCCATGTCTGAAATTTCCTTTCCATTTGATTTTCCACTATCATCTATAACAATTTAATCATGTCATTTATCTCATTTTTAAAATAAGACCTTTCAAGATTTTTTGGAAGCCATGTGGAGGAATTTTTGTGTTAGTCAACCATGCATTGTTGACTGTTTTAGAACATGTCATACTATTATCATCCCAAAGAATTTTAGAGGAATCAAGAGTCATATACACAAAGGATTCAAGATCTGGGAAGTTGAAAACCATTGTCAAATTTTTCAAGAACAAAAATCCTTACTAATTCTCCCTATGAATCTCTTACCTCCCTCATCTCAGAGTTATATTTATTTGTCATGATGAAGACTATCTCAGAAGGCTATATTGACTTTGGGAATTTTGTCACCTTTTCCAATCCATTATCACAAAAACTTTGACCAAAATTCATCTTATGTACTATGTTCATTCTTTCCCAAAACTCATCTAAGTTAATATGACCTAGATCAGTGTCAATGATATTTACAACAATAGACTCTAGTGGTGAAGGAGGTGTCATTTCCTAAAATTGATACTTAATGATTTCTTTGTCTTTACTCAAAATCACCTTTTCTATAATAGGGGATGAAGATATTAATTTTCACAAGAAAATTGACAATCGAGAATATTTGTTAAAAAGCTTCTTATTTGGAAAAATGACAAAATTAAACAACTTAAACTAAAAAAGGTTATTTAATAATAAATGGGAGGCTATACTCACAATTTATCTATGCAAATTGCTCTAGTGTGTTTTAACACTACCTATATGAAATTCAACTTTACACTAACCAATTTCCTTGCAACTGTTCATGTTCAATCTCTTATTTTTGCTTATTTGGCAAACTTCCCTAGCAAACGAAAATAGTTTGAAAATAAATTTTGAAAATTTCATTTTCAAATTTAAAATATTCTCCCAAGTTCTTGATTTGGCCAAAATATTAAAAACTAATTACCAATTGATTTTTACCAAAAAATATTTAAATCTCTGAGCTTGTTGAAAGTAAATGTTTTTTTTTTAAATTTTTGGGTGAAAATAATTTAAACTGTGTTTTTTTTTTTGTAAATCAAAACACTTTAAAAATTATTATTTTTTATTTAATCAAATCTTTTCTTCCCCTAAGAGGTGTAGTTTTTTAAAATTTCACTTTCTAATTTCAAGGGTGCCACATAACCATGCAATTCTCAATTTGTAAATAAAAGCAATCAAAACTCACTCTTTTCAATTTTATACCCTCTTTCATCAAGTCCATGCAATCTAAATTTTACCCATATGAAGCCAAAAGTTCTACCACTTTTTAATTTCTTCCTCGCCCAATTTACCCTGGCTACTTCATTTAACTTTGCTAAAAAATAAATGTGTCATTCATTTTTCTTATTATTATGCAAACCCACATAGGTCATATGGCTGGGTATGAACAATTCAAATTTTTGAAAATGAAAAATTCTATTTCTCCAAGCTCTCCATAGTTGTACAACTTGGGCATGAGTAGATGAAAAAAATTCTTTCTTCTATTTTTTAATATATCTATTGAACATTATACGACAGCCGTATAATTTGGATTATTGATGAAAAAATTATTAAAAAAATGAAACTATCAAAACAAACCTTTAATCAAGTTGAATGGCCCATGTGGTTGAGTGAAAATATAAAAATGAACAGATTTTACCATTTTAAGCAAAATCTTGCTTATCCACTATGCGTACAACTGGTCGTATGGTGACCATATGGCTTGAAATTCTACTGAATTAATCTAAGAAACAATTTAAATCACCAAAAAATTAACTTTTTTAGGTGAGTCGTATGACTGTGCTTGAGGGAAAAAATGGAATTTTTTTAATTCTTGCTTAATATTTCAAAAACCTCTATAGATTTGCATGACTTTTCATTTATTTTCTTTCCTTCCATGATCCTAAATATATTCCTTTTTAGTGGATGATGGCTAAAACACAAACGAAATTCAATTTTTTATTTACTAAAACAACCAGAGTTGAGCATGCAAGTTGAAAAGATGTTTTAGAAGTGAAGATAAATTTTATTTAACATCACCTGAGAAAATAATCATATTTCATGATTAGCGGAAAAATTAAATGAGTTTGCATGGAAGTTGAAAAAGCAAAGCTAAATTTATAACAGTAATTTGCACCATTGAAAAATTCAATTGTATTATGAAGGTTTGGATTTAAATGGCTCTTAAAAATGTAATTTACAATTGCATGATTTGGAAAAGCATGATTTGCATTTACATGACTTGTGAAAATAAATTTTGGAATTGCATAGAAAGGAAAAACTCAAAAATATTTTGTAATTTACACAAAGTTGTAATTTGATTTTTAAATTTGCATGGAAATCCAAAAGAAATTTACAATTTACATGAAAACCTAAAATAAAATTGCAAATTGCACAAGAGCTGAAAAGGATTTTGTAATTTGCATGGAAACTGAAAACAAATTTGCAAACTACACGAAACACAAATTTGATTTTACAATTTACACCAAGCAGAAAAATGAAATTGTAATTTGTACAACTTCTTGAAAATTAACACGTTTCCATAACTTATAAAAATTTAAACATTTTTTTCTAATTTTTGGAAATGTTAATGACCTTTTTCATGGCAGGCTCAAAAGTGTTTTAAAATAATATGGTGTAAAAAGAAGTTTTGTCGTAAATTTTTAATTAATCAAAATTTAATCAAACAATTAAAAAAATTTAATTTTTCAAAATTTTCATGGTTTTGAACTTAGTTCAAACAAAATTTAGCCATTAATTAAAAATTGAATTTCCACCAATTTTTATCTATTTTCAAAAACTGTGACAACAACTAGCTCTGAATGGGATTTCAACTTGTAAGGAATAAAAATGAATTGAATTTTATGGGTTCATAGGCCAATGTTTTATCCATTAAGTAATAGATTTTTCAACAACAAATTTGATAGATTTGAAACATCTTTGAATCTCTAATCTTCAATAAAAGGATAGGTCCTCAAGCCATCAAAGAGTTGTTACATGTCAAAAGATAGTGTATGTGAGGGTTAGGTAATTAGCCTAATAGGTTTTTTGATATGTCAAAAGATAGTGTATGTGATTTTTAGGTACTCAACCTGATAATTGCTTTCACATATCCAAAAGGATAGTGTTTACGAGGGCATTTTAATTGTGTTTTTACATAATTTAAAATGAGAAGAGATAAGTGTCTTTTATATTATCCATCATTATCTCTTGAATAAAAACCTAACCAAGGATCAAACTAAGTGAATATGAAATTCTCATTTATGTAAGACTATCATCTATAGAATGATCCAATTCAAAGGTGAACTATCATTTAAAATGCTAGATGATTTGAGGTGAATAGGAATATTTATGTAGAAGCAACTCATTTGGCTATGGAACTATTGACCAGCTTGATTAGGCAAAATGGTAGGGATTATTTGAGATAAAAACCCTTAATATAATGAAGAAAAAAAGAGGGGAAAAATGGGAAAGAAACTAACACAATAACATAATCCAAAAAGAAAGACTAGGAAAGAAACATAACCAAAATTGTATTTACATATGCACAAAATAGGGCCACCTAGTTCTTATTGGAAATAGTGTTTCAAATATTGCCCATTGAAGGGCAATGGCAGATGAGTTATATCATGATATTTTAGGTATTAATTACTATTACCATAAAATTTCCTTATCTTGAATGGTCCCATCTAAAGTGAATCAAACTTCCCATGACTCCTTTTCAGTTCTCTGCAACTATCCTAGAGTAGAACCAAATCTCCTACTTGAAATTATCTTTTATTTGTCTTCTTTTCCAAGAGAAATTTTACATGAGCCTGATGTTTCATAATTATGTCAACCACTTATGTCATTTTTTATTCTAGTTGTTGTAGGTAGAATATTCTTTTATCTGTTAGGCTTTCAAAATTTAGATTCTCAACTGCTTTAGAAAATTACAAGGTAGGTAACTCGAGAGTTATGGGCATCCCAACAGATATTCCAAATAAAAATTTAAATTGATACATACCAATATTATTTTTCTTAGTTATATGGTTTGTCAAAAGAGTATCATATACCTTTTTGTGTCAATTTTTATGACTCTCATCTACTATCTTATGCATGATTGTGAATAGATTTTTGTTACTCAACTCAACTTGATCATTACCTTGCATATGATAGTTTGATGAATGAGATATAAAAATTCCATGCCTATAACAAAATTCAATCATATTTGAAGAATATAATTTAGAGAATTATCTTTAATAATTTTCTATGGGATTCCATATTGTACCAAAATATTTTCCTTAATGAAGTTGCAAACAACTTCTGAAGTTGTTTGTTTAATAGGAATCACTTTTGCCCACTTTTTGAAGTAATTTATTATTGTGAGAGCATGAATATGACCCACACTCTAATGAATAATCAATGTCCCAATGAAATCTAATCCCCATTATTGAAAAGGTTATTCAACTATTATCAGTTGAAGAGGAAATGATACTAACCTAGGTTTGCCTAAGAATTACTAACATGCCTCACACTTTATCACCCATTCATATAAATATTTGAATATATTTGGCAAATAATAATGGGATTTGAGAATTTTAAATGTAGTTATAGTTGCAAAAAAGTGTCCTCCATAGGCCTGATCATGAAAATCTTGAAATAAGTTTGCTATTATTCCTTGTCAACACACCTTAAAAAAAGTTGTCAATAATTTTCCTGAAAAAAGTGTCATCCCATATGACATACTTATTATCTTGTAGTTTAACCATTCTACATTGTTTAGCATCCAAGTGTGAAGGACATTCTTCATATGTCAAGTAGAAAGTAATATCAGAAAACCATTCATTAGTAGAATCAACAAACAATATCAAAAGCTCTTGATCATCTTATTTTCTTGAAATTATCAAAGACCCTAATTGAATATCTCTTTGTTCTACCATTAGTTGAATAGTCCTTTTTCTCAAACTAGTTTTGTAGGTTTTATTTGTAGATCATATTATTTCACTTTAGTTATCCAATTCCATCTATTATAATCAGGTTCCTTTTGAGTCAAAATGGATTTGACTATTGAACTTGGTACCATCACCATAAAATGTGAATGTAATATGTAATACCTAAATTACTTGACTACATTTAGTATTGCATAAGCATGCTTTTCTTTAGGAGAATAATTCAATTTGTAATTCTTGAGATTATAACTCATGAAGTCAATTGTAGATTCAATACCCTCATTATTTTTTTTGAATAAATATTACTAAGAGTGTGTGATTTGAAGTGTAGCAATAAATAATGAACTCTTTTTTAAAATCAAGATAAACCAATGTTGGTGCATGAGTAATAGTAATATTTATCCTTTCAAAGAATTATTTAACTATATTGTTCTAATTGAAAGAAGGTTTTTGTTTCATCATGTCTAAAATATGTATGGTGATCTCAAATAAATTACAAATGAACCTCCTTAAAAAGCTCACTTTCTCAAAGAATGAATGATATTCTAGTTTACTATTCTGTAGGGAAATTTTTTGAATCACCTAAACTTTTGGATCAATCCTTACTCCTTATTTCTAAATAATATGACCTAGGTGTTTATCTTTTGTCACCCCAAAGATAGATTTCTTAGGGTTAAGAAAAATTCTATGCAAATGACACTTTTCAAAAACTCTTTCCAAATTCGCATAGTGATCTTCTCAATTTTTTGAGAAAACCATCAAGTATTCAAGATACATTACAATGATTTCATTCTTTAATTATCTAAATGTCAGGTTCATTACCTTTTGAAAAGTAGATCCTACATTATTCAATTCAAATGGCAATTGTCTATATGTAAAGGTGCCTTAAGGTGTTGTGAAAACTATTCTATGTTGATGTTCCTTGTTTACCTCAATTTAGTTATATATTGAGAAACCATCAAGCATCTCACTACCTATTATTTCCTAGATAACTTGATCCTTGATCAATAGTGGATAATTTTCTTTGAGGGATGTTTGGTTGAGGTTCCTAAAATCAACACAGATTCTAATTTCACCATTCTTTTTATGAATTGGTACTATGTTATTTACCTAAGTTAAATGTTGGACAAGAAAAATAATGTGAGCATCAATAATCTTTTTCATTTTGATAAGAATTATTCCTTTAATTTTAGGATTATATTGTCTCAATTTTTGTCTAAAAGGTTTTGCATCAAGCTTTAGAGGAACGTATGTTGCATCTCTCTGGGATGAAAAGACTTAAGGTCTATGTATGAATACATGAGTATATCAATATAATTAGGGATAAGGCTAACAAACTTTAGTTTTTCTTCAAGTGAGCAACTTTTTCCAATGTTGACGAACCTAGGATGTTCCTCTAAACCAATGTTTGCTTTTTTATAGTCAGGAAAATCAAGATTTCCTTTATGCATTTTAATCTTTAAAAAAATATCATTTTTATCAAACAATTCTTCTAAAGATACTAAGCCTTTAGGAATTTTATTTCTATTCAACTTGATAACACCTTATTCATCCTATTCATCTGTGATTCCTTCTTTCGACGTATGAACCAAAGATTTTTCGTATAAAGAATCACTACCTTCAAAGTAGAAATTTCTAAAAATGTCTACTGTCTCAAGGAAAGAGATAATCTATTGACTGCCATTGAAAAATTTCCAATTATTTGAATTATTTGGGACACTCATTATGTATATTAATTCAATTGTATATTTTTTTATACCAATATATACATGGGGAATCATCAAAGAAGTTGATATTGCTAAAGTGTCAACTTTAGATTTATGTTCCCTATTGATTTTATTGATAGAGAAAGCATCAAATATTTCAATATTATCCCATAATTTATTCTTATAATGCCTTAGATGATCATTATTAACTTAGTATTGACATTTTACTTGTTTCACAATGAGTTTAACATCACCCAAGACTTTCAAATTCCTGATTCACATCTCTTTTATTGCCTACAATCCTTGAAAAAGTGATTCATGTTTGGTTGTGTTATTGGTATAGTCAAATTACAACTTATAGGGAAAATAAAATTTTTCCTTAGATGGAGATATCAAGATCATTCATACACCTAAACCTATTGATGAGCAACTACCATCAAACTCAGTAGTCCAAACATCATTCAGATTCAATTGCATGATTTCTAGTGACTATATATCTTTCTTTATCATGAGAAGATAGTTACCAATCCCTACATCTTCATATAAAATATATGATCTAGGATTATCAACTTTTTTCATTATATATTTATTTTTTAATTCAGGATCTAGAATTTATTTGATTTCTTTTACTAGAATCATATTGTGTGATAAATCCAATTAGATTTCACCTCCCAATTCTTTACAAAAATTTATACCTAAAAGAATGCCATAAGTTGTTGGAATGTTTGTGACCAAAATATTAAATTTGATTCACTTTTGGGGATAAGATTCCAAAGCCACATATGCATCCTTAATATGTCTAATGAGAGGAACTTGTTTTGCCTCCATGGAACAATAATGCCCATAGGTCTTAATACAGGTTAGGCCAAGATCATGATCAACTCTAGCGGGTATGATATTGTCTAAGGCTCCCATGTCAATAATATAATTATTGACATTGCATCTTTTGAAGAATAAGAAAATTTAGAAAGGGTCAACTTTATTATATTTGTAAGTCACCATATCCATCGAGTTGACTTGGTTTGAACCAACAAGGTTAGTTAAGATTCCCTTGAAATTGGCCTTTTTAATAGTTAGATTTTTGCATTTTATGAAATCAATTAGCCTATCCAACTACTCTAGATATGTTTTCAAATATCAGCTTGTTACATCTAAATCTTGGTTTTGTTGACATGATCAATTATGTCAAAGTTAGGTAAATAGTTGAAAGGGGTCTCAACAGGTTGAGAAGAATTGACATTAGACAAACTACCTATTAGTGGTTGTTTTCATTTTATTTTCCCTAGTGAGGTAGTTCCTCATTAGAGGATAACTTTTGGAATTTCCTTTTCTGAATCACTGGACTTCTTTTTTTTAATTTTGAGTTCTAGTGAAAACTATAAAGTATTGATTGTTCATATCCCCAACACTTTTTTCACAGTCATGTTTGAATTATATTCCAGGAACATGTTTACGGAGTCACCACTAGATTATTCAATTTCACATTCTTGAAGTTCTAGATATTTTTATTCATTTTCTTATTCAACTTATTCATATCCAAAAATTTCATTGGTTTCCAAGACTATGTTCAATAGTGCATTAATGTTTTACTGAGGCCCTTTGCCGAGGAGGGGCCTAAATTTGAAGTTTTGGTTGAGGAGCTTGCAATTTAGGGTAATCTATTTGAAAATAAATGTAGTTCATCCTTAGAATATCTTGGTACAGAGCAATAATAGTTTTCTAAGTTATTTACTTTTTTATATCCATTATATCATTATCAATTTTTTTACAAAAGTTATTATGTTGATTTGAGTCTTATTCTTTGAAGGCTATTCTTAATTTTTCCATACATTATCATATCATCTTTAGCATCAATCAAAAATTCTTGGGATGCTTCCAAATCTACTACCCTAGCCCTCCTCAATTGATAACTTACTTTAACTAATTGAGTGTTGATAAAGAAGCTTTTTTCATTTTCATCTATTGGCCATGCAGTAACTAGTATCTTATTTAACAACCTATTTAATTTTGTGGAAAACTCTCTCGTAGGTTCATAAACCTATTTTTTCAGTTGTGTAAGCTGAGCAAGCAAATCATGGACATCTTTGGTTAGTTTAAATTTATTCTAATTAGTGAGAATTTTAGAGTGAGGTGATAAAACCAATTTTCAACCCCATCATGTAGCATTTTGATGAATATCATGATGGCAACATATTCATTCTCTATACCCAAAATTCCACATGCAACATTGAATTATACAGGGTGTTCATCTATATGTTGCTTTCCATCTTCATGAAAATTTAGAATATTCTTTCTTGACACTTTTGAAAGTTCATGTAATTGTCCTAAAGTTAATGGACCAATCACATTTCCCCATGGTAATTCTATAGTTTGAAAAACTACTTGTAGGGAAATGACAGCTCCTAATAAGACAAGATCTTGGCTTATCAAAGTTCCTCCTTTAGGTTGTTTGTTTTTCTTAGAGGTCAAGGCAAGATTAGTTGTTCTTTGACATTTATTTGATGTTAAGGGCTCAACTTGAAGCTAGAATTTTCTCGTAATTGATAAAAAGAGTCAACTTCACCTTTTGACTTACTATCTCTAATGAATCTTTGTTCTATCAGTTTGAAAGAGAGTTACTCACATTGAGGTGAAATTTTATTTGAAAGAGATCTTTAAGATGGCCTTCTTTGTTATACTCTTCATGAATCTAATACTTTTGATCTCTATGTTAAAACTACTTGATCTTATTCTTCTTCTAAGATTCCAATTGCTCTATGAAAATGTGTTGAACTCATCCCATTATCCCAAGAGAAAGTTATAAAATATGATGAAATATCTTCTAAAGTTTGCATTATCTAGTTGAGATTAGGTTGAATAACTGGAGCTTGATGTGCTTGAATTGTCATGATAATAAACTCTAGTTGCATAAATTTTTTGATTAGCTATACGAATTTTTCTTCATGTATATCTCCTAGTTTGTCTTCTTGAATTGATATCAAAATTTCTATGATTAATGGAAGCACTTGTTTATTCTATATCAAGCTATGCCATAATAGTATGAAATTGAGTGTTACTTATTCTATTGTCAAAAGTGAACAATCAAAATCTTGAAACTAGGTCTTCTTCTAAAGATTCATCCCAATTTAAATTAGGTTGATTTAGATTTTGAAGGACTAAACTGGTTATATGTGAGTTTATTGATTCTGGGCTACTAGACAAACTCCACAGGCCTATCTTTGTACATGGATTCTTTTTACTCTTTTAACACATTATAATTCTTGATTTAGGATGGCTAGAATAATGTGAATCTGAGCCATGGAATTTTTTTTAGAATCCCAAAATATTTATCTAAGGTTTGGTATAATATCTGAGTATATTATTCCAAGTCTAATTCAGGCTTTAAGAGTGGTCCTTGAGATGATGGTAGAGTCATATGGACTAGTGAAATATGGGTAGCATAAATTTTTTAAAAATATACCCCATAGTGGGCACCAAAAAATATTGGCATGGAAATTTTTTAGGGGGACAAATCAATGACTTCACGTCAATAGCATAGGGGATAAACTCCCTCTCCTATCAGTAGGTTGAGCTACCTTTATTAAAAGCCTAAATGGGAAATCAAGAAATATTTATAAACAAATAAATACAAATTATGGGGTAAATAATTTTAACCTAAAAGTAAGAAAAGGAGTTTTTAGAAAGGAATGTATAGAAATAAAGATTGAAATAATGGAGAGGCAATAAATTCTCCAAAGTTAAAATCTAAAACTGAATGAAAGTGTTGATAGAAAATTTGACTTCAAGAGGAAGAAAATCTCTCTCATTCAATGGGTTGAAAATACAATCATATCCTTAGGGATATGAAACATACATCATAAAACTATTTAGCTTTGATAACTAAAATAAGTAGCCCTCTATATTTTCTAATAGAAACAACAAAGATGTTGTCTATATTCCCATTGAGATTTTCATAAGTGTTTGAAATATAAATTACAACTCCAAATAATTTTTTTTAATCTAGTTTCTTATTATTAACAGTTTGAAATTTGTAACAATAGCAATGAAAATAAAATACATTGAATTAAGCAAAAGACATAATTCAATAGATATTATTAACACAAACTTTAGGAGCACCTCTTTATAGATTTGTAAAGAGTATAATATCTAATCTCTCTTTACAAAAAAATTCAAAAATCTATCTATTTCCTTCCTATAATATGAAGTCCTAACTTGTATTTATAAGCTAAAATGGGTGGTTATGGTACAAAATTACCTATTTTGTCATTTTACAGGGTTGTAAAACACCAATAACAAATTACAACTTGAAATGGTGAAAAAACATTTTGAGTATCTAACACCATTTGAGAAAAACATTTAGGGTTTTTGCACGAATTATAAAATCACATTATCAAATTGCACAAATTGAAAAAAAACAAGTTGGTAAAATTACAAAGATAATTTCCAAAATGACAATATACATTCACAAGGGAAAAAGAGTGCAACAAGACAAATTAAGTGCAAAGAAACAAGAGAATAAAATGCAAAAACACTGAAAAAAATCTTCATTCTTCTTGTTGTTGTATTGATAATTATTTTCCTTTGAGGAAGTTGTCAAAACTTAGGTGAAATGCCATGATCAAATATTCAGATGGCCCATCTATGTACTCATAGGTAATGTCCATTGAGTAATCTAACTCTTTCATTTACTGAAGCTTACCTTGGAGACTATTGAAGTTATTCATGACCCAATGTAGATGTGGGATTGATAATGCCTTGATTTCAATCTTTAAATTCTCCAATCATAGTCTCAATTGAAACTAGATTCCCAATTTAATCTTTGTCATTGACAAAAGGATAATTTATCTTATCAACCTTTGTGTCAATTTCTATCATCACGTCACTTCCAAGTGACCTTGCATTATTGGATTTCTAAAGACACTCTTGAAGAGATTGGATTCTAAATTTAGTAGCCCAAAGAAATTCAATATGATAGATGATTTCTTCCTTATTGACCACTCCTTTCGAAATAAGGTCAATATAAGGAAATTTTTAGAATTTGACCAACTTGGGAATGAGTTCTTCCTAATTTTGTTTCTCTTCTACATATCCACTTTCTTTTGTCATTAACTATTTGTATTGTGAACAGATTTTAGAGAACAATGTTATTGTGACTAGAATTATTGACGTTCCTTTATCAGTAACATTTTTTATCCAATCTTTCACCGCATTACCCATTTGACCTATCTCTCTTACTTTCTCTAATGTTTTAGAGTGAAGACTTGATGAAGTGATAAATAGTTGAATTGACCTGATCAATCTCTATATAACTGAGTTTAATTGTTTTACCTTTTATTTTGCTTCATCTTTTATTGCCTTGTCTTTATCCATTTTCTCAAAAATGGTACCAATCACCAACTTTGCATCACATTTCATCCCTTCTCCATTTTATTTTCCCAAATGAACCTTAGATGCCTGGTAGTCCTCAATTTTGATTTTTGACTTATACATTTCAACCGTAGGAATGGCCACTTTTGCATTTTTTCTCCCTTTTCATCTGTTACCATTCATAAAACTGTTCTCATTTTATTTGGCTTCTTTGATAAAGGAATTCTCAAAGTTCCAAAATCTATATCCTCAGGTTCAATAATTTTCTTGTGTTTTCAATACTGTGGACAACCAATCTAAAGTTATCATGCTTAAAGAAGGAAATGGGATAGAATTTG
Source organism: Torreya grandis (assembly GCA_037957365.1). Classification (NCBI taxonomy): domain Eukaryota; kingdom Viridiplantae; phylum Streptophyta; class Pinopsida; order Cupressales; family Taxaceae; genus Torreya; species Torreya grandis. Next base: position 2,005,212 of record JARHVA010000215.1, on the reverse strand, counting down.
AGACTAGAAAAACAAGCGTGGCTAGAATCGAAGAAGGTGTTTTCTCAATTAGAGAACCTTGGAAAAATCTTTATGCATGTTATTGTGTATTTATTGTATCAATAAGAGTTTCTAGAGAGGAGACAAGAGACAATATAAGATTTGAGGGAGAAGATGAAGAGATATGAATAACCTCTTACAATGGGAAAGTAGATGACATAGGGAAAATTGTATCATCTGAAGCCAAGAATTACTAAGTTATATTCTCTACCAGTTCTTGATAAAATGGGAAACTATCAATGGTAACTTTTTAAGGAGTTGAAATACTAGGAGAATTAGAGACATTTTCACTTGACCTCTTTATTTTTAGCTTTATAGTTTTCTATGGTTGAACATCTTATGGAATAGATTTAGCTTTGTGCACCTCTTCTATCACTGAGGATTCTCCATTTGGACCAAATTCATCTACCTTTCCTATTTCATGATGTTACTTATAAAATATAACAAATTCATCTTCACCAAGAGAGTATATGGAAATTAACATTTGTAACATCCACTCATTTGTTCTCCAACCACCTATGAGTTATATCAAATACCACTCTTGTTTTACTTATAAGAGAAGTAAATTACCTTTTATCCCAATGGAATATAATAAAAGATTTGTCACAATGCTTTATTTTTCAAATATGGGTTCTAATGTGACCTCATCATCCACCAACTACTTTGGCACTTTCATTATGCCAAATTCAACTATTTAATTCAAGGTAAATAGCGAATAGTCCTTGATCCTCACTACTTTCTCATCAATGTAATCCATATGATAGTCTTCAAAATGTTGAAGATGTTGATATTAAGGTCCAAGATTGTGCTCAATTAAGCCCTTGTTGTCAAATTAAAACCTACTTTCAAAGTCCTAAGGTTTTTGTGAAACATGTATTGTTCAACTATCTTGGCCTTTACTAGTAAAGGACAAGTGTACCTACGAATTGAGATTGGAATTTTATTTCTTGTTTTATATTGGCTTGTTAGGAACTCATGTGTTTAGAAATCAATCAATTCTGATCTAAAAATTGAAAATGCAAGTGTAGCAAATTCGAATAACACACTTTTGCATTTAAAAGATCTTTCTATTTCTTGACTTTTCCTTTAGATTTTGGATAAAGAAATTAAAACCATAATTAAAATTAAGATCAGAATTAAAAAATAGCAAATAAAAATTAGAAGAAATCACCAGCAAATTGATAATAGAGTTTAGCTTCAATAGCCTACGTCTCCAGGTCCATTCAAAGTGAGGACCATTTCCATTAATTTTGTGCAACAAATGGCTTACAAAAATAATACAAGTCTTCAATTCACCTTCCTTGGTTTTTGCTTGCCTGTATAAACATCTCTTAGACTTGACATTATTAGCCCAAGGCTGTACAAGGCTTAATTAATTCTCTAACCTTCTTAATTCTTTTACACAGTCGGCTACCTAATAGAAATTTGCTCCTTTTATACCACTTCCAAGCCCATGGCTCAAACAGTCAAGGCTTATCTTTTTGCATGGGAGGTGTTGGGTTTAAGGCATTGGCCTTCCCTTTAGCGCCTTATCTCTTATCTATTAGTCCCACATTGGCTATTTTTAAATGGATTGCATGCTTTTTAAGAGTTGGCAGCTTCCTTGATGAGTGTCCACGTCCCTTTTGGGGGAGACTTTGGTGCAAGACTTAGCTAAATGCCTACCTTAGGCCACCTTTGGAGAATGTGGGTAAACACATGGTTTTGGCATCATTTGTGTGTGGCAAAGGTGGATGACGTGTGTTGGTTGGTGGTTTTGCCATGTGTTGGTTCATGGCTTCTTATTACAAAGTGAAAAATAATTATCCCACATTGGTGGGGCTTCAATAGACTTTGTAACTTAAATACAATGTTTAATACAATAACACATGAAGAATAGGAGGCCAAGGCACCCCTCCACAAAAGTGTGTCGACCCTCATTGAGGGCCCCCACTGAGCAAATAGTGAGGCCCATGGATCCTCATATGACCACCTGTCAAAGACCGAAGGCTAAAAACAAACACCAAACCAACTTTTTTATATAAATTCATATTGCCACATGTCAAAGGATTATTGATCCACTTAGTGTTTTTGAACAATGCCATGTCACTTTTTGACACCTTATTTCCCTGTCGCAAGAATACTTTAGCAAGATATATCTTGAGCGTCTAGACTCCGTTTTGTGTTTCAAAAGAAGCATTGAAAAGCTCTTGATGAATTCTTTGATGTGAAAATGGTTTGACCAAAAATTGAAGACTTTAAAAAATAGAACAGTACATGGATCCACCTGGATCACTCCTCTCCACTGTGAACTTTTGGACCTCTAAAAGTTGAAATTAATTGGTAATGAGGTGAGGGTATTTCTCCCTCACCATTCTAGATTCCATCCATTTGGCCTTATTTGGGTGCATCCATTTTAGACCAACACAAAGATACTCAACATCACCTCTTCATGAAGTCCACACATTCTTGTCAAGAATAGTATCTTCCTACAATTTTGTTAGATATTCAAGAGCAAAATCATCAATAGAAGGAATGGATACACTTTCATCATGATCAATAATCATTGGAGGCTCATACAATTTCAGATTTTCCATGTTTACAACTAAATAAATATGCATGTAAGATGGTAAATCTAATCGAAAAGAATTTGTACCATTTTTTTTCATAATCCTAAAAGGACCATACCAGATTGGTTTCAACTTTTTACCTTCACCTGTCAGTCTTTCCTTACTAATGTGAAGCCATACCATATCACCTACAACAAATTGGTGATCAAAATGATGTTTTTCATGTCTAAATTCATACTTGGCTTGACTTTTCTCCAATTGATTATGAATAGTCTGATGCATGAGCTGTATTTATTCAATGAACTTCTTAGCTAGAGTGACTTCTTTTGGTTCACCAACAGTTGTATCCTATCCATAGCAAACATCTAGAGGAGATTTAGGTAAGTATTCATAACAAACTTCAAATGGAGATTGCATAGTAGAAGAATGAAGTGCCCGATTATATGCATGTTGTATGTAACACAATTGTTCATCCCATAACTTTGGATGTTTATTACTATAACCCCTAAGCAAATGTACCATAGTTTGGGTCACAAACTCTGTTTACCCATCAGTTTGTAGATGAAATGCAGTGTTATTTTTTAGTTTAGTGTCCATTAATCCCCACAAAGTTGACCAAAACTCCCCAATAAATTGAGAATCTCAATCAAAAATAATTGAAGTAGGCAAACCAAAATCAACCCATACATGTTTAAAGAACAAGTGTGCAGTGCCTTCCCTAGTAATTTGCTTAGTGCAAGGAATCAAAACACACATCTTGCTAAATCTATCCACAACCACATATAAATAGTCATTATTTATTTGTGTCATAGGTAAACCCCCCATAAAATCCATGGAGATACTTTCCCAGGGGCAAGCAGGGACAGGCAGAGGAGTGTAAAGTCCTAGTTTCCTATTACTAGGTTTGCTTGTGTCACAAAGAGTACATCCCTTAATATATTTGGCAACATGTTCCTACATATGAGGCCAGTAACAATACATTTTCAAATGTGTAACCATTTTAGCAACTCCAAAATGACCAGAAATAAGAGAAGCATGTGCTTCTCTAATCATGTGCACCCTCTCATTTTGAGGAATACATAGTTTACCCAAATGATACAAAAGATTATTGTGTACATGATAGTCCAATTCCTCTACTTGTTTACTACTCATCAAGTCTTTATAGACATCCTAAAAATCAATATCATTAACATACTATTCTTTATAACTTTCATGAGACAAAGAACCATGTTTTAAAATAATAGATACAACAACCATTGGAGGCCTATATAGCATATTTGCAACCTTATTCTAAATACCTTTTTTATACTTAATCACAAGATGAAATTGTTGTAAGAAACTCATCCAATGAAAATGTCTAGACTGTTGTAGCTTAGTTTGTGATTGGAGATACTATAAGGGCTGATGATCTGTATGTATTATTGTTTCTTTGCCCATTATGTAATGTTTCCATTTTTTAACACTTTGAACCAATGCATATAATTCCTTATCATAAGTTGGATATTTTCTTACTGCACTTGTGAAGGTTTCAGAATGATAGCAAATTGGTTTCTTACCATGCATTAGAATAGCTCCCATAGCATACTCACTTGCATCTATCTCGATCTAAAATGGTTGTTGTATATTAGGAAGTGCCAAGACCAGAGTAGTACTTATCTTTTCTTTCAAAGTGTCGAAGGCTTTTTGATGTTTGCCTCCCCACTAAAAGACTTGTTTCACATTTGTCGAAGAATGCAAAGGTGATGCAATATATGAAAATTGACCAATAAACTTTCTCCAAAACTGTACTACACCAAGAAAACTTCTAACCTTAGTTGTATTAATGGGTGTAGGCTAGTTAATAATGAATTCCACTTTTTTAGGATCAATTTTCAATTTACCATGTCCTACAATGTAACCCAAGTATGTCAAAGAGGTCTTGCCAAACTCACATTTTAACATTTTTAAATAAAGTTTTTCTCTTCATAATGCATCCATGACTTTCTTAATATGGATCACATGCTCTTCCCAAGACTTGCTAAAAATCAATATATCATCTAAGTAGACTATAACAAAATCATCAAGGAATTGTCTAAAAACATCATTCATCAATCTCATGAAAGTAGCCGGGGCATTACACAACCCGAAAGACATCACAAGCCATTCAAACAATCTTTATTTTGTTTTAAAGGCAGTTTTCCACACATCACCTTCATTAATTCTTACTTTATCATATCCACTTCTCAAATCTAGCTTAGTGAAATAAATAGCATGTTTTAATTGATCCAAAAAATCATCAATATGAGGAAGAGGGTAATGATTCTTAATAGTAATTTTGTTTAAAGCATGAAAATCGAGACATATTCACCAAGTGCTATCTTTAACAAGTAATTATTTATTCTCCTCTCTATAAAAGATTGCTTTTATATCATAAAGATATGGGCTTCCCAAAACAATCCCACATATGTCCAATGGGACAACATCCAACTCAACCTCATCTACAAACTTGGACATGATGGCAAATCTCAGTCTACAAGTTTGTGAGACTTGTAGCTTTGCATTGTCACACACCCAACCTAGTGGATAAGGCTTTAGATGGGGATTGGTTTGTAAGCCTAACTTCTTAACAACCTCTTCAAAAATTAAATTTTCTTGTGAACCACCATCAAATAGAGTGTCAATCTTAGTATGTTTTGAAACAACTCTAATGTGGAACAATTCATTTCTTTTCTTATCAACATCCATAGAATTATATTTAGAAGAAGATGCATCATTTGATTACTTAGTGCTAAAAATTGAAAGAGAAGAATCATTATGCAATCCCATAGTTGTGATCTTATTTTCATCACTCGAATCTGAACCTAAGTCTTGAACTGTAGCATTAGTCTTCTTTTCCTTTTTTTGAAACCTTTTAAGCCTTAACTCAGGGTGTAGTTTCCAACACTTAAACTCATCATGATTTTTCTTAAAATGATTACAAAATGGTCTTCCTTCTTCTTTTTTAACAATAAAAGTGGATTTCTATTTACCCTTTCCTAATAAACTTTCCCCTTTAGATTGCTTAACATTAGATTGCTTACTTTTAACTTTATAAAAAAATTCTTTTGATTTTTTTCCTCTAGACTCTAAATGAGTGGCTTATACACATACTGTATCTAAATTAGTGGGATTGAACATAAGAATCATATGTCTTAAGTAACTATGTAGCACACCTATATATTTTAGCAATGTTTCTTGTGTGTAAAGAGGAACATTCAAAAGTAAAACTTTTTTCTAAATTCTTGTGTATAATCTTGAACATTTTGGCTGTTTCCTTGTCTGAAACTTTGTCAATCCATCATGGCTTGTTACATATAGCCTAAAAGATAAAATTGCTTTCTGAGTTCTTCAATAAATTCATTTCAAGTAGAAATCGAGTTACCTTTTTGAAGCTCAGCTTCCTTCAACTTACTCTCCCACGAGATGAGAGTTGTGCCCCCCATACAAAGACTAGCTAAATGAATTTTTGATTCATCCCCTATATTCTTTTGGACCTTACAATAAACTTCAATCTGCTTGATCCAATTATCCAACTTTTTGGCATTAACTTCACCATTAAACATTGGTAATTCAAACTTAATATTCAATTTTAGTGAAGGGAGAGATTCCACAATTTTTTTACCATCATCTGATGAAGAAGGTTTTTCAGTTTGTTTACCTTTCAATTCTTGTGAATCACCTTTCTCATTCTCATATTTCTTTTGTTTATCATGGTATAGTTCTTCAACCATGCTTTTCATCTCCATGAAGGCTCGACGGAAAGCTTGTTCGGATTCCATCTCTTCTTCAGTGATCCTTGAAGCACACCTTGAGCCAATATCTGGATTATACTCAACGAGTTTTCCTTCACCCTTTTGGGATTTAAACCTTTTCAACATACATTAGCAATCACTGTTAAATAACAACTGCTTTGATACCAAAAATTTGATCTGAAAACTGAAAATACAAGTGTAGAAAATACGAATAACACACTTTTGCATTTAAAAGATCTTTCTATTTCTCGACTTTTCCTTTAGATTTTGCATAAATAAATTAAAACCAAAATTAAAATGAAGATCAAAATTAAAAAATAGTGGAGAAAAATTAGAAGAAATCACCAACAAATTGATAACAGAGTTTGGCTTTAATAGCCTACGTCTCTGGGTCTATTTGAAGTGAGGACCATTTCCATTAATTTTATGCAATAAATGGCTTAAAAAATCAATACAAGTTTTCAATTCAGCTTCCCTAGTCTCTGCTTGCTTGTATAAACATCTCTCAGACCTGAAATTATTGGCCCAAGGCCGTACAAGGCTTAATTAATTCTCTAACCTTCTTAATTCTTTTACACAGTCAGCTGCCTAATACCCTTCAAATAGAAATTTGATCCTTTTATACCACTTCCAAACCCATGGCTCAAGTGGTCAAGGCTTATCTTTTTGCATGGGAGGTGTTGGATTTAAGGTATTGGCCTTCCCTTTAGCACCTTATCTCTTATCTATTAGTCCCACATTGGCTATTTTTAAATGGATTGCATGCTTCTTAAGAGTTGGTAGCTTCCTTGATGAGTGTCAACATCCCTTTTGGGGGAGACTTTGGTGCAAGACTTAGCTAAATGCCTACCTTAGGCTGCCATTAGAGAATGTGGGTAAACACGTGGTCTTGGCATGGTTTGTGTGTGGCGAAGGTGGATGATGTGTGTTGGTTGGTGATTCTGCCATGTGTTGGTTCATGGCTTCTTATTACAAAGTGAAAAACAATTATCCCACATTGGTGGGGCTTCGACAAAATTTGTAATTTAAATACAATGTTCAATACAATAACACATGAAGAATAGGAGGCCAAGGCACCCCTCCACAAAAGTGTGTCGACCCTCGTTGAGGGTCCCTAGCAAGAAAATAGATGGGCCCACGAATCCTCATATGACCACCTGTCAAAGATTGGAGGCTAAAAATAAACACCAAACCAAAAATTTTGTATAAATTCATACTACCATGTGTCATGATTATTGATCCACTTGGCGTATTTGAACAATGCCACATCACTTTTTGACACGTTATTTCCCTATCACAAGAATACTTCAGTAAACTATATCTCAAGCATCCAAACTCCATTTTGCATTTCAAAAGAAGCATCAGAAAGATCTCGATGAATTATTTGATGTGAAAATGGTTCAACCAAAAATTGAAGACTTTCAAATATAGAATGGTACATGGATCCACCTAGATCAAATTCCCACTTATCGATCACATATCATGGGAGCATATAAGGAGTAACTTTATAACCACTAATTCTCAAATAACTGAAGGTTAGGAATTGTATGAACCAAATCTCCCATCTTGATATCTATATGGTGGCCACAACTAATATTCTCATTTTGAAGAGTTCCTTTTCAAAGAACTAAATTAGGAAATTAGGAAAGCAATAACTTACCCTTTTGAAGTGATGTGTGTTCTCATTCAATGCTAGATAGGGATACAAATCATACACCATTGCCTTCCTAAAATCACCCACTATATGCAATCCATCAAAATATGTTCTACTCACTACAGCGTAAATGAGATATGAAGTCATATAAATTTATTTCTAAGGATGAGCCAAATGAATTTATACATCCATGTCTGATCATTCTTTTCTGTTTGATTTTCCACTATCTTTTACAACAATGTAATCATGTCATTTATCTCATTTTTAAAATTAGGCCTTGCAAGGTTTTTTGGAATCCATGTGGAAGAATGTTTTAGCTTAGTCAACCATGCATTATTGACTTGTTTAGCATATGCCATACTATTATCATCCCAAAAGCTTTGGGAGGACTTAGGATTCAAATGCACAAAGGATTCACAAGCTGGAATGTAAAAAACATTGTCCATTTATTCAGGAATAAAGCTCCCTCCTAATTGTCTCTGTGAATATCTTACCTCCCTTATCTATGAGTTATTGTTATTTGTCATGACCAAGACTAGCTCAGGAGATTGTATTGACATTGAGAATGTTGTCACCTGTGTCAATCCATTATCACAAATACTTTAACCAAGATCCATCTTATGCACTATGTTTATTCTTTCCTAAAACTTGTCTAAGTCTATGTGACCTAGATCAATCTCAGTGATATTTTCAACATTGGAATCCAATGGTGAATGAGGTGTCATGCCTTGAAATTGATAGTTCATTATTTCTTTTTATTTAATCAGAATCTCCTTTTCTATAATAAGGGATGAAGACATCAATTTTTACAAAGAAATTAACAATCAACAATATTTGTGGAAAAGCTTCTTATTTGCAAAAATGAGAAAATTAAACAACTTGAAGAAAAAATAAGTTATTTAATTGTAAATGAGACTCCGTACTCACAAGTTATCCATATAAATTGCTCGTGTGTTTTAACACTACCTATATAAAATTTAACTTTCCTATGACCAATTTCCCTACTTACAATTATTCCTATTTAATCTCTTATCTTTGATTATTTGGTAAACTTCCCTGGCAAACGAAAACAATCAATTTTTACTAGAATTTTTTTTAAATCTTTGAGTTTGCTGAAAGAAAATGTTTTTTCGATTTTTGGGAGAAAATAATTTAAACCATGATTTTTATTTATACAAATCAAAACCTCATTTAAAAAATAATAATAATAATTTAATCAAATCTTATCTTCACCCAAGAGCTATTGTTTTTTGAAATTTCACTTTCTATTTTCAAGGGTGCAACATAACCATGCAATTCTCAATTTACAAATAAAAGCAATCAAAACCCGCTCTTTTCAATTTTATACCCTCTTTAACCAAGTCCGTATAATCTAAAATTTTCACATATAAAGCCAAAAGTTCTACCACCTTTTAATTTCTTCTTCCACCAATTCACCTTGGTTGTACCATTCAACTTTACTCAAAAACATGTGTCATTCATTTTTTTTTCAAACCCACATAGTCATATCGCTGGGTATAACCAATTCAAAATTTTGAAAACAAAATATTCTATTTTTCCCAGTGCTCCATAGTTGTACATCTTGAGCATGAGCATATGAAAAAAAATATTCTTTATTTTATTTTTAATACCTCCCTTGTACATTGTACAGTGGTCGCATAATGTGGAATATTAATGAAAAATTTAAAAAAAGTTTTAAACTTCCAAACAAATCTTTAATCAAGTCATATGACCCATGTGGCTAAATGAAAGAACAAAAAATTTCGTATGTATTAAGCGTATGACTATCCGTACAATGACCATACATCTTAGAATTTTGATAAATTAGTCCAAAAAATAATTTAAATAATCATAAATTTGAATTTTATAGGTGAGTTGTACAGCTGCACTTGAGGAGAAAATGGAAAAAAAAAATGATTCTTACTTAATATTTTAAAACTCTATGTGGATTTGCATGACCATTGGTTGAATGAAAATGTTTGTTTAATTATTTAATTATTCCTCTTAAGCACTCTTGTACTGCATTTTTTGGTTGAATAATAAATTAAAATAACTTTTTTTCATTTATTTGCTTTCCTTCCATGAGCCTAAATATTTTCCTTTCTAGCGGATCATGGCTAAAACACAAAAGAAAATTCAATTTTTAATTTACTAAAACTGCCATAGTTGAGCATGAAAGTTGAAAATATTTTTTATAAGGGAATACAAATTTAATTTAACATCACTTGATATAATAACCGTATTTGCATGATTACCAAAAAAATTAAATGAATTTGCATGGAAGTTGAAAAAGGAGAGCTAAATTTACAACGGTGATTTTCACCGTTAAAAAATATAATTGAAACATGGAGGTTAGATTTATACATCTCTTATAAATGTAATTTACATTTACATGATTTAGGGAAGCATGATTTGCATTTACATGACTTGCCAAAATAAAATTTGGAATCACACAGAGAGGGGAACACAGAGAGGGGAAAATCAAAAATATTTTACAATTTATAAAAAGTTTTAAATCAAATTTTCAATTTTCATGGAAACCCAAAACAAATTTATAATTTGTATGAAAATCTAAAACAAAATTGAAAATTACATGGGAGTTGAAAATGATTTTACAATTTACACGAAAATTGAAAATAAAATATGCAAATTGCACGTAACACAAAATTGATTTTACAATTTTTACCAAGTGGAAAAAAAGAAATTGTGATTTGCAAAACTTCTTGATAAGTAACGTGTGTTTCCACAACTTATAAAAATTTAAATGGTTTTTTAAAATTAAGGGAAATGTTAATAACTTTTTGCATGAGGGCCTCAAATGCTTTTAAAACAATTTGCGGTAAAAAGTAATTTGGCCATAAATTTTTATTTAATCAAAATTTAAATAATTATTTAAAAATTTTGAATTTTTTAAAATTTTGATGGTTTCAAACTCAATTAAAAAAAAAATAGCCATTAATTACAAATTGAATTTCTACCAGTTTTGATCTATTTTCAAAAATCATGACAATAGCTAGCTCTGACTGAGATTTCAAATTACAAGGAATGAAAATAATTTAAATTATATGGTTTCGTAGGCTAACACTTTATCCATTAGAAAATGGAATCTTCAACAACTTTGATATATTTTAAAAATATCTAAATCTATGATCTTTAATAAAAGCGTTGGGTCCTCAATCCATCAAAGAATTGTAACATGTCAAAAGATAGTGTATGTGAGGGTTAGGTACTCAACCTAATAGGTGCTTTGACATATCAAAAGATAGTGTATGCAAATATGAGGTACTCAACCTGGTAGTTGATTTTACGTACCCAAAAATATAGTGTCTATGAGGAAATTTTAATGTTGTGTTTTTACATAAATTAAAATGAGAAGAGAGAAGTGTACTTTATATTCTTCATGATTATCTCTTGAATACCAACCTAACCAAGGATCAGACTAAGTGAATTTGACATTTTCATTTGTGTAAGACTATCATCTATATAATTATCCAATTTGAAGGTGTACCATCATTTGAAATGATAGATGTTTTGATGTGAATAGGAACATTTATGTAGCAACAACTCATCTAGCTATGGATTTATTGATTAGTATAATTAGGCAAAATGGTAGGGATTATTTGAGATAGAAACCCTTGATAGAATGAAGTAATAAAAAGGAGAAAAAATGAGAAAGGAAAGAACATAGCAACACAAATTAAAAAGAAAGACTATGAAAGAAACACAACCAAAATTGTATTTACATATACACAAAAGAGGACTACCTAGTTCTTCATAGATATAGTGTTTCAAATATTTCTTGCTAAAGGGAAATAATAGATGATTTTAATCATGATATTCTAGGTATAAATTATTATTACCATAGAATCTCCTAATATTGAATGGCCCCATCCAAAGTGAATCAAACTTCTCATGACTCCCTTTTGGTTCTCTACGATTATCTTAGAGTAGAACTAGATCTCTTACTTGGAATTCTCTTTTATTTGCCTTCTTATCAATGATAACTTTGAGATGAGCCTAATGTTCTATAATTATGTCAACCCCCTGTGTCATTTTTTAATCCACTTATTTTAGGTAAAAGATTCTTTTATCTATTGGGCTTTAAAATTTTAGATTCTCAATTGCTCTAAAAAATTGCAAGTCAGGTAACTTGAGAGTTATGAAAATCACAACACCTATTCCATATAATAATTGGAATGGAGACCTGATATTTGGCTAATAATAATGAGATTTGATAATTTTATATGTTGTTACCATGGTAGAAAAGTTCCCTCTATGGGATTGATCATTACTAGAAATTTTTTTGACTATTTTTACTACTACATAAACATGCTTTCCTCAAGAGAATACTTCAATTTGTAATCCTTGAGATTAAAACTCATGAAGGCAATTGTAGTTTTTATACCCTTATTTTTTTTTTGAATAAATATTGTTGAGAGTGTATGCTTTGAAGGTTAGTATTAAATAATGAATTCTTTCTTAAAATAAGGATAAACCAATGTTGGTGCACAAGAAATAGCAATCTTTATATTTTCAAACACTTTTTTACCTTCATTTTTCTAATTGAAATAAGGTTTTCCTTTCATCATATCTACAATATGTCTGGTGAGATCTACAAAATATGAAATGAACCTCCTCAAAAAGTTCATTTTACCAAAGAAAGAAAGCACTTCTAGTTTATTGGTTGGTAGGAAAAGTTTTTGAATCACCTGAACCTTTTTTGGATCTATTCTTATTCCTTATTTAAAAATAATAAGACCTAGGAGTTTACCTTCAGTCACTCCAAAGATAGATTTCTTAGGGTTAATAAAAATTTCATGCAAATGATACTTTTCAAAAACTCTCTCCAAATATGCATAGTGATCTTCTCAATTTTTTTAGAAAACTATCAAGCCATCGAGATCCACTACAATGATTTCATTCTTCAATTCTATGAATTCCAAGTCCATTACCTTGTAAAAATTATTTTATGCATTATTCAATATAAATGGAATTCATCTGTATGCAAAATTTCCCCAAGGTGTTATGAAATTTATTTTATGTTGATCTTCCTTATTTACCTCAATTTTCTTATATCTTGAACCATCAACCATTGAAAACATCTCAACATCTTTTATTGCCTAGAGAACTTGATCTATGAATAGCAATGGATAATTGTCTTTAAGGGATGCTTGCTTGAGGTTCTTAAAATTGACACATATCCTGATTTCACCATTATTTTTATGAACTGGCACTATGTTAGCTAAGCAAGTTAAATGGTGGATAGGAAAAATAATGTGAGCATCAAGCATATTTTTCAATTAGGAAATAATTGTTCCTCTGATTTTAGGATTATATTGTCTCAATTTTTGTATGAAAATTTTTGCATCAAGATTTAGAAGATCATATGTTGCATCTCTCTGAGATGAAAAGACTTAAGGTCTATGTATGAATATACGAGTATATAAATATACTTAGGGATAAGGCTAACAAACTTCTATTTTTATTCAAGTGAGCAACTTTTTCTAATATTGATGAACCTAAGATGTTCTTATGAACCAATGTTTACTTTTTCATAGTTGACAAAATCAAGAATTCTTTTTTGCATTTTACTCAATACAAATCTATCATATTTATCAAATAATTCTTCTAAAAAGACAAAGACTTTAAGAATTTTATTTCCTTTCAACTTAATAACACATTCTTCACCTTGTTTGTTCATAATTCCTTCTTTTGATCTATGAACCAAATATTCTTTATATAAGGAATCACTACATTTAAAGTACAAATTTCTAAAAATGTCTACTTTATCAAGGAAAGAGATAATCTATTGATTGTCATTAAAAACTTCATAATTATCTGCATTGTGTAGGACACTCAGTCTATATATTAGTTAAATTATATTTATTTCTATACCAATATCTACATGGGGAATCCTCAAAGAAGTTGTTACTACCAATGCACTAGCTTTATATTTATTCTCCCTAAGGATTGTATTAATAGAGAAAGCATCAAATATTTCAATGTCATCCTAAACTTTATTCCTATAATGCCTTATATGATCATTCTTCACTTGGTATTAAAATTTTACTTATTTCATAATGAGTTCAACATCACCCAAGACTTTTAAATTCCTAATTCCAATATCTTTTGTTGCTTTCAATCCGTGCAAAAGTGCTTCATATTCGACTATGTTTATGCTACAGTCAAATTACAACTTGAAGGGAAAATGAAAAATTTATTTAGACAAAGATATCAAGATCACTCCTACACCTAAACCTATTGATGAATACTACCATCAAAATTCATATTCCAAACATCATTTGTATTTGATTGCATGATTTTTGGTAACTCTATATCTTTCTCTATCATCTAAAGATAGTTACCAATCCTTGCATCTTCATACAAAATATCTAATCTAAGATCATCAACTTTTTGCATTATATATTTCATTTTCAATTCAGGCTCTAGATGTTGTTTAATTCCTTTAACTGGAATCATAGCATGTGATAAATCCAATTGGATTTCACCTCTCCATTCTTTGAAAAACTTTCTACCCAAAATAATGTCATAAGCTACTAGAATGTATGTGACCAAAATATTTATTTTTATTTGCTTTTGGGGAAAATATGCCAAAACCACATGTGCATCTTTAATCTATCTAATGAGAGAAACTTGTTTCACATCCATGGAATAACAATTCCCAAAGGTCTTAGTATAGGTTAGGCCAAGAGCATGAGCAACTTTACTAGGCATGACATTGTTTGAGGCTTCTATGTCAATAATATAGTTAGTGACTTTGCATCCCTTGAATAATAGGGAAATGTAGAAAGTGTCAACTTTATTATATATGGAAGTGACTATGGCCATCGAGTTGAATTAATTTTAAGTAATAAGGTTAGTTAGGATTCCCTTAAAATTGGCCTTTTAAGCATTTATATTTTTCCTTTAATGATATCAACTAATCTATCTAACGTCTCTAGATATGTTTTCAAATACTTGGCTTGTGACATCTAATTTTTTTTCTTGTTGACATATTCAATTATGTCAAATATAGGTAAATAGATAGAAGGGGTCTCAATAGGTTGAGAAGTATTGACATTAGATGAACTACATATTAGTGTTTGTTTTACTTTTATTTGCATTGGTGAGGTAGTTCTTTATGAGAGGATAACCTTTAGAATTTCCTCTTGTGAATCACTAGACATATTTTTTTTATCTAAATTATATTGTAGGAACGTGTGTACAAAATCACCACCATGTTCTTCAATTTCACATTTTTGAAGTTTTGGATTTTTTGATTCAACTTCTTCATATCCAAATATTTCCTTAGTTTTTAAGACTACATTCACTCGTGCATTAGTGTTTTGTTGAGGAGGGGCCTCAAGTGCAAGTTTTGGTTGAAGAGCTTGCAATCTATAGAGATATCTTTGAAAACCGAATGTAATTACTCCTTAAAATATCTTAGTATAGTGTGGTAATGGTTTTCCAAGGTATTTTCTTTTTGAGATCCATTATATCATTATCCATTTAATGTAAAAGTTTATCAGTTAAAGATTGTCCTAAAATTTGAGTCTTATTCTTTGAAGGCTCTTTTTTAAGTTTTCTAGACATTATCATTTTGTATTTGATGTTAATAGATAATTCTTGGGCTACTTCCAATTCTAGTACCCTATCCCTCCTCAATTAATAACTTACTTTAGCCAATTAAGATTGATAAAGAAGCATTTTTAAATTTTCATCTATTGGTCATGTAGTATATAATATCTTAATTATCAGCTTAATTTATTTAGTAACAAACTCTCTAATACATTCATCAACTTCTTTTTTCATTTATGTAATCTGAGCAAGCAAAGCAAGGGCATCTTCAACTAGTTTAAATCTATTTTCAAATTTAGTCTTCATAGTATTCCAGTTAGTGGCAGATCCTAGAGTTAGGTGATAAAACCAATTTGTAGTCCCATCATGTAGTATTTTGATGAATACAGTGATGGCAACATCTTCATGCTCTATGACTAAAATGCCAAATACAACATTGAATAGTGTAAGGTATTCATCTAGATGTTTCTTTCCATCTCCATGGAATTTTGGAAAGTTACTTTTTGACCTTTTTGTAAGGTCATGTAATTTTCCTAAATCTAATGGAATAATCACATTCCCCATGGTAATGCCATAGTTTAAAAAAATTCTTGTAAGGGAATGATGATTCCTGATAAGAGATGAGTTCAGCTTGTCAAAGTTCCTCCTTCAAGTTATTTTTTTTTCTTAGAGGTTGAGATAAGACTAGTTATTCTTTTGAATTTTATTTGACATTCAGGGCTCAACTTGAAGTTAGAATGTTCTTGTAACTTATAAAAAGGGTCAACTTTATCTTTTGACTTACTAGCTCAATTGAATATCTTTTTTGCCAGTTTGAAAGAGAGTTATTAGCATTAAGGTGAAAGTTGAAGTTGAATAGCTCTCTGAAAGGGCCTTATTTTTTATACTCTTTATGAAACTAATGCTTCTACTCTCTATATTAAAACTCCCTGATCTTATTCTTATTCTAAGATTCTAACTACTCTATGAAAATGTGTTGAACTCATCCTATTATCCCAAGTAAAATTTCTCAAATCTAATAAAATATCTTCCTTAGTTTACATTAGCTGATCAAGATTAGGTTGAATAACTGGAGATTGAGGTGATTGAATTTTAATGAGAAGAAACTTTAGTTGCATAAAGTGTTTGATTATCTATATAAAATTATCTTCATGTTTGTCTCCTAACTTGTATTTTTAAAGCAATCTTAAAATTTATCTGAGAAATGGTAGCATGTGTTTCTTTTACATCTAATTCATCTATAATAGTATAACAATATTGTTGGCTAATAGATTTGTCCTTATCTAAAAATGTTTTATTTTGACTCCATACCCTTCTTTCAAGAACAAATAAGTTAAACAACAAATGGGTGAACTATCAAGACTAGTTCCCCTCTGAATTAAAGTATAGCTCCCTTTAAGATTTTCAATGATTTCAAATATTCAAATACACTTTTAACCAGAAAGTATTTAAAGGCAAACTAACATCCATACATTATCATGCTATGTGTTGTTCCCAAAATTAGCGACGCTCATTTTTGGAACAACTCCTATGAAACTTATATGTTTCACTCTAAGTTCATCACTCGAGACAAGTTTCTCCTGATCTCGAGCGTAGTTGACTAACTCCTTGAAAAGTTCACAAACTTTCATCATTACAATTTCTCAAGAAATGTGAAATTCGTTGTGGTCTCGATAAAATCAAGATGTCAAGTTTTTGATAAATTTTAAAGAATTAGTGTTTTTAGTTTACATGTAGGAGCGGCATTTTTTGCTGCCCTTGCATGTTGTTTTTTGTTAAATATGCAAGAGCAACATTTTTTTCTACCCTTTCATGTTGATTTGTGTTAAATGCAAAGGCGGTGATTTTCTCTACCCTTACATCTTTTCATGTAAGAGCAATAAAAATCACCGCCCTTACACTTCAAGCCCCTCCCCGCATGAGTGGTGATTTTCACCACTTTTTCAAATTTCTTTTTCTTCATCATGCAAGGGTGGCAATTTTTGCCGCCCCTGCATGATCTCAATTTTCATGTATGACATTTATGACTATGTGCATTGAGTGGTTGGCATCGGCTTTGCCCCTTTTAATTACTGATTTGAGCCTCATTTGATCCATTCCAAGTTGTTTGCTCCTCCTCCCTGTAATCGATCGATCGAGTGCGCTAGTGGGATTGTAATTTTTCTAGCTTCAAGCATGGAATTTCAATTTTATCAGGTTAGTTTTGCATTCTTGTTTTATTTCTAAGTTTTCTTTTAGTTCTTTCTCTTTTATTTTAAGTTCTAGTTTTTTCTTTTTTTCCTTTGTAGGTTGTTTATTTCTTCTTTTTTCTTCTCCCTCTCCTCTTCATTAACAGTAAAAACTCAAAAACTCAAAATATCCAAAAAAACCATTAACTAGTGTAATGGTGGTCATTTTCACCACCTTTACACATTACTAAATGAACCAGTGTAATAATGGCAAAAATTGCCGCCATTACACCATCCTTTGCCATTCGTGTAAGGGCGGCAATTTTCATTGTTCTTACACAAGTTTTCCACCCATGTGCATAGGCAGTGATTTTTGTCACACTTGCACAAAGTTCACATGTAATGGCAGCAAAAATCATTGCCTATGCTCAAACAATATTTTCCTCACATGTAAGGGTGGTGATTTTTGCTGCCCTTGCATGCATTTCCTTAGATTTTCCTAACTCTGGGAAATCTCAATTTTTTGCCTTTCTAAGCCTGCTTCCCTGACTTTTGTACCTGCTCACACCTTAGCCCTTCAAGCTCATTCCCATGGTTGTGATCACCAACATACAATTTTCCCAGATCAACCAGAAAAAGAAACTCTATCCCCGTAAGATGGTGTGCAACTGGAGACAAGAATTTCTTCTTCCCTACTTAGCACACCTATTGTAACTCCTATTTTTCCAATCAGTGTTCCCTCTTCTGGACTAGCCTATCCTCTTAAAAAAAATTTTGATGACCCTCAATGCATTTTTGGAGATATTCTTCATTCCTCAGGGTCAATTCCCAGTCTATCATCTCCATCTTTTGATGTCAAAGATAGTTCTACTTTCAATCATTTAGTAGAAGGTGCAATTCTTACTGATAATCCATCCATTATTTCCACCATTAGTGTGAGTGTGACTCCAGTAACCCCAACTATGCAGATTGATCCTAATGTAAGTACTTATGTGCTTCCACCTTGGTTGTCAGCCTATACTCCCAAAAGGAAGAAACAAGCCATCTCTCTGGATGACTTTGATTTCAATAAAATGGTGCCAATAAAGCCAAGGCTCCCAAGAAGCCAAAAGTTCTTTCAAAGATGATTGGGGATAAGGGACACAAATTCTTGAAAGTTTCAAGACCCTCAATAAATGAAAATCTTAAAAAAATTGATGTAAATGACTACTCTATCTCTTGAATTGAGTTAGGAAAGATAACTCATGAAAGTGCTAAGAGCGATATGCAGTCAGCTATGGACATCCTGGTTTAGAAATTTGATAGAGAAAGAGAAATGAAGGACCATTATAAAGCAATGGTGGAACAATTGACTATAATAATAAGGAGAATAAATTTCACTCCAAAAATAGTAACTCTAAAGGCTATCTCCATCAATAACCCTATGATTTAGAAAGTAGAAAGGACCTATCTCAAGGGAAAAGTACTTGAAGAGTACTTGGACAAGATGCATACACAAGGAATTTCCTTGCTCATAAAGTTGTCTGAGAAAATGGATAAGATGAGAAAAGTGAGAGCAAAACTAGATGACCTTATCAATATCATTTCTCAAGATATTAAAAGCATAAAAAAATATCTTGATAAGTGGATGGATATGAAGAAGTTGAAAATAAGCACCCTCGTATCAATTGGCATCATTGCTGATAGAGATTCTTATATTGAGACTAAATAACCATTGATATATAGGATTCAGGTGCTTAAGGAATTGATCAGTGACCTCGAATCATTAAAGGACCTCAGTGATCAAAGTGACATCAGTTTGTTGCACAAGTTAGAGGAGTTGCCTTGCAAGCTTACATCATAAGACAACCAATTCCTTTTAGCAGAAGAAATGGTTCAAGAATTTAAAGGTATGTTTCAAAAGGAGTTTGAAGATAAACCATTCTCAGTAGCCTTTGTGGACAATATATTGGATAATCAGTTAACTCTGGATAATCTAAAAACTAGGTTAACTAGTCATGCAAAATCAGTCACAGCAGTGAAAGATGCCATAGTCAGGGCAAAGATGATTTTCAAGAATATTGTTACTCCAGATAGTATCAGGATAAAAGCAGCTATCACCATGTACGATGCTCATGTAAAGAAAGATGGAGCTACAAATTGAGTCAACTTTCCTTTGATTTGATTTCATTTTTTTAAATGCACTTTTGTAATCACTTTGGACATTTGCACATGTACTTTTGTCATGTGTAACTACATGTAAAAATATGGAAAGTCCAAAGTCAATAAAGACTCCCATCTTTGACTAGAAAAAAGATATTTAAGTTTTTTTAAAAAATCTTCAAGGTCTCTTCCTATAAATAAGGAGAGCCTTTTTTTAAAAAAAAAGCGGGGGGGGGTTGATCTTTTGGTAATAACAAAAAAAAACTCTACCCAAATTGAGATGCCTTTTAAGACTTTGAGCTAGATTGTAAATCATATTTTCTTGAATGAATGAGAAAGCGAGTGACTTTTAAAACTTTGTGTTGGAATAACTTGTATTGTTTGAGAAATTATTCTTATGTCTTTTTCCTAAATACTATCTCATTTATTTGATTAAATAAGCAGAGCGCGTGGAAATTATCTGGGAGATGTTTTAAAGTTAATTATGGAGACTTTGTGATGTTATAATTGCCTTTAATTTATGTCTTTATATTTTAATGAGAAGGGTATTATAAATGCTTTGTACTAATTTTATCCTTTGTGATCTTATAGTCTATTGTAGTTTTCAGTGGAGACTTTAAGCTACACTTCATTCTACTTTTATATACATTATAAATTAGTAAGGGAAGCAATGGAAGACTTTGTGATTTTGTGAGTTTCCCATGGATCTAGTTACTACCTGGGAAGTTTTCCTACTATTTACCAAACATCATTTCTGAAAGAAGAGGAATGCCTTCAGTAATTACACAATAATTCTTCTTTGCCTTGTGAACATCATCTCTAAAAAAAGAGAGATGGATGGTATGATCTCACCCCTAAGTCTATTTTTAGTTTATATTAGTATATTATAGTTTATAGGGAGCCTCCCCTTACTGAGAGGAGAGATTTATCTCATTATATTGTGGTTGATATACCCATTTTTCCTTCAGTTAGTTGATGACAAAATATTCACCCAACAATTTTTGGCAACTATGTTGAGGATCAAACGTGCAATTTAAAGCCTCAAGATTCAAATTGAAGCATTTCCAGTTCTCTTCCATTCTAAACTCTAGTAGATTCATGGTATACATGAAGCTAGAGAGCTCAAGGAATTTTTGATCTTATATTTGAGTTGGTGCAACAAAATAATTTTGATCTTTCTCCATAATTCTGCCTTCAGTGAACTAGGAGTTTTCCTCCTACCAATGTCAAATCTCCAATACCAAGTGAAGCTTCTAGTTTTAGCACTAGTAGATTTTTGTCCATATATACCTCACCAAGGTTTGTTATCCCTCCTTTCAATCGTCACATCGTGGTAGCCCAAGGTCCTTGGGGTAGCACTTTTGGCCCTCTCAATCTAACCCCACCTTTACATGAACTACCTCATAGTTTAAGAAAGAATTTTCTCAAGTTCGATGGTGATGGCAAGGTTCATCCTGATGAGCATATTATAGATTTCTACATAGCATGTGGTGTGATAGGCATTAAATATGAAGATATAACGGTGACGTTCATATAACTTTGAAAGGCACTACCACAGATTGGTTTTATCACCTTCAAGCTTAGACAATAACTAATTGGGACACTCTCAAGGCTAGATTTAAAATTGCAGAAGATGCACATGCCTTGTTGGCTCAGCTTACACAAAAGAAGAAGGAACCCCATGAGCCTATGTGAGACTTTATTGCTAAATTCAATAAGCTGAGGAACATAGATCCTACAAATTCTCAGCCAACACTAGAGAATCTTAAGTGCTTTTTCATCAACTCTCAACTTCCTGAAGTAAGTTTTTTGTTGAGGTGGGCAAGCCCTATAGATCTTTCTATAGCCCAAAATTTGGCTACTAAGGTTGAAGATGATCTTATCTTGATAGGTAAGATAAGAAAAGATTCTAATAAAAATAAATTTTTCTCATCTACTGAAATTTCTTTTACAAGCACTGCTAACCCTATGGTGCAAAAGCTGGCAAATGAATTGTTGGCTCTGAAAAGACAAATGTCCCAAGGTATGTCTGCTCCTCCTTATCAAGAGATGCCAAGGAGGACATTGCCCAATCATTCATATCAAGGCCATGCTACCAAAAATCAAGGGAAATCTAATCATTTTCTTCCCGTATAGGGGAAGCTTGTCATTGAAGCAGCACCGGCCAACTCAGTAGTTGGTTATCATGAAGCCGAACATGATCTTTCTTTCCAACCTAAATTAGACCAAGAAGATGATGCTAATCTCTTTGTAGAAGAAGGAGAATAATTAGCTAGTGACTTCAATATTGTTTTTTTGAAATACCAAGACGAAGCTAAGAAAACAAAAGAGGTGTTTGATGGATCATATGTTGTCTTTACTAGGTCCCAAAATCAGTTGAATCAACATGCTAATAAGGGAAAAGCAAGAGAAGCACCTCAACCAGTAGTCTCAATTGCTAAATAGGGGACTTAATTGCCTTTCCAATCAAAAGACTCGATGACCAATAAGAAAGTAAGTACCTTAAACCATCATGTACCTTTTGTTTCTATTTCTCAGACCAGTACCATACCTAATAAAGATCAGGATGATGTACTTTCTTCATTTGTTTCTAGTTTATTTCAATTATTTGACATAAATGATCATGTTACAAAGACCAAGATTCAAATGACTAAAGTTGAGTACTTGTGAGCCAATCCTAAACATTTTGATAGGTTGGTTGAATACATAAAAAATAAAACCATCCCTACAAGACAAGATTTTTCAAAGATGAATCATGATTCCTCAAAGAACAAATCCACTCAGAATAATATTATTTCTACTCCTATTTCCCCTAGGAAAATATAACTTTTCTATGTTTCCCTTTTGATAAATGGTTATAAATTGAGCAACTGTATAATAGACTCTAGAGCCTCTAACAATGTTATGCCCGCTAAAGTAGCAGATTCTCTTGATCTCACCTTAACTAAGACTTTTAGGAGATGATTCTCCATAGAAAATAAGCAAGTACCACTCTTGGGTCAAATCAAAGATGCCCAATTTGCATTTGTGGCTTTTCCAGATAAAAGGATTAAAATGATAGTCTTCATAGCCAATGTTCCAGCTTCCTATGGCATTCTGTTTGGACAAATTTTTTGTAAAGACATAGGTAGAGAGTTGAATATGGATCTGTTTGAAGCAAAGATACCTGTTAAAGGCATCATGAAAAAATTTCTTCTTGAGAAAAAGTCAAAATATATTATCACCCAAACATCAAATCTTGAAGCTGAAATTTTATTTGAATTCATCAGGAATGGGTAACTATTTTTTGACCACTGAAGATGTTTTTAGCTCATCAGATGAATGTTCTTTAAGTGAAAATTTAGGAAATTCAAATAGAAAATTAGAATAATTGTTAGAGCAAAGTTTAGTTGACAAATAATTTTCCCTTACTAATGAAGAGAAATCTTTGAAAAGATCAAATTCTAATAATGTTTGGATTTTAAAATTTGATGATAGTTGCTCTTCTACCAGTTCTGGATCCAGAATTATTTTGATATCCCCTCAAGGATAAATTTTTCCCTATTTGTATAAGTTGCAATTCAACAATACCAACAACACTGCTGAGTATGAGTCTTTGCTACTTGGATTGAAAGCTGCTCATGCTAAAGGTATTAAGATTATTCATGCTTAGGGAGATGTTGAACTGGTGGCTTGTTAGATAAGGAATCTATACCAAACTAAAAATAAAAGATTGTGATATTATCACAATCTTGTATGGGATTGTATTGAAGGTTTTGATGCTTTCAATATTTCTGTTGTGCTAAGAAAATTCAATGATCATGCAGATTTATTGGCTGTCTCTGTGACCCTCATGGTTCCTCATAAATATTTCAAAGGGAATAAGTACACCATTGAGATGGTCTTTTGATCAAGTGTACTTGATAATACCAATCATTGGCAGGTGTTTAACAAGGTTGATCAAATCATTGCTTTCCTAGAAAAGGTGGACAGCTTTGAGGAGCTTTATTTTGAAGGTAGCGAATCTCCACCACGGGAATCAGTTCCCAAAATATAATTCAAAAATTGGTGAAGAGTTTCTTCAACTCAAGGGGAATAAAATTCTAAAAGGTTTGGTTTCTCTTGAAAAGTTATTTGATAAGCATGATAGGTATGTTAAGCAGCAACAAGTGGATTCAAGTTCCTCCAAGGAGTTTGATCAAGTAAATTTGAGTATAATGGAAAATCTCAAAATGGTCAACATTGAGAATTATTGCACTTCTGATGTAAAGCTCAAAAACATTGCTCTCCTTTGCCATTAAATTGATGTTTTGGCATATTCTTATGATGACCTAAAATCTCTTAGCCCTGAAGAAATTTGACATAAAATTCCTCTTAAAGTTAGGTCATTACCTCATAAGTAGAAGCAAAGGTAATACAACCCCAAAATATTGGGTACTATCCTTTCTGGAATCCAGAAGATGCTCAATGCAAAAATTATTTGTCCAATTCATCACTCCACCTGGATTGTGAACATAGTTCCAATGAGAAAAAAGAATGGAGAAATTTGTATTTGTGTTGATTTCAGAAACTCAAATCAATCTTCTCTAAAGGACAACTACCCCTTACCCATCATGGATCAAGTAATGAAAATAGTGATTGGTTCAAAAAATTTATCAATGTTAGATGGTTTTTTTAGGTATAATCAAGTGGAAGTCAATAAAGCAGACTAACATAAAACTACTTTCACTACCCTATAGAGTACTTTTGCATATCACAGAATGCCTTTTGGTCTAATCAATGCTAGCGCCACCTTCTAGAGAGCAATAGATCTTGCCTTCAGAGATGAAATGGGGAAGTTTATTGTGGTATATCTTGATGACTTTACCATTTTTTATAGACATCATCCTAATCATGTGCATCATTTAAAACAAGTGTTGGAGCACTGTCGGAAAAATAGTATCTCTCTCAATCCCAAGAAGTCAATTTTTGGGGTTGCAAAAGGTAGACTTCTCGATCATATTGTCTACTGAGAAGGCATAAAAATTGACTCAAAAAGAGTCAAGTCTATCCAAAATCTTACTCTTCCTACTAGTAAGACTACAATTCATTTTTTTGGAAAGGTAAATTTTCTACAGAGGTTCATTCCTAAATTTGCAAAAAAGAACTCGCCACATTATTGACATGATGAAGGGTAAGGCCACTTTCTATTGGACTACAAAAGGCAAAGCAACATTTTGAAGATATTAAGAAAGTGATCACCCATGCCTCAATCTTGATTTGCCTGAATTATACCAAAGACTTCATAGTATACATCTATGCTTTTGAACATTCACTTTTAGCTATTTTGGTTCAACAAAACAAAGAAGGTGTAGAATCTCCCATATCATTTATGAGTTACCCTCTCAAAGCTCATGAATTTAAATATTCAAATATAGAGAAGCATGCTTATGCCATGGTTAAAGTGGTAAAGCATTTTAGATTTTATATCTTGAATTCACATACTGTTGTTTCGGTGCCTGATACAATAGTGAAGTCCATTCTAACTCAACAGGAGTTTGGTACTAAAATAGGCAATTAGATTGCTAAAATTTATAAGTTTGATCTTAATATCAAACCTACTAAAATTATGTAGGGAAAAGGTCTCTGCCAACTGATTCTAATAACAGACTAAAGGAAATAGGACATGAAGGAACTGAGGTCAAAGATGTGCCTACAATTCTCTTCGTCACTACTATTGATGAGTGGTATTCCAATATCACTCATTTTCTTACCTATGGTGAGTGTCCCACCCATTTGTCTTATAAAAAAATGGAATGTTAAGTTAAGGCTGATAACTATGTCTTGTGGGATAATGGTTTGTACAAAAGAAGCCTTGATGGGGTATTTCTTCATTGCGTTGACAAGGTGCAACAAAGTAAACTTTTGGAGTCCTTCCATAACTTGGCTTTTGGAGGACATTTTTTTACACCAGTAATGGCTCACAAGATTTTATGAGCTAAATACTATTGGCTTACACTATTTCAAGATGCGTACACTTGGGTACGTAGGTGTGAGTTGTGTCAACAGTTCATTGGAAAACTTAAATTGGCCGCATTGCCTCTCAAGCCAGTGGTAATTGAAGAACCATTTCAATAATGGGGTATTGATTTCATTGGCGCTGTGAACCCATTATCAAGTGCTAAACATGACTATGTTCTCACCATGACATACTATTTTACCAAGTGGGTGGAGGCCATTCCAACCAAGCATGTTATTTCATAAGTGGTGTGTAATTTTCTTAAAGAAAATATCATCTCCCAATTTAGGGTCCCAACTAAGATTGTAACAGATAATGCTTCTTTTTCTCCTCTCATGAGGTTACTAAGTTTTACTACAATTACGATATTATTCTTTCCCACTCCTCTGACTATTATCTACAAGGAAATGGTCAAGTATAATCAAGCAACAAAAATATGGTTACTATTATCAGAAAATTGGTAGATGATAATCAGAGAACTTGACATAAAGAATTGTTCGATGCTTTATGGGTAGATAGGATTACACCCAAAAGGGCAATAGGTATATCACCATTTTAAATTCTGTATAGTTTGAATGTGGAGATACCAATCACCCTAGAACTACTATCACTAAAGTTGGCAAAGGAAATTGAAGATCAAACTTTCAAAAATTCTATTGATAAAAGGATCATGTGCCTAACTAAACTAGATGAGCAACAAACTATGGTAGTGGACCATATTACTACACATCAAAATTAGGTAAAGAAACTCTTCAACAAAAAAGTAAGGATTCATGATTTTCAGATCGGAGATCAAGTCTTGTTGTGGGACAAAATGAGAGAACCAAAGCATGGAAAATTTGATTCTTTGTGGAGAGGTTCATTTACCATTCATCAGGGCTATGGTGAAAATAGCTTCTTACTAGGATATCAAGATGGATCACCATTCTCACTACCTCACAGTGGGCAACATCTGAAATACTTCAATCATTGAAATGTCAGATGAATTCATTTGTACAATTGTGTAATCTTATGTTTATTTATTTTTGTTTTATTTTTCATGTCTTTTCCTTTCTTGCCTTGACTCCATATCCCAATGGCATAGATGAAGGCACTTAGAGACTAGTTTCTACTCCCATCAATCTTTTCAAAATCTAATCAATAGAAGTCCCCCAACATGGGCCAGTTGTTGTTCAAAAAATTAGCTACGCTTGTTTTTGGAACAACCCCTATGAAACTTGTCTATTTCACTCTAAGTTCATCACTAGAGACAAGTTTCTCTTGATCTCAAGCATAGTCGACTAACTCCTTGAAAATTTCACAACCTTCTCTCATTAGGATTTCTCAAAAAATGTGAAATTTGTTATGGTCTCGATGCAATCAGGATGTCAATTTTTTGATAAAGTTTAAGGAGTTAGTGTTTCTGATTTATATGCAAGAGTGGTATTTTTTGCTACCCTTGCATGTTGTTTTTCATTAAACATGCAAGAGCAGCATTTTTTGCTGCCCTTTCATGTTGCTTTGTGCTTAGATGCAAAGGTGGAAATTTTCACCACCCTTACATCTTTTCATGCAAGAGCAGCAAAAATTGCTGCCCTTATACTTCAAGTCCCTCCCAACAGGAGTGGCAATTTTCACTGCTTTTGCATATTTATTTTTTTCATCATGCAAGGGCAGTAATTTTTGCCACCCCTGAACGATCTCAGTTTTCACACATGGCATTTATGACCATGCATGTTGAGTGGTTGGCATGAGCTTTACCCCTTTTAATTGCTAATTTGAGCCTCATTTTATTCATTTCAAATTGTTTTCTCCTCTTCCCTACAACTGGTCGACTGAGCGTGCTAGTGGGATTATGATTTTTCTGGCTTCAAGCATGGGATTTGAATTTTATCAGGTGAGTTTTACATTCTTCCTTGTTTTATTTCTAGGTTTTCTTTTAGTTTTTTCTCTTTTCTTTTAAGTTCTAGTTTTTCTCTTTTTTCCTTTGTAGGTTGTTTATTTCTTCTTTTTTCTTCTCCCTCTCCTCGTTAACAGTAAAAACCCAAAAACCCAAAATATCCAAAAAAAACCATTAACTAGTGTAATGGTGGTGATTTTCACCATCTTTACACAATACCAAATGAACCAGTGTAATAGTGGCAAAAATCACTACCATTACACCATCCTTTGCCATTCGTGTAAGGGTGGTGATTTTTGCCACCCTTACATAAGTTTTCCACCCATGTGCATAAGCAATGATTTTTGCCACCCCTACACAAAGTTCACATGCAATGGTGATAAAAATTGCTGCCTATACTCAAACAATCTTTTCCTCACATGTAGGGGCGGCAATTTTTGCTGCCCCTACATGCATTTCCTTAGATTTTTCTAACTCTGGGAAATCTCAAATTTTCACCTTTCTGAGCCTGCTTCCCTTTGACTTTCCATCCTACTCACACCTTAGCCCTTTCAAGCGCATTCCCATGGTCATGATCACCAACATGCAGTTTTCCCAGATCAACCAAAAAAAAAACTCTATCCCCACAAGAGGGTGTTGTTGGGGATCAACCAACAATAGATTACACTTGTGAAAGCAATAAACGCAGAATTAAATTAGATAGACAAGTAACTAGAATGATAAACAACAAGAACACGAGATACAAGAAACCACCCTGAAAACTTGTATTAACAAACTCTTTACAAAAGGAATACAATTGAAGAAACTTCTTTCTTCCACACCTCTCCTAGATGTATAGATCTCTCACTAGATCTCTATTCCTTAAGAGCTCTCTCTCTCAAGAACAATCAACTCCAACAAACCTGGATTGATTCAATTCTGTACTGTTCTTCAACATACCAATTCTTCTACAATGATACAATAAGCTAGGAAGATCTAATTCTACATATAGAATTAGGAGACTTGAGCATGCACTTCCAAAAAATAGTTAAGCCACTTAAACAAGGGCTCTAAAAATAATATTGCTAATAATAGAGACGGGAGCTTGAGACTACAACTCAAACTCATCATGCAAACACTCACTTCTATCCTCAGAAATAGCTTTCTGGACGCACAGGTAACCGACACCAGTTCCTGCTGCTTGTCTGTGACCGCCATCAGCCGACCCACTGCCGACGTCGGCGTCTCTGCTACTGCACCAGATCGACGTCGGTCGCTCCTGACCGATGCTTGTGTCTGTGTAGACCTGAAACTGATAATGTATGCTCCTTGGTGAAGCTTTTAGCTCCACACCCTAACAATCTCCCACTTGGAGATAAACAGCTGCACCAGTACCTGTACAGCAACATCTTCTAGCTCCTCCATCTTCAGCTCAATCATGAAGACCAACAGAAGTTGAATGAAGATTCAACTTCTCCTTTGTAACCGGCTTGGTTAACATATCAGCAGGATTCCTATCTGTATGGATCTTCTCCAGCTTCAACTCACCATCCTCCAATACATGTCGTATGAAGTGATACCTTAGTTGTATATGCTTTGTTCTTGAATGAAAGGCTGAATTCTTAGCCAAATGGATTGTACTTTGATTGTCACTATATAGTCTGTAACTCTCATGCTCCCTACCAAGCTCATCCATGAACCGTGTCATCCATATCATCTCTTTGCTAGCCTCTGTGGCTGCAATATACTCTGCTTTTGTAGTTGACAAGGCAACAACCTTCTGCAACTTAGATATCCAGCTAACCGCCATTCCACCTACAGTGAAAACATAACCTGTAGTGCTCCTCCTGCCATCCAAATCACCTACCATATCTGAATCTACATAACTATGTAGAGAAGTGTCTGAACCTCCATAGCACAAGTGCCTACTACTGGTTCCTCTCAGATATCTAAGGATCCACTGAACTGCCTTCCAATGTTCCTTACCTGGATTGGCCATATACTTACCACTCCCACTGCTTGGGCAATATCCGGTCTAGTACACACCATTACATACATCAAACTCCCTACTGCGGAAGAATATGGAACCTTACTCATGTACTCTACCTCATCATATGAATTAGGACATTGTTCTTTACTCAACTTAAAATGTCCAGCCAAAGGTGTGCTTACCGGTTTAGCATCCTGCATATTGAACCATTTCAACACCTTGTCCACATAATCTTCTTGAGAAAATATCAACCTGTGATTTTTCCTGTCTCTCTTAATGCTCATGGCAAGGATTTTCTTTGCTGCTCCCAAATCTTTCATAGCAAACGTTTGAGCTAATTTCACTTTAAGCTCAGAGATATCCTACATGTGTGATCCTGCAACCAGCATATCATCTACATACAACAATAGAATAATATATCTACGATTATCAAATCTCTTGAAATACATGCAATGGTCAGATTGACACCTACTGTAGGCATGCTCAGTCATAAACCTGTCAAATTTTCAATACCATTGCCTAGGAGCTTACTTGAGGCCATACAAGCTTTTCTTCAATCTGCACACAAACTTCTCCTTACCTTTGACCTCAAATCCATCTGGCTATTCCATATATATTTCCTCATCCAAATCTCCATGAAGAAACGTTGTCTTAACATCTAGCTGCTCAAGATGCAAATCCTCAAAAACAACCAAAGACAATACAACCCTTATAGAAGTCATTTTAACAATAGGAGAAAAAATCTCACCAAAGTCGATACCTGGCTTTTGTACAAATCCATTTACTACTAATCTGGCCTTATATCTCATCTGTCCATTCTCACCTTCTTTCAACCTGTAGGTCCATCTGTTCTTGAGTGTTCTCTTACCAGCTGGCAATTCAACCAAATCCCATGTTTGGTTCTCTCTTAAGGACTCCAACTCCTCAACCATGCCACGCTCCCACTGACTCTTGGACTCCACCTGTATTGCTTCCTCAAAACTCTCTGGTTTTCCACTATCAGTTAGTAATAAATAAAATAAAGAAGGAGAATATCTAATTAGAGGCTTACTCACCCTTTCTGACCTCCTGATGGATGTCTGAGACTCGTTCACAACACGTCCACCCAAATCATCTGACAGTGACCGACCTCGGTCACCTCCAGACCTATTACTGGCCGACATCGGTTCTGCCTGACCGACCTCGGTGCCTATACTACCGACGTCGGTCTCTATACGGCCGACGCTAGTTTCTGTACTGCGGACGCCTGTTCTTAACCTGCCGATGTCAGTCTCTGTGTTTTCCTGCAAGTGATTATTTCTTTTTCCCATGAGCTCATCTTGGACTTTCACCTCATCCAATTCACCATTGCTCAGCTCAGATTGATTTAGCTTCCTTAGCTGATCACAATACATCACTCTTACGTTGAAAACAACATCACGGCTCCTGATTACCTTGTTAGTTTTTAGATTCCACAATCTGTAACCAAAATCATCTGAGCCATAGCCAATAAATGTGCACCTCATAGACTTAGCATCAAGCTTCTTTCTATTTTCTTTATCTATGTGCACAAAGGCTTCACAACCAAAAACTTTGAGATATGAGAGACCAACCTTTTTACCTATCCATGCCTCTTCTGGAATACCACCATCCAGAGCTGTAGAGGGTCCTCTATTAATCAAGTATACTGCAGTGTCAACAGCTTGTGCCCAAAACTATAAGGGCAAACCAGCATGCAATCTCATACATCTTGCATGCTCCATTATTGTCCTGTTCATCCTTTCAGCAATTCCACTCTGCTGAGATGTCCTTGGAACCATCTTTTGCCTGCAGATTCCATGCATATAAAAATAATCTCTGAAATTATTATTGTAGAACTCACCACCATTGTCAGATCTCAGGCACTTCAATCTTTTACCTATTTCATTCTCAACCATAGCTTTCCAAATCTTGAAAGTCTCAAATACATCAGATTTTCTCCTAATACAATAGATCCATACCTTCCTTGTAGCATCGTCTATGAAAGATACATAGTACTGTGATCCTCCAATAGAAGCAACCTGAGCCAGTCCCCACACATTTGTGTGAACAAGCTCCAACTTATGCCTCTTCTTAGTAGACCCAGTCTTGAGAAAACTAACCCTTTTCTGTT
The DNA here is from genome assembly GCA_037957365.1 of Torreya grandis. Classification (NCBI taxonomy): domain Eukaryota; kingdom Viridiplantae; phylum Streptophyta; class Pinopsida; order Cupressales; family Taxaceae; genus Torreya; species Torreya grandis. The sequence goes on along the minus strand of JARHVA010000215.1, from coordinate 1,973,356 downwards.
TTCTAAATACACAGTGCTCACAAAACTCTAGATCTATGCCTTTTAAATCTGAAAGCATACCTTTGGACTTAAGAATTGACATCCCCTTCTCACTCATGTGGCCAAGCCTTGAGTGCCACAATTTAGCATCCACATCTGAAGTAGATAATACAGAAGGAGATTTGTTAGTAACACAATTACACAAATAAATAGTACCTTCTCTCTTACCTCTGGCCATAACGAGTGCAGCCTTGGTCACTTTCCAAGATTCTGCTGTGAGAGTTACTGTACAACCCTCATCCCCTAACTTTCCTATAGAAATCAAATTTCTCTTCAAGCTAGGAACATGCATCACATCTCTCAACACCCATGTGTTGCTATTCTACATCTTTAGCTGCACTTTACCTTTGCCAATTATTTTACAGGGCTCATCATCCCCTAGATACACTATTCCAAAATCTCCATGGATATAGTCACTGAAATATTCCCCGTTAGGGGTAGCATGAAAAGATGCACCAGAATCTAATACCCAAGATTCTATATTATTATGTAGAGAGAAAATTAAAGCATCTTATGCAATACCTGCAACCTTGGCTTCTTCCTTTCCTTCGTGCTGATTGTCCTCCTTAGGCTTTGACCAGCAATCTCTGCTTATGTGCTCCATCTTTCCACAATTCCAGCATTGTGGCCTTCTGCCATTTCTGGATTTAGATCTGCCTTTTCCCTTAGATTTGGATCTTGATCTGCCTTTCTTGCTCTTCTCTTTCTGCCTTCCCCTGCTCTCAAAACTTAAAGCGTTCCCAGATGCCTCTTCTATGTTTTTCCTGCGTATTTCTTCATTCAAGATAACACTAACAACATCCTCTACTTTCAAAATATTTGATGCAAATGCAGTATTACTTACTGCCATTACTAAGCCATGCCAGCTTTCAAGCAAAAAACATAATATTAAAAGAGCTTTTATTTCATCATCAAACACTATATTGACTGAACTCAATTGATTCACAATTCCATTGAAATCATTCAGATGAGTAGAAACAGATCCACCTTCATTCATATGCAAATTAAATAACTGCTTCATAAGATATACCTTATTAGAAGCTGAGGGTTTTTCATACAAATTTGCTAACGTAGTCATCAACTCTACCGTAGACTTTGCTTGTGATAAATTAGATATCACAGTGGATGCTAGACTCAGTCTTATAGACCCCAGAGCCTTTCTGTCAAGAACTTCCCATTCTTCATCCTCCATGTCTTTGGGCTTCTTTGCAACACCACCTAACGGTAAGTAGAGATATTTCTGATACAGATAATCCTCTATTTGCATTCTCCAATGTTGGTAATTTTTGCCATTAAACTTTTCCATTCTCAGTTTACTTTCATCTGCCATTGCTTCTCCCACTCAAACAAAAATCCCTGCAGAAACCTCTGTGAGAACCTGTAATCAATACGCACTATACAGATCTAAACCACCTGTTAGTGAACCTGAGCTCTGATACCACTTGTTGGGGATCAACCAACAATAGATTACACTTGTGAAAGCAATAAACGCAGAATTAAATCAGATAGACAAGTAACTAAAATGATAAACAACAAGAACACGAGATACAAGAAACCACCCTGAAAACTTGTATTAACAAACTCTTTACAAAAGGAATACAATTGAAGAAACTTCTTTCTTCCACACCTCTCCTAGATGTATAGATCTCTCACTAGATCTCTATTCCTCAAGAGCTCTCTCTCTCAAGAACAATCAACTCCAACAAACCTGGATTGATTCAATTCTGTACTGTTCTTTAACATACCAATTCTTCTACAATGATATAATAAGCTAGGAAGATCTAATTCTACATATAGAATTAGGAGACTTGAGCATGCACTTCCAACAAATAGTTAAGCCACTTAAACAAGGGCTCTAAAAATAATATTGCTAATAATAGAGACGCGAGCTTGAGACTACAACTCAAACTCATCATGGAAACACTCACTTCTGTCTTCAAAAATAGCTTTCTGGACGCACAGGTAACCGACGCCGGTTCCTGCTACTTGTCTATAACCGCCATTGGCCGACCCACTGCCGACGTCGGCGTCTCTGCTACTGCACCAGACCGACGTCGGTCGCTCCTGACTGATGCCGGTGTTTGTGTAGACCCAAAACTGATAATGTATGCTCCTTGGTGAAGCTTTTAGCTCCACACCCTAACAGGTGTGCAGCTAGAAATAGGAATTTCTTCTTCTTCGCTTATCACACATGTTGTAACTCCTATTTCACTAATCAGTGTTCCCTCTTTTGGAGCAGCCTCTCCTTATAAAATTATTTTTGATGACCCTCAAGGTACTTTTGGAGATATTCTTTGTTCCTCAAGGTCAATTCCCAGTCTATCATCTCTCTTTCGATGTCAAATATAGTTTTAATTTTGATCTTTCAGCAAAATGTGCATTTCTTACTGATACTCCACCCATTATTTCCACCACTGGTGTGAGTGGGACTCTAGTAACCCAGACTATGTAGATTGATCCTAATGTAAGTACTTATGTGCTTCCACCTTGGTTGTCAACCTATATGCCCAAAAGGAAAAAATAATCCATCTCTCTAGATGACTTTTATTTCAATAAAATGGTGCAATTAAAAGCCAAGGCTCACAAGAAGCCAAAAGTTCTTTCAAAGATGATTGGGGATAAGGAACATAAATTCTTGGAAGTTGCAAGACCCCCATCGAATATAACTCTTAAATTTTTTGATGTAAATGACTACTCTATCTCTCGAATTGAGTTAGGAAAGATAACTCATGAAAGCACTAAGAGTGATATGCAGTTAGCTATGGACATCTTGGTTCAGAAGTTTGACAGAAAAAGAGAAATGAAGGACCATTATAAAGTAATAGTGGAACAACTGACTGTGGTAAAAAGGATAATAACTTTCACTTCATAAATAGTAACTCTAGAGGCTATCTCCACCAATGACCCTATGATTTAGAAAGTACAAAGGACCTATCTCAAGGGAGAAGTACTTGAAGAGTACTTGTACAAGATGCATACACAAGGAATTTCCTTGCTCATAGAGTTATCTGAAAAAATGGGTAAGATGAGAAAAGTAAGAGCAGAACTAGATGACTTTATCAATATCATTTCTCAAGATATTGAAAGCATAAAAAAATATATTGATAATTGGATGGATATGAAGAAGTTGAAAATAAGAACCCTTATATCAATAGGTGTCATTGCTGATAGTGACTCTTATACTGAGACTAAAGAAGCATTGATATATAGGAGTTGGGTGCTTAAGGAATTGATCAACGACCTCAAATCATCAAAGGACCTTAGTGAACAAAGTGACATCAATTTGTTACACAAGTTAGAGGAGCTACCTTGCAAGCTTACATCACAAGACAACCAATTCCTTTTAGCATAAGAAATGGTTCAAGAATTTAAAGGTATGTTTTGAAAAGAATTTGAAGACAAACCATTCTCAGTAGCCTTCATGGACAGTATACTAGATAATCAGTTAACTCTGGATAATCTAAAAACTAAGTTAAGTAGTCATGTAAAATCAGTCATAGCAGTGAAAGATGCCATAGTTAGGGCAAAGATGATTTTCAAGAATACTGTTACTTTAGACAGTATCAGGATACAAGCATCAATCACCGTGTATGATGCTCATGTAAAGAAAGATGGAGCTACAAATTAAATCAAATTTCCTTTGATTTAATTTCCTTTTTTTAAATGCACTTTTGTAATCACTTTGGACATTTTCACATATACTTTTGTCATGTGTAATTACATGTAAAAATATGGAAAGTCCAAAGTCAACAAAGACTCCTATCTTTGACTAGAAAAAATATATTTAAGTTTTTTTTTAAATCCTCAAGGTCTCTCCCTATAAATAAGGAGAGCCTTCTTTTTGTAAAAAGGGGGGATCAATATTTTGGTAATAAGAAAAAAAAAATGCCCAAATTGAGATGCCTTTTGAGAGTTTGAGCTTAGATTGTAAATCATATTTTCTTGAATAAATGAGAAAGTGGGTGACTTTTCAAACTTTGTATTGGAATAACTTGTATTGTTTGGGAAATTGTTCTTATATCTTTTTCCTAAATGCTATCTCATCTATTTGATTAAATAAGCAGAGCGTGTGGAAATTATCTGGGAGATGTTTTAAAGTTAATTGTGCAGACTTTGTGCTTCTATAATTTCCTTTAATTTATGTCTTTGTATTTTAATGAAAAGGGTATTAGAAAGGCTTTGTACTACTTTTATCCTTTGTGATCTTATACCTTGTTGTAGTTTTTGGTGGAGACTTTGAGTTGCACTTTATTCTACTTTTATATACGTTATAAATCAGTAAGGGAAGAAACATAAGACTTTGTGCATTTGTGGGTTTCTCGTGGATCCAGTTACTACCTGGGAAGTTTTCCTACTATTTACCAAACATCATTTCTAAAAGAAGAGGAATGCCTTCACTAATTACATAAGAATTATCCTTTGCCTTATGAACATCATCTCTGAAAAAAGAGAGATGGATGGTATGATCTCACCCCTGAGTGTATTTTCAATTTATATTAGTATATTATAGTTTATAGGGAGCCTCCCCTTGCTAAGAGGAGAGATTTATCTCATTATGATGTGGTTGATATACCCATTTTTCCTTCAATTAGTTGATGACAAAATATTCACCCAACACTATGAATGAGAGATTTTATAACAACAATGGGTAATAGATTACATAGATTCTATTTTCAATAACAATCAAAAAGATAAACACACACACGCATGTGCGTGCGCGCGCGCGCGCGCACACACACACACACACACACACACACACACACACACATTACTGAACCAATAAATGATAAAACACGTACAATAAATTGTCTAATTGAAGAGTAATTACTATATGAAAGAAGATTTTACACAAAAAAATCTAATTTCAAATACTCAAATGCATAGATCTAAGTATGCAATAATTGATTCTCCTTTTCATTCACAGATGAAAAATGTTTTAGACAAACATCATATATATATTGTAAATAATAGTGGTCCAACTCTAAAAAAACTTATCTCCTTGCTCTTTTCTATTATATCCCCTCTTTTTTCAACCATATATATATATATATATAGTTGCCCTAATTAATCAATCTTTCAAACTAAACAAGAGTTAAAGTAACTCTGACCCATCCAGCATTTATTTTTTATAAATTTATTTAAAGATCAAGTTTTGAATAGAAAAGCAACTGAATAACTAAATAAAAGAAACTATGTAAGTAAAATCATTTCTGAAGTGACAGATTAGGATCTCCAGATTTGTTGTGTTTGGTTGGGTAGGTACATTGAGCTTTTCACTCTTGGAATGCTATAACAAACTCCTAGATTTTTGAGAGATTGGGAATATTGACATGCTTTATTCTTACCTTGTAGATGTTTTCTTCCCTCTAAATTTTTACCTTCTTTTCCATGTGTTCCAGGAGTTGTCCTTTTTTGGTTTTCTATCATCCTTTATGTATTTCACATCAATACACTATAGATCATGTTGTAATGACTGAATGAACTTAGTTATTTCTTTGATCATTTTTGTCATTTTAATTTTCCCTTTTCAAGATACTGAATTCCTCCATTCAATGTTTTTTTTACTTACATATAAAACATCTTCATCTAGTCCTGTCAAATTCTTTTCTGACAAAAACTTTGTTATTCCATACTTTTGTACCTCATCAATTTGGATCATCACACTCATCCATTTTCCTTCATCTTTTATCCACAAAGCATTTTGTGTTTTTAAATATTCAATAGTAATTGTGGTTAGATCATATACATTCTTCAATTTATGAATGTATTCCATACTTTTCTAGATGATTCCATCCAACCAATTATCAAATATCTTGGTAACTATTTTGATTCGTGTATCTAATCTAGTATCTTTTGATTGATAGGCAATTTTGGATCAAAAAATAAGGGCAGTTAGGCAATTGGTTGTGGATCTAGATTATGAATGGCATCGATGTATTCAACCATTGACTACATGGTCTATTTTAACTCCTTTTTATCTTTTTCATCCTTTTAGGTTCTGCTAACTATCCTTTTGGTGGATGCTTCAAGGTGATGCACATTCGTGACACGTGATGTAGACCCAATATCTCTCTTTTCAATTATAAAATCCTAGACTAAAGGATCTTGAACTTCTTCATTGGTTCTTGGTTGGGCTATTTCTGCATTCTAGTGCCTTGTGTTAGGTTCAATGTCTATCTTGGATGTTGTTTTTAATTTATTAGATTTAGGAGTTTTTCCTAAACGTTTACTCACCATATCCTCCAAGGGCAAAGAAAAATGTACTATTTTCCTTTTGTTGCTGATTGAGATTTCCAGCCACTTAGGTGTAGAGGCTGAGACTTCTTTATCAAGATTTGGTTGATCAGAAGGCACATTTGAAATAATCATCAGGTTGGTATAATCAAAAGAAATCTTTGTATATTGATCTGCACTAACCTACTCCACCATTGGTGAATCAGATTCTTTATCACCTATTGCTTCTCCTAAATCCTCTTTAGAATTCATAACCATAATTACTTTTTTAGAAATCTGACTCTTTCTCTTGCTTTGAGTCCTTGATCTAGTGGCATGAGGAGGCATAGTAGTTATAAGGGCCTTCTCAGATGCTTTGATGATAGGGTCCCTTCTATTTTTTGAATTGGAAGTACCTGCATCAAAGATAACAATAAGCTGGTTAAAGGAGCTTATTGGGGATGGTAATTCAATTATTGATGTACATTCTTGGGAAGCTTTATTTTGAGCTCCCCCCATTTTTTGCTCTCTCAAACATTTCTCAAATTTTCTTATCATTAGGAGGGTCTTAACCTCAATTCTATCTTCTTCATTTTTATCCCAGTCAATTTCTGGAATAGGTGATTGCTTTATCTATTTAAATTATGGATCAGTCACCCGTTCTTCATTATAAAAACTTCTAGAAATGTCCATATTTAAATTAAGGTTAATTATTTGTCATAGGGAGAACCTAGACCACAGTCTTCTTCTGACCTCAAATTTATCTGAACAATACTCCCAATAATCCTCTAATTGAAGAATATGTGGTAATCCTATTCCAAGATCTAATTTATCCCTGACAAAACCTTTGCTATCAAATTAGGATCTAGCCGTGAAGTACTAAAAATTGAATTTTTTAAGATCCAATTCTAAATTCAAAGCATTAAATGCTAACTAGCATGAATAACATCCAAGTTTAATAGGAAAAGATATACCAGAAAAATTTATTAGAATTTTTTTATATACATGTGCTAATTGTTTGCAGACTTCTATTAACAAAAATTGGTCAAAAATATACCTAGGTAACCTCAAAGGTTCACCATCAAAAATCCCAACTCTGATATAAGTGAACTTGGAAAACTGAATAAAAAAATTACCATAAATGTTGATCAGTTGCATAGCTTCATCAGACAACCTCTTATTGATGTTGTTTGTTAATTCAAAAGTCATTATTCTAGTAAAAACATCATTAACCCTCCTCTAATCCTCATATAAATTGTACATTTGTAATTGTGATTAATAGTCATAAATTTTTGTCTTCAACCAAGGGTTCATGAGGTAACCCTACCCATTGTCTTGTAAAAGACAGGTAATAGAAGAGGTACAAAGACATATAAAAATCTTTATTTCTCAAATAATTACTTAAACCTAGATGCAAACATTTAGCTACAATTTCCACCCAATCCAAATATTATTCTCCTTGGAGGATCATCTATATGAAAAAGTACATCTAGTCTTCCCAATAATATGCCTAAGCATTGCCCTTTAGCCTATGTAGTAACACTAAAATAACTTATAGAATCATGTGATTTCTTGTTAATGGTCTAGGTAGTCTTGAACCCCCTTTTTGGAATTTCAAAATCCAATTTCTTGCAACCACACTCTTGTAAATTGCTTTCTTTAGTGAAAAATAACCATAAGAAGAAGTAATAGTGAGTTCAGAATATGGTTCCTTGGGAGGAATTCTCATCACAGACATTAGGGTTTGTCTATTGATATAAAGTAAAACATTACCATCGGTAGTTCTGATGCACCTGTTCTAAGTTTCATATCTATTCATACATTTTAAAATTAATTCAAGGCATTGTAAAAGCATGAGAAAGGTCATAGCTTCAACCAAGCCACTTTCTACTATCTTCTGCATCATAGGATTTAACATAGGATTTATATCTCTTTCCTTAAAATTTTCCAAGTCATATTGGACCAGATAGGTGTCCCTAATTTTAGGAGGAGAACATATGAGACTAGGACCATACTCGTAGTCAAGACATGTAGATTTTATGGCTACAAGTTGGAGGATATAATGAAAAGAAAATGTTTTGAACTTCTTAAATAATGTTGTAAACTCAAAAGGATTCTTATTTCCAACCAAGTAATGGAAATGGCTTATAGTAAGAGTAAAACTCACCTTAAATGTATCTAAAATCACTAGGAATTTGAAAAATCAAATAGCTTATACCACCTATGTTGTTCTCCTTTGTATCACCTAGTATGCTTGTTTGCTAAATTTGACTTGTTCCCTCTTGATACATATATTAACTAGATTGAATAATTAAACCAAAATAATACATGCTAAACATGCTTGATAAGACACACACTCTAACATATGCATTAATGGTAAGCATTTTTTACGCATGATTTTGATGAGTAATTATTATTTATAACCTCATGAAAATTCAATTTTTTTTGCTTTATAATGAGTTTCAGATATATTCTCCTCTAAATCTCGTACTAGTTTTAACTTAGAGAAAGCCTCGAGGTGAGATGAGAGTATAGTCATTGAACCATTGAAGCTTTGAACTTTTAGAAATGTGGTTTAACTTTGAGGTTCAAAGATATGAGATGAACTACATAGACAGACAAATAGTCGCATGACCTTTCTAGAAACTTTGTACTTTAAAATAGTGAATCGTTGAACTCTTGAACTCTGCTATGAGGTTCAAGTGGTAGGTTCAATGATATATTAATTTATACAAGGGAACTGAGTGAACATGACTCTTTACAAAACATCAAGTATTGAATTCTTTGAACCATTGAACTCTTGAACCAATGAAAAAGGGTTCAAGTTCAACCAGAAGGTTCAAAGTCATAATTGAAATACACAAAAGGACAAACAGTTCACTTTGAGAAACATTGAACCTATTGAACCATTGAATTCTTGAACTCTGAGAATGGTTCAAGTTCAAAGGTTCAATTCTTTATAAATTTCACACACAAAAGATGATAAGTGGGTGAACTTCTTTAATGGTAAAATTCATGAAAAATTGAATAAGGGTGACTCAAAAGGTAAAATTAACTTTGACTAGGGACTACATTTTATGGAAAAATGTAGAGAACTCAGAAACTCTAGTTACGCATAAATGGAGACACAAAAATGGAAGAAAAGGAGAAATATAAACTAAAAATGGAAAAGGAAAACACAAAACATGACAATAAGGGAAAGGCTATGTGCAAAATAGGGGACACCTATTTTACAGTTGATATAACTTAAGATCATGTTTATTATAGGACAAGGGTAAAACAACTCCATCCAGATATTCTAATTTAAAAGAATTAGGGCCAAGTACTTGATGAATTTTGAAAGGCCCTTTCCAAAGTGAATTAAATTTTCCACGTTCTTCTTTAGATTCTCTCCTTCTATCCCATATTAGTACTTCATCTCCTTCCATGAACTTTTTAGGTCTAGTTTTCTAATCAAAAATATTTTTAACCCTAGTTTGATGAGCAGTAATATGATCAACTAGTTCATTCCTCTACTCCTCAATCTTAGTTAAGTACATAACTCTTTTCTCTAAAGAATCTTGAAAATACTAATCTTTAATATCATTTTGTAATTTAGCTACAGATAATTCCAGAGGTAATGATAAATGTGCTCCTATCCCATAAACTAGCTCAAAATGTGTCATTATTATTTCTCTTTTTGGGGTTACTCTGTTAGCCCAAAGTGCTTCGTACAATTTCTTATGCCAATCTTTGGGGTTATCACTCACCAATTTCTTCATGATGGCTATCAAAATTTTATTACTGGACTCTGCTTGTCCATTCCCTTAAGGGTAATAATTTGATGAGTGAGAAAGAGAGATACTATGTTCATAATAGAATGAAGTAAGTTCTACTAAATAAAAATTGGTAACGTTATCTGCCACAATCTTCTAAGGAACACCAAAAATATACCAGTATGTTTTCCTTGAGAAAATTACATACCACTTTTGAAATGGTTCTCTTCACAAGGGTTGCTTCAACCCATTTCATAAAATAATTAGTTGGTATTAAAATGTGTGTATGACCAGCACTTGAAGGAGGTGAAAGAGGCCCAATGAAGTCTAATCCCCATTGTTTGAAAGGTTCTGTAATAATGATAGGGCTCAGAGGTAATGTTACAAGTTGTGGTCTTCCTGAAAACAATTTGCATTTTTCACAGTTATCAACCCATTTATATGCATCTTTGAACATACCTAGCTAATAATAACAATTTTTAAGGATTTTGAATGCTGTGACCAAAGAAGAGAAATGTCCACCATAGGCTTCATTAATAAAAACCTCTAATAATTTGTATTATTATTTCTTATATAAACACCTCAGAAAGGTTCCATCTACTCCCTTTTTGTATAGGACATCACTGCAAATCACATATTTTGTTGATTTTAACTTCATATTCCTTTTCTCCTTCAGGGATAAGTGACTGGGATAGTCTCCATAAGTAATATAGTGTGCCATGTTTAGGAACCATGGATATTGTAAGCTCACCAATATGATAGTAGGAAGTTCTTCTTCTTCTTCTTCTTCTTTACTTTTAGCTATCAATTTACACAAACCTTGACCTCTAGCTAATTTGGTTGGCCTAATCTCTAGGTCATACTCTTGAATTTTAGCAATCCATGTTGCTCCATTGTTCATCCCAACATCTTATTGAGTCAGAATGCTTTTCACAGTCAAACTAAGAACAAATACAGTTGAATGAGAATGAAGTATATAATATCTAAATTGTTTAACAACCTTTACTATAGAAAAATCTTATTTCAAAGCCAAAGACTAATTAAGTTCATGCTTCTTGAGAAGAACACTCATAAAAGATATTGGGGCTTCTATATTTAATTCATTTTTCTATAACAAGATACTATACATGGTATGTTTTGAAACATAACAGTAAATAACAAAATCTTTTTGGAAACCAGGATTTATCAAAGTAGGTGTTTGTGCAATCGCCTCTTTAATAACTTCAAATGATTTCTTAGCAGCTTCATTCCATCTGAATGCTTGTTTTTCACTCATCATCCCCATAATATATTTTGTAATCTCATCAAAATTAGGAATGAACCTTCTGATAAAATTAATCTGGCCAAAGAAAGACTTAACTCTAGTCTTATTAGAAGGAAGATTTATTTGTTGTATTGCTCTAACTCTTTTTGGGTCAATCTTGATTCTACCTTTTGAAACTAGGTGTCCCAATAACTTCCCTTCTGTAACATAGAATATTGACTTCTTAGGGTTAAGAGATATCCCATGTCTCAAGCATTTTTGTAAAATGGTCTCTAGATCCTTCAAATGATCCTCTCTTTTCCTAGAGAAAATAGTCAAATCATCAAGATAAATGACAATAATTATATCTTTCATATCTTTAAAGGATGAATCCATCACCCATTGAAAAGTTTCACTAGCATTAATCAAACCAAATGACATACGGTTATAAGCAAAAGCTCCTCAAGGTGTAGTGAAAGTAGATTTTTGTTGGTTAGTTGTAGCCATACTTATCTAATTATAACCTGAGAACCCATCTAACATGGACATTATTTCTGACCCAGCAATAATTTTCAAGATGTGATCCATCATAGGCAAGGGATAATTATCTTTTAAACTAGCTTGGTTCAAATTCTTGAAGTCAACACAAATTTGTATTTTTCCATTCTTTTTGTGCACTAGAACAATGTTTGCCACCTAAGTGGAGTGATGAATTGGATAAATAATCCTAGCCTGCAACATCTTGTCAATCTCTTTAAAGATAGCCTCATCAACTTTTGGGTTATAATTTCTCAGCTTCTGCTTGAATGGAATTGCATTTGATTTCAAAGGAATATGATGTTGAAATTACCCATGTCTGAAATCTTTAAGATCATCATAGCACCAAGCAAAGACATCTTTATACTTAATCAATAGATTAATTAATTCATTTTTATCCTCTGATGAACAACACCTACCAATGGAGATCCATTTGGGATCGACCTCACTCCCAATGTTGATTTTATCATAATCCTCTATTTTGTTAGGATTTTGGATAAGTTTGATTTTAGTATATTCTTCTTGTCTAATGAACAAATGTTCTAGAGAGATTAATCCTTTAGGGATTTTTTTTCCTTTTAATTGAATTATATCATCTTTTGGATTTATCCCTAGATCAAGACTGAATTCTTTACATTCTATTTCAGAACCTTCAAAATAAGTCCCCAAGAACATATTAGCATTCTATAAAAAAAAATTGATCTATTTATTACTCTCAAAAACCTACCAATTTTCAAAATTATCTAAGACATTAGGATGATAGACTAGTTCTATTCTATATGAATCTCCTTCAAAATCAAGGTGTGGGAGAAGAAGAGAAGCTGATACTGCTAGAGAATCCACTTGAGTGTTATGGTCTCTAGGAATTGCTTCAATAGAAAAGGCATCAAAACATTCTATCTCATCCCAATTTTTTTTAATAATTTCTTAATCTATTAGTTTTAACTGAAAAAATGCCTCTCACTTGTTTGAAAATTAATTTAGCATCTTCTCTTGCCTTGAGTATTTTTACACCATTTCCTTTAGCTTCATTTAACCCAAGCAATAAAGCTTCATATTCTATAGTGTTATTAGTTTTTTTTAAAATTTAACTTGAAATAGTAAGGAAAAGTTTCACCTTCTAGTGAGATCAACACAACCCCTACTCCTAAACCAGTGGTAGCATAACTACCGTCAAATACCATGGTCCATAGTTCATCTCAATGAACAAACTTTGGGATAGATTCTTCTTTTAAATCTTTAGAAGAGAGAAAATAGTTAACAAATTCACATTCTTCAAATAGAATCTGAGACTTAGGATCATTATAAGGATATACCGTAAACTTGCATTTAGGTTCAGGTTCCAGCTTAACTTTCTACTTTCCCACTAGAATTTTAGCTTTTGACCAATCTAATTTTATTTTACCACCTAAATCTTTGAAAAAAGTTTTGCTCAATAACATTCCATAACTAGCAGGGATACCCACTACCAAGATAGTCAACTTCACCTTTTAATTAGGATAGGCTGCAAGAGCAACTCGTGCATCTTTAATTTGTTTGAGAAAAGAAATATGGTTGCTATCCATGGAGTAACATCTACCAAATGTTTTTTTAAGGGATAAGGCTAAGTCTTTGGCTACAGAAGAAGGCATTATATTATTAGAAGCACTTGAGTCTATGATATAATTGCTAAGTGTATGACCATTTATGAACAAAAAAACATAAAATGGGTTGAGTTTCATATCAACCATATAAGGAGTATCATTAAATGAATTAAAGGTCATTATAGAAGTATGAGTGGGTGATTCAGGTGGAGAAGTAAATAATTGGGCAATGGGAGACTCAATATTAACATTTAATTGACTTTTAGGTTCAACTTGTGTAGTGCCATTTTTGACATATTTAACCAATTTATCATGTTCTTGGAGTTTTACCTTGAGGTATTCAATAGGGGATATTTAATTTTTTGCAGACTTACAAAATTCTAAAATATTAAAAGAAGTCTCACAATCATTTTTATGTAGCAATTTACTTTCTTGGGTCTTCAAATTAGCATAAGAGGTTTTAGTAAAAGGTTCCTTACCTTTAATGGGTACTTCTTGAGTATTAGAAAATCTCAGGTTCTTTTGACTTATGGTAAGCACATCACATGAAGGATCTTCAAGAGTAACCAATATTTCACCTCTTCTTTTTGAATTTGAATCATAATCTAGGAAGTGTATTTCAAATTCACCAAGTTCCTCAAAGTTCCTTTCTTCTTCAGTAATATCCCCTAAGACATCTTGAGTAGCAATCATTTGAGTATATCTAAGCATCTCTAGACAAGAATTTCTGTCATGATCAGTAGTAAAATGAAAGACACACATGTTACTTCTTTTAGGAGGGGCTTCAATAGTTAATCTTGGTTGTGTTGATTCAAATGGTAATGTCTTACTGGCATTTGTTTGTTGATTTCTTCTTCCAATATCTTGATATGGTTGTTGGAATGAAGCACTAGCCTTAGGTAATTATCTTTTTAGGGCAATCATATCATTGACTAGCCTTTGAACTACAGGATACGTAAAGGATGAGGGATGAGCATTAGGTACTTGTACTTCTTTATTATATTTTCTAGCCATAGTAAGATCATCCTCTAACTCAACTGCCAATGATTGTGCATCTGTTGAATTGACAATTACACCTCTTATGAGATGACAACTTATATCAGGAGGCATATAATTAATAAAGAAACATGTTTGATTATCAACAATCAACCTTTTATCAATAGGAATCTTGTGCACAATTTTATTGAATTTGGCTATAAATTCTCTCATGGGTTCATGTATCTCCTTCTTAAGCTAAGTTAATTGAGCAAGAAGGGAATGTTCATGTTTTGTACTTTTGAAACTATTTTCAAACATAGTTTTCATATCATTTCAGTTTGTGATTGAGGAATCAGTTAGATGATAAAACCATTATGCTACAATATCAGTTAGAGTTTGCACAAAAAGCCTTATGGCTACTTCTTGATGTTGCACGCCTAACACACCACATGCTATTGTAAAGGAACTCAGATGCTCCTCTAGTGATTGTCTTCCATCTCCATTAAAATTGGGTAAATTTTACCTTATATTTTTAGGCAAAAAAATTAGGTTGGCCCCTAAATTTAGAGGTCCTATGGCTACTCCCCAAGGTTGGGCCATTGGAAGAAAACTTATGGCAGAAGAAAAGATAGTACCAAAAATAGTTAAGGTTTGACAGACAGAGGATGTAGAGGGTTTAGAAGGGCTAGGAGGTCTACTTCTAGCTTTTATAATGTGGGTATGAGTATAAAGAAAATTTAAGCTTTGTAATGTTTGAAAAGTAGAATTCTTAATTCCCTCTCTTCTCAAAAGCCTTGTATATCTTCTAGAGTCTAGCTTATGATATTATAATTATTAATTTCTATACTATTCTTAATCTCTTCACACTTTAGGAGATTTAACTCCTCACTACATTTTTTGCTTGCCTCCTTTTTTGTCTGAGTAATAGTAATCTTATATTATCATCCCATTCTTCTTATTTTTCTAATATTCTGCTTGCTGTCCTATAATCATCAATATTTTGATGAGAATGCCAAGCAAGAGTATTTAACTAAATAATTATATCTTCCTGTTTGTCTTGAAAACAATGATTATGTTGAAAAACATGAATTACATTTTCATGTAGAAGCACCATTGTCGCCCCATATTAAGGTGACTAGTCTTTCAGGAAAGATTTCAATTTTGATTCCTCAGTGGAGTCGCTAAAAACTATTGGCTAACATATTTGTACTTATCTAAAAATGTTTTATTTTGACTCCATACTCTTCTTCTTTCAACAACAAATAAGTTAAACAACAAATGGGTGAACTATCAAGACTAGTTCTCCTCTGAATTAAAGTACAACTCCCTTTAAGATTTTCAATGATTTCAAATATTTAGATACACTTTTAACCAGAAAGTGTTTAAAGTCAAACTAACATCCATACATCATCATGCTATGAATACAAGATTTTATAATAGAAATGGGTAATAGATTACACAAATTCTATTTTCAATAATAATAAAAAAGATAAACATATATATATATATATATATATATATATATATATATATATATATATTATTGAACTAATAAATGATAAAAAACATACAATGAATTGTCTAACTGAATAGTAATTACTTTATGAAATAAGATTTCACACAGAAAATCCAATTTTAAATACTCAAACACATAGATCTAAGTATGCAGTAATTGATTCTCCTTTTCGTTCACAGATGAAAAATGTTTCAGACAAACATCATATATATTGTAAACAACAGTGGTCCATCTCTAAAAAATTTGATCACCTTGCTCTTTTTTATTCTATCTCCTCTTTTTTCAACCATATATATATTTGCCCTAATTAATCAATCTTTCAAACTAAACCAGAGTCAAATTAACTCTGACCCATCCAAAATTTAGTTTTTCTACAAATTAATTTAAAGATCAAATTTGAATAGGAAAGCAACTGAATAAAAGAAACTATGTAAGTAAAATCATTGTTGAAGTGATAGATTAGGATCTCTAGATTTGTTGTGTTCGGTTGGGTAGGTACGTTGAGCTTTCCACTCTTAAAATGTTATATCAAACTCTTAGATTTTTGAGAGATTGGGAATACTGACGTGATTTATTCTTACCTTCTAGATGTTTTCTTCCCTCTAATTTTTTCCTATCTTTTCCACGTGCTCCGAGAGTGTGTCAATGCATTGACAAAGAAGTGACTCTACCTTTGAAATCTGAGAGAATTTCTTAGTTGATAAGTTGTCACTTTCTTTAATGATGTTGATCTTTTCCCTAAAGGATTGAATCACAGTATTGATGTCCTTTTCTTGTTTTCTATCATCCTTTATGTATTTCACATCAATACACAGTAGATCATGTTGTAATGACTTAATGAATTCAGTTATTTCTTTGATCATTTTTGTGATTTCAATTCACCCTTGTCGGGATACTGAATTCCTCCATTCAATGTTTTTATTACTTACATATAATACATCTTCATCCAGTCCTATCAAATTTTCTCTAACAAAAACTTTGTTATTTCATACTTTTGTACCTCATCAATTTGGTTCATCACACTCATCCATTTTCCTTCATCTTTTATCCACAAAGCATTTTGTGTTTTCAAATATTCAACAGTAATTATGGTTATATCATATACATTATTCAATTTATGAATGTATTCTATACCTTTTTGGATGATGCCATCTAACCAATTATCAAATATCTTGGTAACCATTTTGATTATATATATATATATATATATATATATATATATATATATATATGAACCAACATCTTTTAATTGATAGACAATTTTGGATCAAAAGATAGGGGTAGTTGGGCAATTGGTTTTGGATCTAGATTATGAATGGTGTCGATGTATTTAGCCATTGATTGCATAGTCTATTTTAAATCCCTTTTATCTTTTTCATCCTTCCATGTTTTGATAACTATCATTTTGATGGATGCTTCAAGGTGATGCACATCCTCGACATGTGATGCAGCCCCAAGATCTATCTTTTCAATTGTAATATCCTAAATTGAAGGATCTTGAACTTCTTCATTAGTTCTTGGTCAGGTTATTTCTACATTCTAGTTCCCTATCTTAGGGTCAACATCTACCCTAGATGTTGTTTTTAATTTCTTAGATTTAATAGTTTTTTCTAAACATTTAACCACCATATCCTCCAAGAGCAAATAAAAAGGTACTATTTTCCTTTTGTTGCTGATTGAGCTTTCTAGCCACTTAGGTGTAGAGGCTAAGACTTCTTTATTAGGATTTGGTTGATCAGAAGGCACATTTAAAATAATCATTAGGTCAGTAGAATTAGAAGAAATCTTTGTCTATTGATCTACACTAACCTCCTCCACCATTAGTGAATCAGATTATTTATCACCTATTGCTTATCCTGAATCCTCTTTAGAATTGAAATCCATGATTAATTTTTCTAAAAATTGACTCTTTATCTTGCTTTGAGTCCTTGATCTAGTGGCACAAGGAGGCAAAGTAGTTATAAGGGCCTTTTTAGATCCTTTGATGATAGGATCCCTTCCATTTTTTGATTTAGAAGTATCTGCATCACAGATAGTAATAAGTTGGTTAGAGGAGCTTACTGGGGATGATGATTCAATTATTGATGTACATTGTGGGAAGCTTTGTTTTGAGCTCCCCTCATTTTTTTTCTCTCTCAACCATTTCTCAGTTCTTCTTATCACCGAGAGGGTCTTAACCTTAATTCTATCTTCTTTATTTTTATCCTAGTCAACTTTTAGAATAGGTGATTACTTTATCTGTTTAAATTGTGGATCAGTCACCTGTTCTTCATTATCAAAAATTCAAAAAAAGTCCATATTTAAATTAAGCGTAATTATTTACCCTAGGGAGAACCTGGACCATAGTCTTCTTCTAACCTTGAATTCATCTGAACAATCCTCCCAATAATCCTCTAATTGAGGAATATGTGACAACCCTGTTCCAAGATCCAAGTTATCCCTGGCAAAACCTTTGCTGTCAAATTGGGATCTGGTTGTGAAGTAATGAAAATTGAATTTTTTAAGATCCAATTCTAAATTCAAAGCATTAGATGTTGAATGGCATGAATAATGTCTAATTTCAATAGGAAAAGATATACCATATTTCTTTTTTATTGGGAATTTTTTATCTACATGTGCTAATTGTCTATAGACTTCTATTAACACAAATCAATCAAAAACATACCTAGGTAACCTCAAAGGTTCACTGTCAAAACCCCCAACTTTGATATAAGTGAACATGGAAAACTGAATAAAAAAACTACCATAAATGTTGATTAGTTGCATAGCTTCATCAGACAACCTCTGATTTATGTTGTTTGTTAATTCAAAAGTCATTCTCCCAGTAAAAACATCATTAACCCTCTTATAATCCTCATAGAAATTATGAATTTGTAATTATGATTAATAGTCATATATTTTGTTGTCTTTAGCCAAGGGTGCATGAGGTAACCCTACCCGTTGTCTTGTAGAATCTAGGCAATAGAAGAGGTATGAAGACATATAAAAATATTTATTTTCTAAAAAATTACTTAAACTTAGATACAAATATTCAGCTACAATTTTTGCCCAATTCAAATATTGTTCTCTTTAGAGGATCACCTGTATGAAAATGTACATCTAGTCTTCCCAGTAATATGCTTGAGCATTTCTCTTTAGCTTGTGTAGTAACACTATAATATCTTGTACTTCTAGAATCATGTGATTTCTTGTTAATGGTCTAGGTAGTCTTAAACCCCCTTTTTGGAATTTCAAAATCCAATTTCTTGCAATCACGCTCTTGTAAATTGCTTTCTTTAGTGAAAATAACCATAAAAAGAAGTAATCTTGAGGTCAGAATATGGTTCTTTGGAAGGAATTCTCATCACAGACATTAGGGTTTATCTGTTAATATAAAGTAAAACATTACCATCGACAGTTCTGATGCACCTACTCTAAGGTTCATATCTAATCATGCATTCTATAACTAATTCAAGGCATTGTATAGCCATGGGAAGGGTCACAGCTTTAACCAAGCCACTTTCTACTATCTTTTACATCATAAGATTTGACATAGGATTTCTAGCTCTTTCTTTAAAATCTTCCAGGTCATATTGGACTAGAGAGGTGTTCCTAATTTTAGGAGGAGAACATATGAGACCAAGACCATGTTCGTAATCAAGACATGTAGATTTTATGGCTACAAGTTGGAGGATATAATGAAAAAAATGTTTTGATCTTCTTAAATAATGTCGTAAACTCAAAAGGATTCTTCTTTCCAATGAAGTAATGGAAATGGATTATATAAAGAGTAAAACTCACCTTAAATGTATCTAAAATCTCTAGGAATTTGAGCAATCAAATATATTTTACCACCTGTGTTGTTCTCCTTTATATCGCCTAGTATGCTTGTTTGTCAAATTTGACTTGTTCTCTCTTGATACAGACATTAACCAGACTAAATAATTAAACTAAAACAATACATGTTAAACATGATTCATAAGACATGTACTCTAACATATGAATTAATGGCAATCAATTTTTATGCATGATTTTGATGAGTTATGATTATCTGTAACCTTGTGTAAATTCAAAATGTTCTATTGTATAATGAGTTTCGGATATATTCTCCTCTAAATCTCTCGCTAGTTTTAACTTAGAGAATGCCTCAAGGTGAGATGAGAGTATATTCATTGAACCATTGAACCTTTGAACATTTGGAAATGTTTTTCAACTTTGAGGTTCAAAGATAAGAGATGAACTACACAAACTGACCAATAGTCGTATGACCTTTCCAAAAACTTTAAACTTTAAAATAGTGAACCATTGAACTCTTGAACTCTGCTATGAGGTTAAATTAGTAGGTTTAAGTGGTAGGTTCAATGATATATTAATTTATACAAGGGAATTGAGTGAACAGGACTCTTTACAAAACATTGAGTATTGAATTCTTTGAACCGTTGAACTCTTGAACCATTGAACTCTTGAACCGATGAAAAAGGTTTCAAGTTTAACCAAAAGGTTCAAATTCATAATTAAAATACACAAAAGGACAAATATATTAAACCATTGAGAAACATTAAACCATTGAACCTATTAAACCATTGAACTCTTGAACTCTGAGAATGGTTCAAGTTCAAAGGTTCAATTCTTTATAATTTCACACACAAAAGATGATAAGCAGGTGAACTTATTTAATGGTAAAATTCATGAAAAATTGAATAAGGGTGACTCAAAAGGTAACAAGTATTAAATTGAGTGTTGCTTATTTTTTTATCAAATGTGAAAAATCAAAAGATTTCAACTAGGTCTTCCTTTGAAGCTTCATCACAATTTAAACTAAGTTGACAATTTGGATTTTGAAGGCCTAAATTGGTCATATGTGAGTTTACTGATTCTCAGATACTAGACTAACTCTACAAACCTTTCTTCATGCATAAATTCTTTTTGATTTTTTGACACATTCTAACTCTTGATTTAGGATGGCTAGGATAATTTAAATTTGAGCTATGGAAATTTTGTCAAAATTCTAAAATATTTGTCTAAGGTTTATCATAATATATAATTGAGTAGATTGTTCCAAGTCTAACTTAGGCTATAGGAGTGGTTCTTGAGATGATGACAGAGTTAGATGTACCATTAAAATATGGGTAGCAAAAAAGTTGAAAAAGTGTGCCCCATGGTGGGCACCAAAAATTTTTGGCATGAAAAGTTTTTAGGGGGATAAATCAATGACTTTGCATTAACAGGATAGGGAATAAAGTCCTCTCCTATTAGAAGGCAGAGCTACCTTTATTGAAATCCAAAATGGAAAAGTAGTAAATATTTAGAAACAAAGAAATGTAAATCATGGGGGTTGTACTTTTAACCTAAGCGTAAAAAAACAATTTTTAGAAAGGAATGTGTAGAAAGAAAGAAAGAATATAGAAGTTTTAGGCAACAAATTCGCCAAAATTAAAAGTTGAGACTGAATGAAAGTGTTGAGAGAAATTTTGAATTTTAGAGGGATTAAATATCTCTCATTCAATGTGTTGAAAAAACATAATCATATCCTTAGGGATATGAAACATACACCGAAAAACTATTTAACTCTAATAACATAAATGAATACCCTATGTATTTCTTAATTTAAAAAAAAAAGATATTGCATTTATTCCCATCAATATTTTCACATATGTTTGGAATATAAATTACAAATTCAAATAAAAATTTTGTAATCTAATATATAATTATTAAAAGTTTTAAATTTGTAGCAATAGAAATGAAAATCAAATACACTGAATTAGTTAAAAGGCATAATTCAAAAGATATTACAAACACAAAGTTTAGTAACACATTTTTATATTGATTTATAAAGAGTAGAATGTTTGATCTCCCTTTTCAAAGCTTTTCCAAAAATCTAATTGTTTCCTTCCTATATTATGAAGACCTAACTTGTATTTATCAGTTAAAATGGGTGGTTATGGTGAAAAACAATCTATTTTTCCATTTATAGGGTTTTAAAACACCAATAATAAATTACAACTTGAAATGGAGAAAAATGTTTTAAGCATTTAACACCACTTGAGAAAAACAATTAGAGTTGTTTCACTACTTTCAAAATCACATTATCAAATCGCACAACTTGAAAAATCAAGTTAGCAAAATTACAAAGATATTTTTTAGAATGACAATATAAATTTACAAGGGAAAAAGAGTGCAACAATACAAATTAGGTGCAAATAAACAAGAGAATAAAATGCAAAAACACTAAAAATAATTCTTCATTCTTCTTACTGCTATATTGTTAATTTTTTCCCTTTCAAGAAGTCATTAAAACTTTGAAGAAATGCCTTGATCAAATCTTCATTTGGTCTATATTTATACATGTAGGCAATTTTTTCTAAGTAGTCTAACTCTTTCATTTTATAAAGCTTGATTTGGAGATTATTTATCTTCATGTTTAGATTATCCACATTCACTTGACATTTTTATAACTGGTGAAATTCTTCATGACCAAATGTAGATGTGGGATTTGTAATGTCCCAATTTCACTCTTTAAATTTTCCAATCACAGTCTCAATTGAAATCAGATTCCCAATTTTATCTTTGTCATTGACAAAAGGATAATTCAACTTCTTAACCTCAATGTCAATTTCTATCATCATGTCAATTCCAAGTGACCTTGCATTGTTGAATTTTTAAAGACACTCTTGATGAGTTTGGATTGTAAATTTAGTAGCCCAAAGAAATTAAATTTGATAGATGATTTATTCCTTATTGATCACTCCTTTTTCAATAAGTTTAATAGAATGAAATTTTGAGAATTTGACCAACCTAAGAATGAATTCTTCCCAATTTTGTTTCTCTTATGCATATCCACTTTCCTTTGTCAGTAATTTTCTGTATTATGACAAAATTTTAGAGAATAATTTTTCTACAACCAAAATTGTTGAGGTTCTTTGATCAGTACCCTTTTCAATCCAATCTTTTACTATGTTACCTATTTGACACATCTCTCTTACTTTATCCAATATTTTAGAGTGAAGATTTGATGAAGTGATAGCTAGTTAACTTGGTCTGATCAATCTCTATATCATTGAGATCAATTTTTCTACCTTTTCTTTTAGTCCATCTTTTGATACCTTATCTTTATCCATTTTTAAAAAAAATGGTACCAATCACCAACTATACATCCCCTTTCATCCTTTTCTGGTTGATATTCCCAAATGAACCTTGGATACTTAGAAGTCTTCAATTATGATTTCTAACTTATCCATTTCAAATTTATGAATGGTCACTTTTGCATATTTTTCTTGATTTTCATTTGTTATCATTCATGAAACTATTCTCTCTTTCTTCGACCTCTTCGATAAAGGAATTATCAAAGTTTTAAAATCTATCTCCTCGTGTTCAACATTTTTTCTTGTTCTCTTCACTATTGTGGATAACTAATCTAAATTTTTCATGCTTGAGGAAGGAAATGGGACATAATTTGAGACTGGTGGAACAATCTTGGATAGTGTTGAAGAAGGTGTCTTCTTAGTTGGGGCACCTTGGAAAGATATTTTTATTTGTTCTTGTGTATTCATTATATTAAAATAGGATTTATTAGATAGGAAACAAGAGGTAATTTTATATTCAAGGGAGAATATGAAGATATATGAGTAACCTCTTTCAATGAGAAAACATGTGACATAGGGAAAATTGTATCATCTAAAGCCAAGAATTGCTGAGTTGTATTCTCTACCAGTTCTTGAGAAAATAAGAAACTATCAATGGAAACCTCTTGAGGAATTGAAATACTAGGATAATAAGAGAAATTTTCACCTAACCTATTTATTTTTAGTTTTATAATATTCCATGGTTGAACATCTATTGGAATAGCTTCAGGTTTGTGTGCCACTTCTATCATCAGGGGTTCTCCACTTATACTAGTTTCATCTTCCTTTCCTAGTTCATCATCTTGCTTGTATAAGTTACCCAATTTATCTTCCCCAGGAGACGTAGGGAAATAAACGTGCATAACATCCATTATTTTTCTCTTCAACCACCTAAGAGTTCTGTCAAGTACCATTCTTGTTCAACTTTTAAGAGAAGTAGATTCAATTTTATCCCAATGGACTATAGGTAATGGCTTTGTTAAGACACTTTATTTTTCAAATATGGGGTCTAATGTGACCTCATCATCCACCAATTTCTTTGGCACTTTCATTATGCCATCTTTGACTATTTTTTTAAAGGTAAACCTTGAATAGTCCTTGATCCTTACTGATTTCTCATCATCACAATCTATCTAATAGTCTTAAAAATGTGTAATATGTTGATATGAAGGTCCAATATTATGCTTAATTAAATATTTTTTGTCAAAATAAAACTTACTTTAAAACATCTTGATGTTGTTATGAGGCATGTATTATTCAATTTTCTTGGCCTTTACTAGTGAAGGATAAATTTACCTGCCAATTGAGATTGAAAATTTGATTCTTATTTTATATTGGCTTGTTAGGAACTTATGTGTTTCAACAAGTTGTCTAGCCAACTCCATCAATTACCACTTATCACTAACATATCATGGGATAATATAAGAATTAACTTCACAACCACTAATTCTCAAATAATGAAAGGTTGGGAGTTGTATGAACCAATTCCCCCATCTTGATATCTCTATTATGGATGTAACTAATGTTCTCATGTTGAAGAGTTCCTTTTCAAATAATTTAATGATGAAATGAACAAAGCAATCATTTACCCTTTTGAAGTGGTGGACATTCTCCTTCAATTTTAGTTGGGGATATAGATCATACACCATTTCCTTCTTAAAATCACCCACTGTATGCAAATTATAGACATATATTTGACTCGTGACAACATAGATGAGATACAAAGTCATATAGAATTTTGTTATGACTTTTACCTCCATGAATTGTTTATGAATTGTAAAACTAATCAACTATCTCCAATTAATATATTTCTTATTTTTAAGGATAATCCAAATGAATTTATACATCCAAGTCTAAATTTTTTTGGTTTGATTTCCAACTATCCTATGCAATAATGTAATCATGTCATTTATCTCATTTTTAAAATCAGACCTTGCAAGATGTTTTAGAATCTGTGTGGAAGAATGTTTTGGCTTAGTCAACCATGAATTATTGACTTGTTTAGCATATGCCATACTATTATCATCCCAAAATATTTGAGAGGACTCAAGAGTCAAATACACAAAGGATTCATGATCTAGAAGGCAAAAAACATTATCAATTTGTTTGGAAACAAAACTCACTACTAATTATCCCTGTAAATCTCTTACCTCCCTTGCCTCTAAGTTATAGTTGTTTTACACAACCAAAAATAGTTCAGGAGACTATATTGACATTGGGAATGTTTTTGCCTGTGCCAATCCACTGTCACAAATACATTGACAAAAATTCATCTTATGCACTGTGTTTATTCTTTCCCAAAACTCATCTAAATCAATGTGACCTAGATCAGTGTCAGTGATATTTTTAATATTGGACTCTTGTGGTGAAAGAGGTATCATGCCCTCAAATTGATACTTAATGATTTATTTATCTTTACTCGGAATCACCTTTTCTAGAATAGGGGATGAATACATCAATTTTTACAAGAAAATTGACAATCGAGAATATTTGCAGAAAAACTTCTTATTTACAAAAATGATGAAATTAAACAACTTAAAGGAAAAATAAGTTATTTAATCACAAATGGGAGTCCTTACTCACAAATTTTCCATAAAAATTGCTCCAACATGTTTTAACACTACCTGTATGAAATTAAATTTTCCTCTAACCAATTTCCCTGCTTACAATTATTCAAGTTCAATATTTTTGTATTGCTTATTTGGAAAACTTCCCTAACAAACAAAAATGGTTTGAAAATAAATTTTGCAAATTTCATTTTAAATTTTAAAATATTCTCCCCTATTCCCAATTCATCCAAAATATTAAAAATTAATTACTAATTAATTTTTAAAAAAAAATCAAATCTCTGAGTTTACCAAAAGATTTATTTTTTTTGGTAGAAATAATTTAAACTATGATTTTTATTTCCACAAATAAAAACCCCATAAAAATATATATATATTATTTTAATTTAAGCAACTCTTATCTTCCCCCAGGAGGCGTAGTTTTTTGAAATTTCACTTTATATTTTTAGCGGTGCCACATAACCATGCAATTCTCAATTTGTAAATAAAAGTGATCAAAACTTGCTCTTTTAAATTTTATACCCTCATTCACCAAGTCCTTATAATCTAAATTTTTCTCATATGAAGCCAAAATTTTTGCCATTTTTAATTTCTTCCTCCACTAATTCACGTTGGCCGTACCATTCAACTTTGCTCAAAAACAAATGTGTCATTCATTTTTTATTATTTTTCAAACCCTCTTAGGTCATATGGTTGGGCATGACCAATTCAGATTTTTGAAAAAAACAATTCTATCTCTACTAGCTCTCCTTAGCCGTATGGCTTAGGCATGAGCAGATGAAAAAAAAATTGCTTCCTTTTATTTTTTAATACCTCTATTGGAAATTGTACAATGATCATAAAATTTTAAATGTTGATGAAAAAGTTAAAATAAATGTTTGAAATTACCAAAACACATCTTTAATCAATTAGTACTACCCATGTAGTTGAATGAAAATGCAAAAAATGAACAAAATTTACCATTTTAAGCAAAATCTTCCTTATCCACTGGGCATAAAAATAACTGTATGATGGAATTAAGATTCATAATTCTAATAAATTTATACAGGAAATAATTTTAATCACTATAAATTCAACTTTTGCATGGGAGTCGTATGGCTATGTTTAAGGAAAAAAATGGAAAAAATATGATTCTTGCTTAATATTTTGAAAACATCTATAGATTTACACAACCATTCACTGAATGAAAATGCTTATTTGGATATTTATTTCTTCCTCTTAATCACTTTTGCACTTTATTTTTTTGGTTGAATAATAAATTATAATAACTTATTTTCATTTATTTGCTTCCCTTCCATGAGCTTGAATATATTCCTTTTTGGTCGATGATGGCTAAAACACAAATGGAAATTTAGTTTTTAATTTGGTAAAACTACTAGAATTGAACATGCAAGTTAAAAAGATGTTTTATAAGGGAAGATAAAAAAAATTTAACATCACCTAAGAAAATAACCATATTTACATGATTAACAAAAAAATAAAACTGGTTTACATGAAATTTGAAAAAGGAGAGCTAAATTTACAATGACAATTTGCACCATTAAAAAATGCAATTACAACATGGACATTTGGATTTATACGACCCTTTGAAATGTAATTTGCATTTGCATGATTTGAGGAAGCATGATTTACATTTTCATGACTTGAAAAAATAGAATTTGGAATTAGATAGAAAGGGAAAACTCAAAAAGATTTTGCAATTTACACTAAGTTTTAAATGGATTTTATAATTTGCATGAAAACCCAAAACAAATTTACAATTTGCATGAAAACCCATAAAAATTTCAAATTGTATAAGAGATGAAAAATATTTTTCAATTTATATGGAAACTAAAAATAAATTTTCAAATTGAGTGGAACACAAAATTGATTTTGTAATTTGCACCAAGCAAAAAAAATTATAATTTGCACAACTTCTAGGAAAGTAACATGTGTTTGCACAACTGATAAAAATTTAAATGGTTTTTAAAAATTATGGTAAATGTTAACAACTTTTTTCATGTGAGGCATAAATGCATTATAAAATAATTTGGGGTAAAAAATAATTTGGCCATAAATTTTTAATTAATCAAAATTTAATTAATTAATTAAAAAAATTGAATTTTTCAAAAAAATTCAAATGCATTTTAAAATAACTCGAGGTGAAAACAAATTTGTATTTTACATGGGAGTCTCAAATACATTTTTAAAATAATTCGAGGTAAAAATCAATTTGACCATAAATTTTTATTAATCAAAATTTAATTAATTAAATAAAGTTTTTGATTTTTTTAAATTTTGATAGTTTGAGGCTCAGTTTTAAAAAACTAGCCGTTAATTAAAAATTTAATTTCCACTTATTTTTATCCATTTTCAATAATTGTGACAACAATAGGTATAATTTGAATTGATGACAAAATGATTGTCTATACCCAAGCAAAGTTTAGAAATAATAGTGTAAATTTGAACATCCATCTAACTACATTATATTTATCCTTTATCTAGGGATATCTCATGCAAAAAATGGAAAAATATAGATTCAAGAAATATGGAAATAACCATTCATCCAAAATACCAATAAAACTGAGACTGCATTCTATATATAGATAATACCAACAACCTGAATCCATACCTGCACAACTTTCACAAAACCCAGACAACACAACTTGCATAAATGTGCCATCACCAACATGAGTCAAAATTACACCACAGCTATGAGAAGCACATGTAAATCTATCCAAGCACTATGCATATTCACCCATTGAATAACAATCAACATAAATAAACTTCCAACCCATATTGACAATAAAGTTGGAAACATGAAAACAAGACTATGCCTAAGGTTTAAGACTAAACCTATTAAATTTGGGGATTTAACCATAGAAAACACTTTAAAATTGGTAAAAACATGGTAAGAAATGTTTGTAAATAAGAGTGTATTCAAGGATATTAGTGAATAAATAAATATAAGTGACTATGTTGAATCAAATTTAAAAGAGGCTAGAAAATTAAACACCTTACAAATGGGTTATTGCCACATTCTAAAACTTTGAGTAATGTTGAACTAGGATAAGAACAGGGAAAGAACATGATCTGTGAGTAGGAATTTTCTATAGACAATGCTAAGAATTAGATGTTATTGACATTTTCAATGCTTGTGATTTATGAAGAGATCAGGGATCTAACTGCATAAAACAAGATTACAAGACATCAAATATAAAGGTTAGAATTGTAAAGTTATAAGATATCAAGTAATTTAAGAATTAACACATTAGTATTCTAATACCAATCTAAAAATGAATAATCCTAAAATGGATAGAACATGAAATTCCACTCCTTTAAATGTTTCAAAACTTTTAGGGCAAAAGGTCCATTCATTCCAAATGCTCATAATGAAAATTCCTAGAGATACGGTTAAAGATGGAGAGGTTTCAATATAGATTATGAAAAGATGTAGTAATAAAACATCATATATATATATATATATATATATATATATATAATGATCTCATATTTGAAAATAATTATTGTCAGATATAAATGACTACTACCAATATTCATACAAGAAAATAACCATAAATCCAAATTATGAATGAAATAGAGATCCATATCATATAAGTAAATCAATCTTTGTACTTCAATGCATCCACATGAAGAACTATTTTTTTCTAGCATACATCTTATACAAAAAATAGTATATATATATATATATATATATATATATATATATATATATATATATATATATATATATATGGGGGCACATATAGTAGTATATACATAAGAATATATATTATATATATATGGGCACATATAGTAGTATATACATAGGAATATATATATATATATATATATATATATATATATATATATATATATATATAAAAGGACTATATAGCAATAATAGCACCAAAGAGGATTCATACCTCTTTTTCATATTCCACACTAAATTTTTATAATAAAAAAGCAAACAAATAATCAATGCATAAATGGTCTAATATTGGCATTGTTGTGTGAATTAAGCTAAAATAACAACTAAAATATGAAAAAAACATTAACCAAGTCATTGAGCCTCATGCTTCTTTGAAGAATGTTAAAAAAATTATCATTGTATTAGTATGTATGATATTTCAACATTGGCAATTACAGTTTCATTTACCTTTAATCTAGATCCAGTCTTCAAATTATTGGCCAATTAGATGACACAAATTAGTATGCCAATAAGAAAATATTAGGCCTTTGTAAAGTAGATTAGCAAAAAAAATAATAGAAAAACAAAAAATGTTACTTTGGGCAAGGTGATTGGGTGATTTTTTTGGTATGTTATTGCCTGTCTCTCTTTGATCGAGGTTGGGCATCAAATTTTTTGGCAGATGTGTACAATGAAGATTTTAGTGAAATATTTTTTTGTGCAATGTGGGTTTTTTCCTCTAATGAGATCATACTAAATGTCATATTGATTCATCACTCTAACTTGATTAGAAAAGATTCCTTATTATAGTTGATTTGTATTTACTATAAATGTTTATAGCCTTACCTTGAAAGAATGCAGAACAATGAAGTTTGAAGATATTAGAACTTGTGTGCTATGAGAAAATCCAAAAAACTTATGCATATATTATCCTATTTATTGTATAGATGGCCTAATATTGATAATACCACTGCATAGAATGATCCAAAAGACTAATAACAAAATAAAAAAACCACAGACTAAGTCTTTGAGGCTTTTAATGGTTTGGAGGATGTTAAAAGTGCTTTTTTTTTATCATTTTATTAGTTAGCTAGATTTTTTTAACATTGGAATTGATAGATGCATTTATATTTAATATGGAATTAGTCATAAAACTATTATCTAATCAGATGACATTGATTTGTGTGATAATAAAAGAAAATTAGTCTTTTTCAAAGTGGAAGAGAAAGTTATTAAAGCAACATGGTAGTGGGTTATAAACAATTGGAAGTTTGTAGACACTTATTACTATTTAATGGGTGCATATGCACAACATTGAAAATTGATTTGCATGTTGTGTTTCTCGACCTGCTTTGATCAAGGCCAAGCATAAAATTTTGTGTTAGGTATGTATAATGCAAATTCTAATGTTGTATTTTTTATGCAATGTGAGTTACTTGGTTTGATATAATTCCATTGAATGCCAACTTAATTTATCAAAGAACTTAGTAGCAGGTTATAAAAATATAGATGTTTGTATAATGGTTTACAAAGATTTGGATGTTTGTATAAGATGTTTAATGTTTACACATGGCATGTGCAAAGCATTATGTATTGTTGTATGGTATTTTTATAGCTAAATATTTTCAATTTTTCCATGTTAATTTTGGTCTTTTCAAGGCATGATCTATGCACAAGAAGAGTATATTTACAAAAAATCATGGCAAAGGTAATAAACATAAATGCGATGACTTTCAATTACTAAAATTTTAGAATTAGAAACATCTATAATCGAGTAATAATAAGAGCGATTTAATTTTGTATTGTCTTTCAAGAGTATGACTTGGTACTTAAAACATATATAGTATACATTTAACCATGTATCTTGGTAATAGTAAATACTTTTAATCTAATCTTAGTTATAGATCCACTATTTTAAATCATAAGCAATGAATTAAAATTGGTAAGTTGTAAATCCTAGTATGTATTATGAATGGAATCCATAATTGGTCATTTGCAATTACATTTTTCCATAGCTAACCCTTGGATTTTTTTGCTTAGGATAAGAAACAAGGCATAACTTTCAAGATCGTAGATGTCTTACCTTGGAAATGAATCCTAACGTGATACAAAACACAAATGATTAGCAATTTTATATTTTTTTCAAGATAGTAATTCATAAAAACTTTGAACGTTCAGCATAGTAATAAATTATGAACCATTTTTATAGTTTTTTTTCTCAAAAGTTATGGAGAGAATGTTATAATAGAAATAAAAGGTTGCCAACACATTTATGAAAATGTAAAAGTAACACAAAGTTATCTAAAAAATAAGGGAAGATAGCTTCTTACATGTGAAACACATTACTATGAGATGACATGAAATATAGTCTTATGATAAAACATCAAAATAGACATAATGGTTCTTACTTGTACCTTGTTCCCTTGACAAGCATGATTAGAACTAATGACATAGTTAAATTTATGATGTAATGATAATTAAGTTCATGTGCCAATATATAATTCGTATATTTGTTAAATTACTTCTCTATTGTGAATATTCAAATGTTTTTTCTCCAAAAAGTTATTTTATAGGACAAGTAACCATAGTCCATAAATAAAATGCAATGTCTCCAATCTGAATTTGGCTTCCATGAATGCATAAAGAGGAAAGTCAATACTATTGAAGAATATTACAGTCCAAATGACAAAAGTCAAAAAAACATATATGAATTGAGTCTTTTTTTAATAGATTCATTATTAATATAGAGAAATCCATAGAACTTGTAGAGTGTTTCAAGTTGTATTACCCTTAGATGCATATAATCAGTTCAAACCAGGAAGTGGAACTAGATAGCACCATATATATATATATATATATATATATATATATATATATATATATATATGATGATAAAAATACAAAAACTAGCATATCAATATGCATCACTCCAAAATCTTTGCATTTTTACGTTTTTATTTGTAACAAAGTTCTACTTACAAAGACCAGAACAATAAGACAAAAGAACAAATAATTTAATTTTGTTGACGTGAATATGCAATAAGTTTTCAACAATATTTTTTATTACATAGACAATAAAATTTGTCAAAAAACAAAAGAGAGACGTGGCCTTTTTAAAAAGTTATGTTTCCATGTCTTCAAAATAGTCCTACAGCTTTAAGCATAAAAAGAAGGAAAACAAGATAGAAACAAAGAAAACAAAAATAAAATATATCATCATAGGTCAAGAATAAAGAGTTGAATGTTTAAAACATGTATGCAATCCAAAATTAGAAAAAATTACAAACTTTGAAGCATTGTTCATTCTTTCTTAGCAGAATAAATTTTACTATCCATTACAATTTTGAACACACTGGTTAACTAAAAATTGCATAGAAAAAACATGGTCATAGAAATATTATGTGTATATTGATCAAAATATATTGATATCATTTTGGTAGCAATTTTTCTAGCAAAGGTTTTTTCAATGTAACTTCAACCTTTCCATATTTTGTATGGACATTGCACAACAATGCATGCACAAAGGAATGACCTCAATTTGAAGGGCATGTTAGACAAGCTAAAGAAGCATATTTTTAAAGATATATTGATATTATTTCATGGTGATAGGAATTGCATACATGTTAAATTGGATCCAAATAAATGTTTTTTGATTTTAGCATTCCCATAGCCTGTATGTTGTCATTGATGTCAATATAGATGCATCTGGTAAATATTTATGGTGAGTGGTCTTTGAGGTATACATGATTGAAGGTTGATGTCCAAGTAAGAAAGGATAATTTAGGAATCATCATGAGGTTGTCAAATATTATCAATGGTCAAGATTTTTTCTCAATGTTATCATTGTTGTTGGAATGCTTGTGTCAAGATTGGCATTGATCCAGTAAAGGATAATCAAGGTAAATTATCAAGTGTTTGAGCCTTGTAGTGTATTGAGAAGATATGAGTATAGGATTCCTAGTACTATGCATAAAGAGGATTGGTATCATAGTGATTTAGATGTTCTCAATCCTTTAAAGGCTATATAATTTTGATATCAAGTATATTTGAGGACAAGGTGGCTCGTGAAGCTTAGTTATGGTATGAAGAGTCATTGTGTAAAGGCATAAGCTTGGTTACATGGTGAATTAAGGTTGTATAAGGATGTTTGACATTTTTAATAAATTAGTGTGACTATATGACATGAGAGTGATATGATGAACATGATAGTGAGGTGTTGAGAACATGAAAAGAGGCATGAAGGTCAAATGCTTGAGTAGCCTAAGACTAGTCATGACATGTAGATACCTTATGAGAAGGTATAAGTATGATGACTCAATGAGATAAGTACACAAAGGCATAAGAGGATGTATGAGGTTATTTTATCATGAATATTAGGCATTGAATCACTCAAGAGAGTCTCAGAGTGAGCCTACAAGGGTAGGTCCTACAGACCTAGCATACAACTAGATTAGTTATAGACCCTACCTAGCCTAATAAGGTGTCATGAGGTATTATAAAGGTATATGAATAATTTATGGTAGTATATTTTATGACATGAAAATGAGGTTTTGACATCTTGGATAGTGTCTAGAAGGATAGTTTCAAGGACTAATGTAGCTTGCAGGTCAAGGCCTAGAGAGAAAAGAGAGAGATGGTGGCCAAATGAGGTATGAGATCTATATTTCAAGATAAAAATTATCATGTGATAATTTTAAATGGTGTGATATGTTTTATTAGTTATGTTGACCAAGTTTTAGGTCAGAGTTTGCAATAAAAGGCATGAAAAGAATTTTAAGGTCTATTGAGTGAACATAATGAATCATTATCTAACCAAGAAGGTGTTTCAAGTGTTCATTGGCATGTAAAAAATATACTCGAGGAATTAATATATTAATGGTAAATGGGGAAGGTTCCTAGCTCAAATTTCCAATCATTAGTTTCTAGAATGATGGACTATGCTTTATGAATGATCATTAAGACTGGAAAATGGTTTAAACCCTCAAATAACCCTAACAATGACCTAATGTGAAATATATTTTTCAAATTAGCCCATAATGGTCTAAAATGGATAGATAAGTTATTTTACCATGTAATAAACTATAGAAATCATCTCCATGTGTGATTAGTTTGACATGTGAGTGAGTGCACCCTATAGGAAAGTACATGTTTCTAGGAAATTAAGTAGATCGAGTTGACCAAGTCAAAGTATGAAAATGGATGGAGGAAAAAGTGTAATACTTTTAGTTTATGTCCATGGTGTTTTATGGATAATTTATATCCATTATTATTTATATATCTATCATCCAAGTTGACCTATCACTAACAATCCTAATGACGCAAATAGTGAGAAACTTAGGGAGATGTGAGAAAATTGATTAGGGACGTGATATCATGGATTAAAGATGATTACAAGTGAATTGATAAATTTTTAAATAAATTTAATAATTTTAATGTTGGATATAAGTTTTTTATATATTTTTATGTATCAACAAGTTTCTCTCAAGTTGATTCGTCTAGTTCAGTGAGGTCTGTGTACAAAGATGCCTAGAGATTGGTCTATATGTCTAATATTTTCCATTAGAACTTAATTTTTTTGTATTTTTAAATGTTATTAATATATTTAAGGATAATATTAATGAGAAAAGAGTCTTTTAATGTGTCTACATAAGTTTTGAAATTTAAAATCACCATGATTGGTCTTTGAAGAAAACTGGCAGTTCTAAGTGAATAAGGTACAGTGATGAGTTTAAAAGTCTTATCTTGTAAATTGAAGTGTATAATGAATATTTTTATGTTTATTGGGACATATATGACCTTTAAATTTTTTTATAAGGTTTGATATTTATATTAATATATTGAAACATTAAATCCAAAATGGCTTATCTAGTTGAATAAGGTCTGAGAGAGAGAAGGTGAACAGATTGGTCTGCAAGACCAATAGTTGCCATTAGAGCTTATGATATTTTTGTTGTATTTTGTTATAAATATTTTATTATATTATTTTCATTAATTTTAACACCTTGATTATATTCTTTTATGTATCATAATTCCATGTTTCCATGATTGTGTTTTGAGGCTAGTTCACAATTCTGAGTGAGCTACTTGTAGAGAAGAGTTTGAGCCTATATACCTTGAATTGAAGCATATAATGAAGATTTTTATGACATAAAGTCATAATTTTTATGTATATGTAATAATTTTCCATGTTTTTTTTGTAAAATTCATGCTTATGTTTCAGTTATTCAAGATAGATGTTTTGTGTATGTAACATGTCTACTGTGAATAGTGTTTTAAAAAGGGGTTCAAGTGGTGGTTGGACCTAAAAGGTGTTGTGGACCTAAATTTAAGTTTTAAAATTTATATTTGAGTTTAATATTAGGTTTTATAATTTTATGTTTATTTTGGAATCATTTTAATAAAGACAAAGTGTAATGTGCTCTAATGAAGGCCTAAACGCATTAGGTCTCCTTAAGGCCTAAAAGAGGTTTTGGTCCTCTATGTTGTGATTGACATATTTAAATTTTTGTTTAATGTTTTAAACATGTTATATGAATTATTTAAAGGTTAATCCAAGTGTGCAAGTTTGAATGTCTGACCAAGAGGTGTGAGATCAAGTGACTTGTATAAGAACAAGGCTAATTAGGTATATTTATGAGTGTTAGACAAGTGTGTGTGCAAGTGAATAAAAGAGAACAAAGAGGAGAATGAGTATTTAGTGTGGACCATAATAGGGGTGTCATTAATATATAACATGAATTCTTAATATGAGGATCAAGTTCATATAATACCTAATCAAGTCAAGAAGAGGGCTAGTTGAGCAAAGAAGGCTAGAGGCTAGTTTGAAAGGAATAGAAGTCGGTAAAGAGATGATGAAGAGGACCATCATTTATTGAATATTTCAAAAAGGACATAGATTTAAGGTATAATTATACTTATTTGAGTGGGTTCTTGTTTAAGAGGTGGCTGAGTTTATGCTTATTCACTAAGGGAGTTGGTGTTTCCTTGCAAGTGGGTGCTTGTTAAAGGCTCTATCAAGTTGGTGCTTGATAGATTGGGGTTTGTGTTACAAGTTGAGTGGGTGATAAATTTAATTTGATTAATTTATTTATAAGACTTTTTTTCCAAGATATGGTCTATGGGTTTTATTCCCCATGAGTTTTTCCCACATCGATGATGTGTTCATACTTGCTATATGTATATTCTCTTTACTATGTTAGTTGATATTGCTCATATGATGATGTTGATTGATGAATTATTAGAAGATAAATTTAAATGAAAGTAAAAGTTTATAAGGATATTAATTCACCCCCCACTCAATCATCTTTATCCAATAATTGGTATCATTGCTTGGTCCTTTGAGATAGGCCTAATAGCCTAAAGGTGATCCTAAGAAGCACAATCTTGGTTTTTGATGATGACAATGTTTATCATGATAGTAATTATGTTCTAATAAAGAATTATGGTACTAGAAGAGCTAATTGAGAAGAAGAAAGATGACAAGGTGAGTCATGATCAACTCAAACCAAGGTGGGATGGTTGCTACTATAGAACATAAGTCAGATTTGAAAGAATGTCAAGAGTATTCATTTCCAGTTCAGAAGGATTATGTAGAATCCAAGTCAAAGGTCAAGCCTAAGTTGATATTCAAGTCTAAAATGACATTTAATAATTTTCAATCCTATGATAGTATGGATATATGGGAATCTTTTGAAATTGCATTATTCTAGTGTACTATATGGAAGGGGTGAATCCATTAGGCTTTATGGAGACACTCATCAATTAGTGGAAACATGGTGGATGCATGTTGATGTTTGATATGTGTTGTGTGGTATGAATACATGTTGAATATTTTTTAGTGTGAGCTAGAAGTGTGATGTTTTATCATGTTAAGAGGTAAGTTTTTGGTATTTGGTTGTGCAATTCTATATGATCTTTGTTTGTCAAGTAGTTATTTTGAGACTAGTGTCTAAGTGAGAGCAAGGTTAGTTTAGTGGGTAGTAAATTATGTCAAATAACATAAAAGTGTTGAATTAATAATAATTTTCATAAGTGTATGAGCATGGAAGTAATAGGTTAAGATGTTAAAAGTGTTTAGGTGCATTTGAGGCTTGAGTCTTGTCATGGCATGGTATAAGTATGAAAATAGTGATATGACTAATATCTTTAAGGTGAGTTTGCTGAGCATTGTCTTCTCTAATGATTAGTAATTAAAAATTGATATCAAAGATCATCTTGTGAAGATGAATTCTATATAAGGTAAATATCAAAGGTGAATAGAGACAATTGGTAGAGTATAACTAATAGTGGTTAGGTGCATGAAAGAGTTGTCATGATGAGGTTTGTGCCATAGTGGTTTGAGAAACATGAAGGAGAATTATTAATGAAATATCATCTAAGATGCCATATGGACATGCCATGATTAATCTCTTCTCTATCATGGAGGACTAGATTATTCCATTGAAATAGTATCTTTGATTGTAGACAAACATAATAGGCATGGTGGACAAGAATTGATTTCAAATATGTTTTATACTTATAGGAATTAAGTATGATTCCCCTAATCATTTTAAGATGAACTTTGCATCATGTATCATAGGTATAAATGTTCATTATGCCCTGGTAGTGTGAGGTGAAGGTGATCAAGTAAGATAGAAGTCTGGCAGATAGTGAATTAGGTGTTTTATAGACCTATTGAGTATTGAACTAATACAAGAGGAGTTGTCATGTTATAGATGGATTAGATATGGTGTAACGAGTTAAGATGATGATATCAAGATTCTTTATGGTGTGAACAAAGGTTAAAGGTCCAATAAAACATAAAATAAGTTCCAAGAAGAGATAATATCAGCTTGGGGGAGCTAATTAGATAATTAATGAGCTTCAATAATAGGTGTGTAGTACAAAAAAGATATACAAAATCATGAATACAAGTTGGATGTTCATGAATATTGAATATAAAATGAATTTGGATATCAATCATCTTTGTCGCATCAAGGTAAATAAAGGAGGGTAAGAATTCTTGTATACTTGAGTCCATTTGAATAAAATCTTTAATAGATAAGAACAAATGGGATAGCCTAGTGAGTTTGAGTCATAACAATCATGTCAAGATGTATGGTCTTGTGATCAGATTTTATTTAAAGACTATGCTTGATCTAAGGGGGAGCTTCGTAGTTTTAAGTTATTTTTTAGTTTTTGAAGTTAGTTTACAAATAAGGAGAATGAATGGTTCTAGTAATTGTATAATGTATGATCCTTTGTCATTAATGTCAAAGGGGAAAAACCTTCATGGATAAAGATCAATTGGGGGGAAATGAGATTGATTAGAATATAATGTGTTTTTCCATCATTAAAAAGGGGGATTTTGTTGGCATATAGTATCATTGATGTCAATTTGATTTCATTAATGTCAAAGTATGTTTCCATTGATGTATAGACGCATGATGAGTGGTCTTTGAGGTATGCATGAGTCAAGGTTGATGTCCAAGTAATCAAGGGTAGTTGATGCATCAAAATGAGGTTTTCAAAATTGATCAATGGTTAAGATTTTTGCTCAGTGTTATCTTTGTTGTTGGAAGTCTTATGTCAAGAATGGTGTTGCTCTAGTAAAGGATAATCAAGGTAAGTTATCAAGTATTTGAGACATGTGGTGTATTGAGAAGGTATGAGCATAGGATGCATAATATTTTTCATAAAGAGTCTTGGTGGCATAGTGAGTTGGTTGTTCTTATGCCTATAAAGGCTATAAAAGTTTGATATCAAGTATCTTTGAGGATAAGGTTTCTTGTGAAGATTTGTTATTGTAAGAAGAGTCATTGTGTAAAGGCATTAGCTTGGTTACATGGTGAAATAAGGTTGTAGAAAGATGTTATAAATTTTTAAAACATGAGAATGATTGTATGACATGAGAGTGAGATGATTAACATGATAGTGAGGTGTTGAGAACATAAAAAGAGGCATGAAGGTCAAATGCTTGAGTAGCTGAAGAATAGTCATGACATGTAGAGACCTTATGAGAAGGTATAAGTATGATGAATCAGTGAGATAAGTCTAGAGAGGCATAAGAGGCTATATAAGGTTATTTTAGCATGCATATGAGGCATTGGAGTAATCATGAGAGTCTGAGAGTGAGCCTATAGGGTTAAGTCCTACAGACCTAGCATGTAACTAGATTAGTTATAGACCTTGCCTAAGTTAATGAGGTATCATGAGGTATTATAAAGGCATATGAATAATGTATGGCAGTGGTTGAGCATGGTAAGATCTTGTATGAAGGTCAAATGCTTAAGTAGCCTAAGACTAGTCATGGCATGTAGAGACCTTATGATAAGAAATAAGTATGATACCTCGGTGAGATAAATGCATAGAGGCATAAGAGGATGTATGAGTTTATTTGATCATGCATATTATGTATTAGATCACTAATGATAGCATCAGAGTGAGCTTACAAGGATAGGTCCTATAAACCTAACATGTAATTAGACTAGTTCGAGACCCTACTTGACCTA
Source organism: Torreya grandis (assembly GCA_037957365.1). Lineage (NCBI taxonomy): Eukaryota > Viridiplantae > Streptophyta > Pinopsida > Cupressales > Taxaceae > Torreya > Torreya grandis. Next base: position 1,933,665 of record JARHVA010000215.1, on the reverse strand, counting down.
ATGACATGTCATTAGGTATTATTAAGACATATGAAGAATGTATGGTAGTGATTGAGCATGGTAATAGGTTTTACGATATGTATATGAGGTGTTGACATCTTGGATAGTGGCTAGAAGGATAATTTCAAGGACTAATTTAGCTTGCAGGTCAAGGTCTAGAGAGCAAAGAGAGAGATGGTGGCCAAATGATGTATGATATCTAGATTTCAAGATAAGAATGAGCATGTGAGAATTTTAAGTGGTGTGATATCTTGTCCCAGGTGTGTTGACCTATTTTGAGGTCAAATTTTACAAGAAAAGGCATGAAAATAAGTTATAAGGTTTCTCGAGAGCACATAATGAAGAATTATCCACCCGAGAAGGTGTTTCAAGTGTTCATTGGCACATGCATCATCTACATGAGGACCTAAGATATTAATGGTATATTGGGAAGGGTCTTATCTCAAGTTTAAAATCATTAGTTTTTAAAATGAGGGAATATGCTTAATGAATGATTGTTAAGACTGGAAGATGGTTTAGACCCTCAAAGAACCCTAATAAAGACCTGATGTGAAATTTCTTGTTTAAAACAGAAAAAAATGGTCTCAAATCATTATAAAAGTGATTGTATCATGTAGTCAACTCTCCCATGAACCTTTAGGTGTCATTAGTTTGATAGGTGAGTGGACCTTACAAGAAAATGTTTGTTTCTAGGAAATTTACTGTGGTAGATAGAGTTGACTAAGTCAAAGTATGAAAATGGATGGAGGACAAAGTGTGATACTTTTAGCTTATGTATATGGTGGTTTATATATACGTTATATCCCTTAGGGATGTTAAACCAGTCATCTAAATTGACCTATCACTGTCAATGTTAATGATGTAAATAGTGAGAAACATAGGCAAAAGTGAGAAAGTGATTAGGGGTGTCATATCATGGATTAGGGATGAATCCAAGTGCATGCAGAAATTTTTAAATACCTTTGATACATGTTAATGTTGGATATAATTTTTAGAAATATTTTTATGTTGCAAAAAGATGCTCTCAAGTTGACTCATCTAGTTCAGTGAGGTCTGTGTACAAAGAGATCTAGATATTGGTCTATATGTCTAACATTTTCCATTATACATTAGTTTTATTGTGATTTGAGATGTTTTAAAGATATATAATGATAATATTCATGAATGATGAGTATTTTAATGTGTCTACCTACATTTTGGAATTCAAAATCACCATGATTGGTCTTTGAAGAAAAATGACAGTTCTGAGTGAACAAGGTACAGTGATGAGTTTGAAACCTTATCTTCTAAATTTAAGTGTATAATGAATATGGTGATGTTTATTGTGATATATATGATGAATAAATTCTTTTTATAAGTCTTTAAATTTAGTTTAAGAGGTTAAAATAATAAAGCCAAAATGTCTTGTCTGGCTCAATAAGGTCTGAGAGAGAAAAAGTCAACATATTGGTCTGGAAGACCAATAATTGACATTAGAGATTTTGATATTTTGTTGTAGTTTATTCCAAGGAATTTTTAGTATTATTTTCATTCATTTTAATAACTTTAGTTTTTTCCTTCAGATATCATAAGTTCAAGTTTCCATGATTGTGTTTTGATTTTAGTTAGTAGTTTTGAGTGGGTTACTTGCAGAGAAGAATTTGAGCATGTATACCCTAATTTGAACATGTAATGAAGTTTTTGATGACCTTGAGGTCATTAGTAATTTTATATGTGATTTTTTTCCATGGTTTTTTGGAAAAATTATGATTAAATTTTAGTTGTTCAAGATAATTTTTGTGTATGCAATAGGTCTATTGTGAAAAGTGTTTTGAGAAGGGGTTCAGGTGGTGGTTGGACCTAAAATGTGTTTTGGACATAAACTAAAGTTTTCAAAGGTCTATTTGAGTGTAATATGAGTTTTTCATATTTTATGTTGAGTTTGGAAGAATTTCTTTAAAGACAAAGTGTAATGTGCTCTAATGAAGGCCTAAATGAATTAGGTTTCCTTAAGGCCTAAAAGAGGTTTTGGTCCTATATGTTGTGACTGATAGAATGTAAATTTTGGTTTATGTTTTAAACATGTTATATGACCCATTTAAATTTTAATCCAAGTGTGCAAGTGTGAATATATGACCAAGCTATGTGAGATCAATTTACTTGTATAAGAACAAGGCTAATTAGGCCTATTTATGAGTGTTAGATAAGTGTGTGTGCAAGTAAAAGAGCATAAAGAGGATTAGGAAGAGGTCATGTGGAACCTCATATGGGTGTCATGAATATCTAAAATAGGGTCTTAATATTATTATCAAGGTCATACGACCTAATCAATTTAAGAAGAGGATTAGTTGAGTGAAGAAGGTTGGAGGCCAATTCGAAAGGAATAGAAGTGTGTGAAGAGTTGAAGAAGATGACCATAATATATTGAAGATTTAAATAAGGATATATATCTAAGGAAAAATTCTACTTGTCTAAGTGGATGCTTGGTCAAGATTTGGTTGAGTTTGTGTTGAGTAACTAAAGGAGTTGGTGTTTCCTTGCAAGTGGGTGCTTGCTAAAGACTCTGTCAAGTTGGTTCTTGATAGACTGGGGGTGGTTCTCCAAGTTGAGTGGGTGCTCAAATTAATTTTATTCATTTCTTCATAGGAATAGTTGTCCAAGTTATTGTCTATGGGTTTTATTCCCCATAAGGGTTTCCCACATAGATGATGTGTTCATACTTGTTATGTGTATATTCTCTTTACTATGTTAGTTGATATTGTTTATATGATGATGTTTCTTGATGAATTATTAGAAGATCAATTGTAATGAAAGTAAAAGCTTATAAAGACACTGATTCACCCCCCCTCCTCTTAGTCATCTTGCTTATAACACTATAGCGTTAGTATTACTTTTTTAATGCAAACAAAAGATGATACCTACCTCAATGTTTGCTTCAATGATTGTATGCAAATGTTTTTTGGTGGTTTCATTAGCAAGTATCTCTATAAAATATGTAACATTTGTTCACATAATATTTAAGAGACTTTTGAACCTTTACATATAACATTTTTTAAAAGGTAAATGGGCTGGTATTTTGACATTATTTACTCCTATATTACATGGCAAAGTTGGTTGATATGTTTTCCAAGTTGAATCTAAGACCAAATAGTTATAGTTAATTTATAAATATCTATAATCATAACCAATCGAAATATCAATTTATAAGGAAGAAAATAGGCTTAAAAGCATAGTATTATATTTTGTTCCACCATCTTTAATGCATAAGTTGAACTAAGAATTTGTTTATTGGAAACTTATTACGAAGCTCCCAAATGATCCCACTAAAAACAAATAATTTGAATCTATGACATCATCAATTTTGCTACTAGGTACGAGTCTGCATTTTTTTTAAATAGAATTAATGTTATACATATTTGTTTTTGAAGTCAACACTATACAAAAAGTAGCATATCCTCTCTCAAGTTTTATTTTTTCCTTGATCATAAAATATAGAATTCAAATGTTGTTGCCATGAGCTATATGTGTTTCAAATTTTGTAATTAATTTATTGTTAATGTTCATTGTTATTATCATTTTTCCATAGACATATACCAAATCAACATGCAATATCTTGACCTTTATTTTTGAAGCATGATTTGTAACATGAGTAGGTCCATAAATTATTAAGATATCTCCTTCAAACATAGAGACTTTTTTCCTAGCAAAATTGTCCATTTTTTATGCATGGTAAAGTTGTAAATGTTTGTGTTAAAACCAAAAAGAATAAAAATGGTTTTTTATTGAATAGCATTCTAAAAAGAACATATGAAATAAACATAAGTTTATTTCCAAGTAGAAAAAATAATCAATGAAAAGAAAAATTAAAAAGCAACATTTTTGTAATTAGTGTTCATCAAAACTTCTCTCTATTGTACTAGATTAAATGTCTTGTTATTATTGACTTGTTTCTTCTTTGTTTGAAGTATCTTTGCATAAATACATGTATTTTTTTGCCTTGGTTTTTTTATATAATATTTTATTACATACTATCATATGAAGAAGTGAAAGAAACAAATATCATAGTTATATGCATTAGAAAAAGGTCAAAAAAGAAGAAGCAAAAACCATTGTTTAAGTAGCAAAGTGGCTAAGTATGATAACATTATGTTTTTTTTTTGTTTTTTTTTTTGGGTTTTTAGTTTTGCCTAAACAGTAATACATTAAACATTTTTAAAACATGCATACAGTAAAAAGGCTATGAACAATAAACATGTTTACTGGGTATTAATTATTAAGATTCAAGTATTGTTATCTATGACAAGACAAAATGCATTATGATCTATTGAGTATGTATCTATTATTTCAATATGACTACATTGTCTTGTGTTGTTGGACCAAACATGAAAAATGAGCTTATTTGCATATTGATTTTCTCTTTGTGGCAAAAAATTCATATTAAAAAGCTACAAATGCTTTTCAATCAATATTATTGTTTTATTAGAAATAGACATGTCAAAGTTAAAGTCTCCTTATATATATGTTTCTTCTAGTATATTTAAATTTGACAATGATTTTTTAATAACATTGATGACATCCAAGATAGAAGCATATGGGGTGAATACATATTAATAATTAGGGATTTATGCCCATGTATTATGGCATATATTGTTATTACTTATATTTTTATTACAATATATTGCAATGGGTTTGTAGTCTTAACATTATTTTTAACACATATCACTATACCATGGACATTATATGCAATGTTACAAGTTAAAAAGTTTGAAATGTGATTAAATGAATTGATAGATGTAATATATGTTTCTTATAAACACAAACTATCACATCTCATCAGTTCATAGTTTTTGACAATGTCTTGTACATGAGGATTGAGGCTATGAGTATTCAAAGTTCATATTATAATAGATGAAGATAATAAATTTGACCAAATTGTCTGATAAAATGACCATTTTGAATCCGATTCCAATATTGAAATTTCAATATAAATTTTCTTGTTGACTATAAAGTAATTTTCTGTAAGTGGGCTTAGAAAATATAATGAATCTATACTTTTCCCATGAGAGAGAGAGAGAGAGAGAGAGAGAGAGAGAGAGAGAGAGAGAGAGAGAGAGAGAGAGAGAGAGAGATGTATACACTAATCCATGAATATTTATGCTAGATGGATTGAATGTAACACATTCCATGGTGAGTCCCTAGGACCTATGTACTATACATGCATAGGATAATTATACTAGAAATTTTCTTCATAATGTAAAGTTTTTTTTTTAAACAGGTGTGTGGGTAGGCCTAAAGGTCTAAAATATTATATTTCATGCATTGATGTGGATTATATAAAAATGAACATGTTTTTTCCTTTGCAAATTCCTAGTCTTAGAATCATTGAAATTAATCCAAACAATGTTGTGATTGTGATTATTTTCATATAGTTTAAATATTCCATTGGATCCATTGATAATACCATCTTGCATGTCATAATTTATGGCAAAATATTCAACCCACATATCAGGTTTTAATATGATTATAGCCAATAGACATATATCATCAACATGTGAATATTTCTCATCATATGTATCATCTTCCATGTCTATTGCATTATTTATAATTTATATGTGTGTAAAAAGTGTTATCATCTTGTTATTGTGTGCTTCAACATAAACCTTTAGATAAAAAAGGTGTGGGAACATAGGATTAGCTAGTCTTGGATGCAAACATTTGTTATTGAGATATGCTATATTGTCTATTGTGTGAAAATATGTACATATTCTATTCAAAATTGAGACAAATGTTTCATCTATTTGGCATATGGTTTATTGTAATTGATATGATTTTACATCTTATTACCAAAATGAATATGGAATTAGTTCATTGTTAATTTTTGGATGTTTAAAAATCAGTCATTTACATGTTTTGCTTGATAGAAGTCTCCACAAAATATCATGTCAATGTTTTTGAAGTGAAAAGTTAGAAGTTGCATTATGTCACACAATCATTTATCAATATGATATAAAATTATTGATCTATACAAGTGAGATTTCATATATTATCACTATTCATTATTTATTAGAATAAATTTTAATTTTATGAATGGAAATAAGAAAATTGTGTTAAGCATGGGATATACTGAGAGGGGGGTGAATTAGTATATCATATATCTTATAAAACTTTCCCTCAATCAAATTCCACTTAATAAAACATTCAAGATATGCAATAAAACTCAAACAATAAACACCACATAAGATAGAGAGAGACACCAGATATAACGTGGAAACCCAATGTGGGAAACACCACGGAGAACAATCGCAAGTATATGAATGAGCACCAACCCAAAAAATATTTTCAAACACCAAATTATAGGAGCACCAACCCCTTTGTTGAGCACCAACCCAACAACTATTCATGAGCACCAACCCCTTTACTGAGCACCAACCCAACAATAATTCTTGAGTATCAACCCCTTTGCCGAGCACCAACCCAGCACCAACCCACAAGAGCACCAACCCCTTTGTTGAGCACTAACCCAGTAACAATTCATGAGCACCAACCCACAAGAGCACCAACCCTTTTACCGAGTACCAACCCAGCAATAATTCATGAGCACCAAACTTTTTGTGTATACCGCACACCTATCTCTCAATGTTGTTATTTCAACAAATGATAGTTCAATACAACATCTCTTTCCTCTCTCCTAGATATAATAAATACAAATGATATTCATCTCTCACAATTACTCTTCTAAGATAGATATTACAATATCAAATCAACCTCTATCTCTCATATTAAAAATGGCTTCTCAAGCCTTTATTTATAGCTTTCCAAATGACCTTTGGCCTTCCCCCTTTGTGACCCTTCAATCCTCATGGAAAATGGCGCCAAACTTGTATGACCCTTCATGACCAAAAACATCCTTCCCTCTTTTGTCCTCATCTTGGTGACTTCTCCTATTCCTCAAAGTGTCCCTTCATGAGAAATCGCACCCTTACTCTTTTGTCTTCACTTAGTGACTCTTGGAATTCCCCAAGATGACTCTTCATGGGAAAATGCATCCCATTCTTCTTTTGTCTTTATCCCGTGGCTCTTTCACTTCTCCATGGGCCCTTCTTTTGTCTCATATGCAACAAAAAATATATTTGTTAATATTAAATAAATATTAACTCATATTAGCCAAGATAAACAACATTAAATGCAATGGGGCATATATCACCAATAATGCTAGACCTTTGACATCAATGACAATATTTACAACAATCTCCCCCTTTGTCATTGATGGCAACCTCAATCTTGAAACTACCACATCCTGTCACTTGCACATACCATCATCTAAAAACATACAATAACTCCCCCTTACTACAACAGCCTATACCTGTTCCCTGTACCTATTTATGCACCTGTACCTATACTTGTTATTCTCCCCCTTTGACATCAATGGCAAAGGGCCTACCTAGAGCTAACACTTAGCTCCCCCTTAACTGATGTTGAACCTCAATGGTAGGAAGTAATAGAAATTACTCCTAAATCCTCTCATAGATCTTTGAATGTGTCCTTTGATCATGCCTTTGAGAAGATATCTGACAATTCATATACATTATTCCCTGTCCTTTGAGCATCTGTAATCAACTCATTTGAATCTTTTCTTCTAATCTCACAACCTTCAGCATGAAACCTTAATGTATATCCTTGATCACATATTTGACTAACACTCAACAGATTATGCTTAAGACCTTTTACATATAAAACATTCTTAGTCTTAGTTCTACCATAATCCAAACTCAAAGTACCTTTTATTGCTATCCTAGTAGTGGTTTTATCTCTGAATCTCATTGTACCACCATTGATATTATTTAGAGATATGAATTTACTTTTATCTCCTGTCATATGCCTTAAACATCTGCTATCAATTAACCATGGCTGATCTTTACCTCTTACATGCAAGGCTATCTAAACCATCATAGAATCTTCAGGTTGTTTCTTCTGCCATGAACATGTCTGAACCTTCTCCCTGATGAATGGAGATTTGAAACTCTGATCCTTCTTCTTGATGAATGGAGCTTTGAAACTCTGATCCTTTTTGACTTACTCGAACACACTTCTACAATACCAAGCTATGTGTCTGAAGTTGTTGCACTTGTAGCATACTATGGTCTCTTCATCAAAGCTTGATGGAGGAGAAAAAGAGTTGTGGCTTTTGCTTGACTCTACTTGACTTTTCTTCTCCTTATTTTTGAAATTGTTAGCTCTTTTTCTACATTATTATTTATTGTGACCATATCCATTACAATAAAAATAATAACCATAAAAATAAGACCTGTTTGTATATCTCTGACTTGATTGCCTTTTGTAGCTTTGTTCCTTCTAGCCTTCTCTGTTTGAAATGTCCTCTGTATTCTTCATTTCTCCCCTTTTTGTTTCCTCTTTTGTAAGAGCTTTATCATAGCTCTTTTTCTTTTCAAATCCAATCCTTGTCTTGTCTGAATTTGCTTTTTGACTTTCCAGTATCTTATTCAGCATGTTAGTGCTATCCTCAAAATTTGAATCACTAATTACTTTATCATTGACTGCTTTCTCAATATCTTCTTTTAAAGAGGCAATTTCAATAACATACCTTTGACATTCTTTTCTTGCTATTTCCAACTGTGATGTGAGATCTTCTTCATTCTTCTTGGCTTCTTCCAAGTGTGTTGGTAGATCATCAATAATTTCCTTTGACTCCTTTTCATTTTTCTCGATCTAGCACTGTAATCTTCAATTCTTCTTCTCAACATATTTTAACTCTTCTAAGGCACAAATGAGTTCTCTTTCCATATTCACTTCAGCTTCCTCCTCTTCTTCTTCTTGATCACCTTCATGTATGGCCATGAATAGAATCTCTTCTTCTAAATCACTAACTCCACAATCTTCGACTGAGCTAGGATCCTTAGAATATAGGCTCTTCTTTTTGAATCCCTTCTTGGATTTACATTTGAAATTCTTATTATATATAGGCTTTTCTTCTTCATCATCATTACCCTTACTTGGACATCTAGCTAAAAAATGTCCAATATTTCCATAATTCAAACATTTAAAAGGTAATTTTCCTTGATATTTACCTGTTTCTCTTTTCGGCTTGTGAATGAAAAGTGCTCCATTGTCATCTTCATCATCACTGGAACTATCACTTGATTCTTGAATCTTAGCTTTCTCTTTCTTTGATGTCTTGAAAGCTGCTTCTCTCTTTGAGGTTTTATCTTGTTTTGTCCACATCTCATATGCCATGAGTATACCATGAAGCTTAACCATCTTTAGCTTGGCTAAATTATTCATCTCCTCGATTGCCGAAACCTTTGCATCATATCTCATTGGTAGAGATTTCAAAACTTTTTGCATCACCATTGACTCATCCAATGTTTCTCTAAGACCTTGAATCTGATTTACTATCTGATCAACTCACAAGAGATAACTTGCTATATCTTCTTCTTCTTCCATCTTCAAACTTTTAAACTGCCTTCTAAAAGTTTGAAGCTTAGCTTGTTGAACCTTTCCATCACCTTTGTAAATATTCTCAAGTTTTACCTAAGTTTCATGAGCAAATTTACATTGCATAACTTTAACAAATTTAGATTCACATAAACCACATAAAATAGCATTTAAAGCTTTAGCATTACATTTGTTTGCCTTCTTTTCTACTAGAGTAATTACAGATGTTTGTGGCTCTTCATATTCCTCCACCACTACTTTCCATATGTCAAAACCAAGGGCCATCAAATAAATCTTCATTCTCATGCTCCAAAAAGCATAATTCATCCCATCAAACAAAGGTGCCTTATTTGTAGAAAATCCTTCCTGTGACCTAGCCATCGTGCTTTCCTAATCTACTTTCAAGTTGTAAAACTTTTCAAAAGGAACCTACTCTGATACAAATTATTAAGCATGGGATATACTGAGAGGAGGGGTAAATTAGTATATCATATATCTTATAAAACTTTCCCTTAATCAAATTCCACTTAATCAAACATTCAAGATATGCAATAAAACTGAAACAATAAACAACACACAAGATAGAGAGAGACACCAGGTATAATGTGGAAACCCAATGTGGGAAAAACCATAGAGATCAATCTCGAGTATATGAATGAACACCAACCCAAATAATATTTGCAAGCACCAACTTGTAGGAGCACTAACCCCTTTGCTGAGCATCAACCCACATGAGCACCAACCCCTTTGCCAAGCACCAACCTAGCAATAATTGCCGAGCACCAACCCATAGGAGCACCAACCCCTTTGCCGAGCACCAACCTAGCAACAATTCTTGAGTACCAACCCACAGGAGCACCAACCCCTTTGTTGAGTACCAACCCAGCAACAATTCATGAGCAGCAACCCCTAGGAGCACCAACCCCTTTGTGTATACCACACACCTATCTCTTAATGTTGCTATCTCAACAAATGATAGTTCAATACAACATCTCTTTCCTCTCTCTCACCTTTGCTCTTATAAGCTAGATATAACAAATACAAATCATATTCATCTCTCACAATTGTTATTCTTTGCTAGATATTACAATATCACATCAACCTTTATCTCTCATATTACAAATAGCTTCTCAAGCCTTTATTTATAGCTTTCCAAATGACCTTTGGCCTTCCCCCTTTGTGACCCTTCAATCCTCATGTAAAATGGTGCCAAACTTGTATGACCCTTCATATTATTGCCTTTGAAAAGTCATGTGGTGACCCTTCATGACCAAAAACAGCCTTCCCTCTTTTGTCCTCATCTTGGTGACTTTTCATATTCCTCAAAGTGTCCCTTCATGAGAAATTGTGCCCTTACTCTTTTGTCTTCACTTGGTGACTCTTTGAATTCCCCAAGATGACTCTTCATGGGAAAATTCATCCCATCTTTCTTTTGTCTTTATCCCGTGGCTCTTTGACTTCTCCATGGGCCCCTTTTTTGTCTCATATGCAACCAAAAATATATTCGTTAATATTAAATAAATATTAACTCATATTAGCCAAGATAAACAACATTAAATGCAATGGGGCCTATATCACCAATAATGCTAGACCTTTGACATCAATGACAATATTTCCAACAAATTGAATGCAATATCACTTCATCTGCATTACACACATCTTTTCCTATGTATGCAAGAATAAGGCCTTTTGGCTTCCATGGAACATTGTCAATATAATAAGAATAAATACATATAAGTATTTCATATATACATTTTTTTTTTAAAGTCTTTCCTATTCTTGCACCTCTTGATAAGAATAACTATAATGGCTTGTTTTGATTTTTGCATTTTTTACAAGAAATGTCTTTAATAATTACCTATTGATCTTCATTTAACATATGTCTATGCTTGTATTAGTTGGCATTGTCAAAGATGTATGGATGCTAGATAAACTCAAATGGTTTTTTAATTTGATAAACTGAAACAAAATTTGCTATTAGAAATTCCATGTGTAAATCATGATCTTCGTCCATGTTTTTTGGTTTATGTGCACATAAGTTAACTTTAGATGTGTTTATAGTATCAAGATCTACTCAGTGAGAATCATCTTCTATGCTTCCCCAACAAAGATTTATTTCATAATTAAACTTTGTTTCATTTTTTTTATAATATTCACATGTAAGTTATGTGCTTCTCTCCATGTTTTAAACTCTTGCTTTAAACTATTTTCATTATTTTTGATGGCACATACAAAAATAGGTGTTCATAACAATAGTTTTCAATATAAAGATATTTTTTATAGTTAACAAAGTGTATAACATGAATTTTCTTTATTTTCAATGGCTTCTCATTTTTATAGTAACCAGTAACAAACTCAGCCAAGAAAATATCATTGATGGCAATAAGATGCACAATGTAATAGTCCATAATAGATTGAAATATTATATTTTCATAATCATATAGTTCATGTTTAATAAGAATTTAAGGTTTTAAGATAAATTTTTTTTCATCAAGACTATATGTATCTACACAAGTACATGTCTTTGAATAATGGTTCAATGGCAAAGATAACACAAAGTGAATCAGGCATTTGTTGATATTTCAACATTAAATTTCCTAGTCTATGAAATAGATAAACAACATTTATACTATTTATTGAGTTTTTCTTCCATATTTTTTGCAAACCATGCATGATTTTTGAATTTCCTTTTGTCATATACGAGCTACAATATGTTGTCGTAGAATAAGCATTTGAAATAAATTGTGCATCTATATTTGCATGTCATAAATATGGCATATTTATTATAAAGTTATTGATCCATGCTTATGATGGTGCTTAGGTGATCAGAATGGTGGGTTGTTTAATTATGACCTATATTGTTGTTATGTACTAGGACTCAGACATATGTATGTCTTGCAAGAAAATATTGAAGTTGTCTGAAACAATATATTATTTTTTACTTAGCAATTATTAAATGTATTTTGGTTTTACAATTGCATATTCATCTATTATTTCAAATGATTTAAGTATTATTGTTTGTTGCATTGGCATTTTAAGAAAATTATATCTACAATTTTAATATTTTTTTTATAGCTTTTAGTGTGACGATGTATATGAAATTTCACCACATCATCATCCAATATGTTATTATTATAGGTTATGTACCTATCTATAAAATTTGTAATTATTAAGTTATTATATTTGTTGTATATTAATTCATTATACACCCACACCAACCAATGATCATGAACATTTCCTCTTTGTTGGAATTATGTTATACAAAAAAAATCCATGATTTTTTTTAGAAACAACTCATCACTACAAAGCATTTATCACAGTACATTGATTTGATGTCTATAATATCGTGTACATGTAAATGGATCTTATTTTTCAATAAATAAAGCATCCTCATCTTCATTTCATTTTTCAAATCCAGTATCTCTTTTTTTCTATATTTCAAATACAATTGTTTAAGTACATTTATCAATGGCCACCAGTGATGTTCGATAATTATGAAGTTCAAAAAAAAATGTTGGTAGCCTTAATTATCATATCATGGTAAATGAATTTTTTTATAACTTGCATGAAATTAGATGAGATGCATATCTTTCTAAATTTCGCATACCGAATTTCTAATTTTAATATTCATTCTAAATTTGGCTTGTATTTGACATATTTTGCTAAAAGTTTCTTGCCTTTTAATTGGCCTATTTTAATTTGAACACACATTGTCTTTCCTACTTAATATATAATTATATTTTTTTTTTTAAATATTAAATTTGTCAAATTATATACAAACCCAAGATTGGCATGCAATAGTTCCCATTGTGTTATTTTTTTATCGTAAATTCTGTGACAAAATCTTCATCATGAGGGTCCCTAAAAAAAGAGTTGGAAAATTCATTTCCTCAAAGTACTTGTCTTTGAAAATTTTAAGTGGTTGATTGTCTTTTGTTTGTGCTATTATGATCATCTTGTCTTCCAACATAGAAATATATATGAAGTCTACAAACCATGCACCAATGTATCATTAGAATGAATTTCTTCTAAATTAGAAGACATGATTGATTTTTTGTTTATATCATATCTAGATCAACTTAAAACATTATTATTACTTGAATCATTTTCAAACATAGATCCCAATAATGGCTTCCATTCTAGATTGATCTGGACATTTTGGTCAATGTATAGTTTTATTGTGTATAGCTCTTTCCATGCTTTCATAAGAAGATATGGTTGAATAACCCCTTGTTAATATGTATTTCTATATTCCAATTATCTTTTTACAACCACAATAATTATTGTTCCTTTCTATATAGATCTTGGTAATGCTTTTTGAATTTTATCATTATTTTTTAGGACATTGATAATATTACATTTTAGCCTTATCTAGGGTTTGTTATACCCTAATTATGTGATATGTGCCAATGTTATTCTCAATACAACAAGCCTTTCCTCAAGATCCAATAGCTTAAGAATAGTCTTTAACTATTTGTTTTGCCTAATATTTGGAAGTGTTGCAATCTAGGAAGCACTCCACTTTTAATGACTGGTTACAACTTGTGCATTTTTTTTAAATTACTTTATCAATTACTATTAATTATTTTCATGTGTTTCCTTTAGCTTGTTTTAAAAGCATTATGTTATGCTTAAAATGTAATTGTTTGAAAATGTAAAATTCATGTACATAAGTATCAATGATTTTTTTGTTATAAGTTTTTAATGGCTTCTTGACAAGGTTCTTGATAAATTTCTTTTGCATAGGCTAACCTCGTGAAATTCTTAACATTTGAAGAAATGTTTTTTTTTGGTATTATATCTACCTAAGATATAAAATATTAGATATGTTGTCTATCCCGATGCCCCATCATCAACAGTTCATAATGTATATCATTTGTGTCTATTTCAAAAAAACAAATGTTGTGTATGATATTTTTTTTGAAGCAATTATCATAAGTTTTGACAATTTGTTGATTGGCCAATTACCATATAAATTAGTCATTTTTAACAATTATGAAATCCATTTTATAACAAAGTCTCTACATTCTATTCCACCATCATCATAAATTAAATCCATTTTTATTATATATCCTTGCCAATTTTTAATGGATAGTATGTTCTTGATAACATTGTCCTTTAGATTTGTTTCCAAACAAGCATATGTGTTTACATCTCTTGAAACAAAGGCATTGCAATAATATTTTTCTACATAATGATGTAAAGACCATATATCAAAAGATTTTCTTGTTAATTGGAAAAAATATTGAATATGTTATTACTGTAACTAGATTTTTCCTCCATGTTTTTGTTAATCCATTCAACTATAATTTTATAGCATTTGCTTCCCAATGGAGAGAAAGCATAGTACAGGTTCTAGACAAAAATAATCTTCTTGAATAAGCTTGATCAATGTTTAATTTATTATAATATAATGGTTCTTAATGCCCATACATTGGATTTTGATCATGAAAATGTATGCAATAAGGAGGCAAATGTAAATGTTGATTAAAGTACAAATATTTTCTCTTGTTTGTCAGAGACTAGACACAAATAAAAATGTTGAGCCATTTAGAAATCTAATTTATGAAAAAATTATCACCCCATAAACCATGCTATCCTTTTTCTATGTATGCAATTATTGAGAACTGCATCCATTTAAAATATACTAAGGTATCATAGACATGGTGCAGTCCATATATTTGTTTAGGATCTAATCCTAGTTCTAAGGATCTCAGTGTGTCTTTCTCATTCTTCTCCAAACATCTCTGAAAGTGTTGTATTATCCCAACATGAGGTTATTATTGATTTTTTTTACCAAAAGTCAAAATAAGTCAACCCCCTATAGTTAAAAACTTTATATAGGGGTATAATAGGGTGTATAATGGTCCTAGTGATGTCATTTGATGTGTATTTAGCCTTGGTCATATTCAATTTTAGTCCTTGTGTCATTTCATGTCATTCAAGGTAATTTATGAAGCTTGTATGGTTTTATATAATAGAAAATTATTTAAAAATGTATTTCAACATCCTAAATGTTAGATTCTTGTCAAAGGTGGCAGTCTTTAACTAAAGTTTATAGGTTTCTATGTCATAATAAGAAAATCAGGTAGTTAGAGGCAATTTTCATTTAGTTGTATGGTTATGTAGGAGTTTTGGCACATTTAGAAGGATTTTTAGTGACCCATTAGGTACCTTTAACTCATTTCCATGCTGGAGAAGCCTCAAAGATCCTTAAAATTGCATAAAACCATTCTACTCCTCCATTACTCTCATTGGCATGCAAGAATGGTCAATCAATTTTGGTTTAGTACAGATATCAGGAGATGAATTTGGTCAAATGCTCTTATGGGATGAAAATAATATTTGTTAGCTTCAAATACATAGTAGTATTTCTAGGATTTGTTACTTTTACTCTATGAAACAATGCTAAGAAGTGTGTTGCTTATTTTCTACATGCTCATCCCCATCACCTTAAGGTTTCTATTCTTTTGGGATTAATCCATACAAACCAAGTATTACGCATGTTCCTATAGAGTGTTATCATCCTTATCTCATGGTTTCCATCCTTGTTTATACATTTGAAACTCAAGGGTTGAGCAGAGCTACCTCACTTGTAGGGGATTATATCCTTGGAGGGTTGAGCTCCATTTCTAGTCTGTAGATAGTTTCCATCATTTATAGGGGATTATATCCTTGTTTGATATTCTTAACAATGTTAATGTGAGGTAATGGTTTGAGTTTAACATTCCACTTTATAGTGATCAATTATTTATCCTTTGAGGTTTAATTTCAAGTCATCTATAGAGGAATTACATAGTCAAAAACATACACAGTAAGACTTTCTTGCACACATTCACCTACAGTTAGGTGAAAAGGAGTTTTTTACAATCATGGTGATGAGATGAGGAGTTTTAAAGATATTTAATACAATCTCAACATATAAGAAAACAATTTTAAACTATTCAAATGGTTTTATATTGGTTGAGATAAACAATTCTCTAATGTACATGGTTAGTGAGCTAATGTCCACCTACAGGGAGGTCCACAAAAACTTGAGGATGATGAATGAAGGCATTAAAATTGTTTGAAGTTTCATTAAACATTATGAAAATTGAAAGTGCCTTTGGGTTAGACTTGGAATAATCATATTTTAGATAGACTTGAGAGCCATGCTCATAAGTTGATAAAGTTACTTCATAGAGACTTTACCTTAAACTTTTTGAAACAAGGATTTTATCTCACTTTTTATCCTTCCACATTAAAGTTCTTTGAGGTTTGCACAATTTTGAATGCTTCCATAATGTGTCCCAAACACATGAAAATGCATTGATATGATAAATTATTTGATTGGCCATGAGGAGGTTATGTAGATAGGTTTTCCATCTCAAGTATTCTCTCACTATAGAATGTCAGTTTACTCTACAGTATTTTGAGTTCAAATGGCCTTACAACACAAGGAGACCTAATGGAAGTATAGATTGCAAGAAAAGTGACTTGTCTTGGATGAGAAGTGACCTAATAACCTTGAAAGGATCCTAGTCCATGGACTACAAAGTTTCATTTATTGAACACCACCTACAGGAGTCCCCTTTGTTTCAAAATTGAACCTACAACCTAACTATAGACATACATAGAATTGGTGGTATCAGATTAAATGTTGAGAACCCTAAAAGCATGGATGTACACTTATGGTGAAATTTATCCAATGATTTCAAAAGGATATTAGGATTTGAAAACTAATATTCAAGGGTTGACTATCACCTATAGGGTTCTTTTTTCTCTCAGAATGATCACTTACAAATTGAATGTAGAGTGATAATACACTAGAACATGATAATTTGGGGGTTGTCTTAACATAGGCATGATATGAATAATTATAAGAAATTATGAGATGGTATTGATAACTTCAAGGAGGAAATAACATGACACACATGGTTCACAATGACCTATAGGAACCTCATTTACTTGGGAGTATACACCCATAGTTTGCTACAGTAGGTAGTTTATCCTAGTCAGGTGGAGAGGGTGAATTGAGAAAGCTGGTAGAGGTTTTGGGGTGAATTGATCATGAAAAAATAATTATAAAAGTGGTAGTACTAACTTCACATTATGTTAATAATAGGGAAATAGATAAAAGAGGGTTTTAACCTTTAGCCTATAGTCATGACTAAAAGTACATCCACAATCATCAACTCTATGAGTCTGCCTTGAAGATTTGGAGTGTTGATGACCTTTCATGGGTTTAAAAGCTATGAAAAATTGTACATATAACCTAAATGACCAATTTTATCCCCCCATGGTATAATTTTTCCTAAGCAATTAGGGGAGATGCCCTCTATTCTATCTCAGATAGAGGAAACTCTAGGAAAAAAGATGATTCTAGGTTTGACATGAAGTGGAAAGAGAGATGATATAGGAGTGTTGGAACACCAAAAATAAAGTGTGGAGAGTTGTCTTAAACATGAAAAAGCATAGGGGAGGCCTCACAGTTCTAAGAAATCATTTATAGGAGGTTTAAAGTCATGAACACATCTTAGGACTATTAGGCCTAAAGCCCTAATGGGGTATCAATCTCATCTCTAAGATAATATGAACCTTCCCATATATTTGGTGACCTTAAAGGGGAGGTATAAGGTTTTTAAGACTCAATGGATTATAGAGAGCCATCACAAAAGGTCATTTTTGGAATAAGAACACCTCAGGGGTACTCATACTACTCTCTCAAGTTTGATAGGCTAAATTTACTTAATCACACCTATACGGACAAGGTACATGGGAGTATAAGGAGATATGGATAGTTGAAGGGGGTATTATAGACCTAATTTGTGGAAATTGTTTAGAGTTTTGACATCAAAGTTTTATAAATCATTGTTAAGAGTCCAAACCATATAAAACCCTCCCAAACCCTTGGGTATTGACCTGATGAGGAAAGCATGTAAGTAAATACCTCTAGAAAGATTAATTTGGCTTGGTAAGTGTTTTCATCTTGATCATGAATCTCTAAATTTTCTAACTCACTAATTGGTTCATACAAGTACTATATGAAATAGTACAAAATAGGGCTTTTCTCCAAGTTTTTTTGTATTTTATAGGTGTAAAGGAGAGTTGAAGGATAAGGATCATTAGGTGAGATCAATTGGGACTTTAAATAACTTTAAACTCTCATTTCTCACATCAAATTGGCATGAAAAAACTTCTACAAACTCATTTATGTGAGGTATTCTATGGTAGATAGTGAAAGGGAAGAATTACTACCAAGTGAGAGAATGGTAAGTTCAATTGGGGGGGCTTTTAAGGTCTGATTCATGTAGTGGAAGGAAAGGGGACTCTTGATAGGTGTCATATCACTCCTTCCATGTATTATATTGATAAATTAAAGATCATTTGAGTCACAAATGTGAGGATAGATCTATAAGGCTAGTGATAATGACTACAGATGGTGAGAACAAGTATTCAAAAGGACATAAGCTAAGGACACATATAATGAATATTTTATCATGTTTCCAACTCCTATTTGATAGTTCACATGTTTTAATTATCCATAGTTTAGTTTTTAGCAGTCCAAAGATGCCTAATCATGAAGGTGATTTGTAAGAAGACATTTGAAGACCTTATGCTAAACTAGTTTTAGAGAGTTTTATGCCTCAGATGGACATTTATCCAAGAGGACCTTCCAAACTTATATTATTCACTTCATCCTTTTTAAATTTAAATGGTTTTCATGCCTTGACATGTGACACTATGACCCTTGATTTACACTTTCTTCTCTCTCTTCTCACATTCTATAAATGCAAGCCATTTTGGCTCTTGTATTTTAATTCCACACCTAGTATGGTGAAGCCTTGCTAGTTTGATATTATACTTTGCCTTTGAAATAGATATTCAATTTGGTTTTGATTTCAAAAACTATATTTTATAATTATTTGAATTGATGTATAGTGAAAGGTCAAGTGATTGATGTCCATCCTTACTTTTTCTTAATCTTTCCATGTTTGATGTAAGTTGTTCCACTCTAATAGGTCACATAAGTGTTTTCAAGTGTATGGGTCTATCTTAAAGTGTAAAAGTAGCCTCAGTGTCTAAAACTAATATTTTTTTCACTTACCTTGAGTATAATTCGTGCATAACACCTCCGTGTTTGAAATACTAATGTTAGAGTATTTTAGGACTTTGAATCTAGTGTTGTAGGTCATGTCTCTTAGTACAGGTCTATGATAGTCAAGTGGATATATTTGTATTGTACCAACCCCTTATAATATCTTACATTCATCTCTATTTCTAACACTTTTCATCCAAGCCATCAGTTAGTGTAGGTGATACACATTACAAGATCATTCTATGGAGCTAGCCCTTAAACCTAGAGGTCGATCTCTACTATAGGCAACCCATAAGCTTAGAAGTATTCCAATGTTACCAAAATATTGAAGTAGGATTGAAAAACCTACTATAGGGTGAAATATTTGGTGACAATAGTGAGATCATGAATATAATAATGCTATCTAGCTAATAAAGAATTATTATAGAGGGATATTAAATAGCCAAAATAATAGCACAATAATATCCTAAAATAGATAACAGTGAAATAATAATAAACTCATAATGGAGTTCATGGGTTAAACCAATAAAAAAATAAACAATAAAGTCTATGGTGAATTAATAACCTTATTAAAATATAACATTCTCCCCCTTAATTTAGCATATCTTGAAGTGAATAGGAGAGAAAATCTCTAAAAACCTCAAAGTTATCACATGCAAGTGACTTGGTGAATACATATACACATTTTTATTTTGTTGGGCAAAACTAGAGTTGGATGTTATGTTATTTTACATGTTCATGAATGAAATGAAATTGCACCTTAATGTTTTTCATGCATTCATGAAAGATTGGATTGCGAACAAGTTTGATAACACCATCATTGTCATAGTACATGAAGGTAGGCGTCATTTGTGGTACTCCCAATCCTTCTAATATGTGACATAACCATATTGCTTCAAAAATAGATCCTCCTACAACACAATATTTTACTTTAGTGGAATATCAAGAAAAAAAGTTTTATTTATTTATCCCATAGGATAAAGGACTAGATCCTAAAAATAACACATCCAAAAGTGGATTTTCTATCATCAATATTTCTTGCATGATCTAAGTCAGAATATCCTATCAAGAATAAATTGTCATTCTTCTTATATTTTTAGGCCAAAGTCCATTGTACCCTTGATATATCTTAGTATTCACTTTATTACTTTCCATTGAGACATCTTTGGTGCCTACAGGAACCTTGAAAGATAGATAACTGCATAGCTAATGTCTAGCCTAGTATATGTTAAGTAAATAAGACTCCCAAGAAACTGTCGATAGAGAGTTGTATTTACTTATGGTGATGGATCTATACAAGATAATTAAAGCCTTATCTCCATAGGTGTATCAATTAGATTATTGTCCATCATCATAAATTTATTGAACATTATCTTGTCATATTTCATCGGGACACAAAGATATGGTGTTCCTTTTTCCATACTTCTAATCCAAGACAATGGTGTAGAATCTTGAGATCTATCATGTCAAATGATCGGTTAAGATCTTTCTTGGTTGCATCTATCATCTCCATATAACTGCCAATGATAACTAGATCATCGACATATAATAAAATAATTTCAATCTCTCCCCCTTGCTATTTTAGGTATATATTTGGATTGTAGGGACACCTCTGGAATTTATGTTGGATTGGATGTTCATTGATCTTTATGCACTAGGCTCAGGGAGACTGTTTGAGACCATATAGAGATTTTATTAGTTTACATACTTTTCCTTCTTTACCAAGTGAGACAAAACCTTCTAGTTGTGTCATGTAAACTTCTTCTTGTAGATATCCATTGATAAAGGAACTTTTTACATCCATTTGGTGGATATTTCATCCAAATTGTGTAGTTAGAGAAAATATCATTATGATTGTTTTGAGCTTGGCCATGGATCAAATGTCTCCTCATAATCTATGCCTTCATTTTATGCATAACCCTTTTCTATGAGTCATGCCTTGTGTTTTTCAATACTACCATCTACTTTGTTTTTTATTTTGCAGACCCATTTATAGATGATTAGCTTTTTCCCTGGTAGAAGATCTTCAAGTTATCATGTTTTATGTTTCATCAATGATTAATATTCTACATCCATGGCATCCTTCCAAGGTTTAGACTCTAAGGATTCCTAAACTATCAAGGGCTCTATTGATTTTGTAACTATGCTCATTAGGGCCAAATTGACCTCATCTTGAGTCATGTTATGAGTCCTTAGTCTAGTAGTTGATGTGTCTAGAGTTTTATCCAGTTTAACATCTATTAATGTAATTGTTTACCATTTAGGCATACATTTCACTATTATTTTAGGTTGATATACATTAATTTATTGATCATATTCATCATTATCACCTTTAGTGTGGTTATGACCTTCTAAATTATCTAGAGGTTTGATTAATGAATCATGTGAGTTTGTGGAAGGCAAATTAGTTTTAATTTTCTCGTCAAACTTTACATCCCTATTGATGGATATATTATTTATTATAGGGTCCGTTATTATATAGGCTAATGACTCTTCACTATACCTTAAGAATATGTAAGGCATGGATCTGGTATCTATTTTATTTCTCTTCTTTTTAGGAACATACATATAAGCCTTATATCCAAAAACATGAATATGAGCAATGAAAGGTTTATGCCCTGTCTAGGCTTCATGTGGAGTCATATTATGAAGAGATGTAGTGGGTGACCTATTCAATAAATAAATTATTTTTTTCACTGCTTCTGCCTAATATGTGCATGCCAAATCTAAATCTTCAATCATGCTACACACCATTTCCATGATAGTGTAGTTTCGTTATTCTACAACACCATCTATTATGGAGTGTATGGTGGAGTGATTTGTTGATGAATTCCATGTTTTTTAAAATAAGTAAAAAAATATTTACTAGTGAATTCTCCCCCTTGATCTAAGTGGAGATATCTGATTTTACGATCAATTTCAATTTCTAGTACTACTTTGAACTCTTTGAAAGTATGAAAGGCTTGGTGTTTGGTCTTTAGACAGTAGACCCACATCTTATGTGAGTAGTCATCAACAAATATCATGAAATACTAAAACCCATAGTGGTTGGATCTCATGGGGCTACATAAATTGGTATGCACCAGATCAAGCTTCCCAAATGCTCTTGAGGAAATTTGACTAAAATATGTCTAATGTTGTTTCCCTAGTAGACAACTAGTGCAGAGATCTATATTTTTATTCAACTAAGGAAGTCCATGGCCCATGTTCTAATTTTTTAGTACTTTGAGGTATCCAAAACTAACATGACCATATATACAATGCCACAAATTGGTTGAGTTTGAATCTTGAGCTACAAGTGCTTGATTATTTGATTGAACAAAGTCAAGTTGGAAAATTTTTCCAAATCCTAAGCTCATGCAATAATTCTTGACCATTTTGACTTATCTTTGATCAAACACATCTTTTTGACATTTTTACAATCAAATTCAACCTTGAGGTTGTGGTCAAGTAGATAACTAACTAAGAAAAGATTATTTATGAGTCTTAGGACATACATGACATCTGAGATTTTGTAATCATGTCATCTAAGTGGTAAGAAAATATTACCAATGCCTTGAACTTAGTAAGATGAGTCATCACCCAAAGAGACATGATTTTTGGGGAAGTCTCATTTGTGCTATACAACCAATCTTTTCTTCTAGTCATATGTCAAATTGTACTTGAGTCAACATACTAGATAGAAATTTATGATGTTGATTCATCATGAGACTGTGTAGCATATAGGAAGTCTTCATCAAAGTGGGTGTCTTCCTATTCAACAATGTTACCTTGCTAATTGGATTTCTTCTTCTAATGCCCCTTCTTCTATATGCATAGACTTTTCCTATTGCAACATGTATACCAAATTATCAAAAGATGAATTTTATGTTGTGACTATCAAATTAGTCATGAATATCCTATAAGAGGGTGGTAGTTCTCTCAAGATAATAGGTACAAGAGATTCATCTGACACTATTTCACCTAATGCTTGGAGTGAGGCCCTTAAGGTTATAACATAGTGAAGATAAGCTTCCACTTTTTCACTAGACTTCAATTTGAGGGAATGAAGTTGACTCTGTAAATGAAGAATGGTTCCTTTATTTTTGGCCTCATAGACTATCTAGAGCTTATCCCAGGAATATTTGGTTGTTGTGGCCTCACAAATATGAGGTTGTACCTTATTCGATACTCTAAACATGATTATTAACTTTGCCTTCTAATTGGATTTGTTGAACTTACTATGATGGTCAGCATTATTAGCATGTTAGGTAAGAGTGTCATTTACAATAGGCTAAATGTCTTCAAATTCTAAATGTGTTTTGATTTTAGTTTTCCAAGCAACATAGTTTTCATTGTGAAAAAGTTGTGAGTCTAGTAGAAAAAATTTTGGCCCATTTTTGGTCATTGTGTAGAATCTGACCAAAGGTGATGGATTGGTTCCTTATCAATCCAAGTATCAAGGTCTCCCTTTCATTTTATTGTTAGTCTGGGATACCAACCCTTTCTTTATATGTGCCCTTTTGGTATACCCATCAATATGTGGAATAAGCTTGCCCATTTTGTATACCTAATGGTACTTGAAAGAAGTGTAAATGTACGTGAAAGATATTGATATGTGGTATATAGATAGTACTGAAAAGGGTTCATTCAGTCACTAACACCTACTTATATGGATTTCTACGTATGCATAAATAACTTTGTTATATACTTGGAAATACCACTAGTTAAGATTTATGCCTTTCAATTGAAATGAATGGGTAGATGAAGGGATGTCTATGAGTGCATGTGCCCTTATTTCTCCTTGATGATTTAAAGGGATGATTCCCATATGTAGTTATTGAATCTATGTTAGGTTATGGATGCACTAACTCAAGTGCGATGGCTTTACCAATAAAGGTGAGTCAGATGCACCACTAGTATCAAACACTATGATTGAGTTTGAAAACTTGTGATTTGTGATTTATTTGCTTACAAAAAAAGGAAATATTACATTGCTTGGAAAATAAATACAATAAATAGAAACACTAATTCCGTTATTGAAAATAATATCCCCCTTTTGTGTTATTTTTAAGAAAAAAATAGCTTGGGCTCTTTGGCCTCTTTTTGGTACTTTTTTTTTTACTTTTCCTTTCCCCCCTTTTTCTAAATTTTTTTAGTACATTTATAGATAAATTTAGCTAGTTATAACTATAATTAGTAGAATTTCTAAATTTAGAGGGATTTGAACCTCCCACCTCCACTTTACTAAAAAATATTCTCACCAACTCACCTATGTATTAATATATATCTTAATAAGGTAAAATTGATATTTAAATTCTTAAATTGCTATTGTGAAGACAAAACCACTAGCCTAACCAATACCATGGGTTTGCTTGAGAGGGGATTTTGAGAAAAAATTGCAGCAAAGAAAATCTTTTATAGGCAATTTTGATAAATAGAAAGGCAATTTTAAATTATAAGAGATGGTTTTGAAATTTATTTGCTAAAAATGAATGTATTTTGATGGTGGTTTGGAGGATTTAATAGGTTGGGTGCTTTAGGTAAATCCTAGATTTTACAAATTTAAAATTATAATTTATAAACTCAAAACAAAATGCCAACCTCCCTTTTGCAAAATCTATGGTTTTTTTTTAATGTCAAGCTTTTTTTCATTCATTTTCTCCTCAGATCAGATGGATGCCAAGCTTTTTTTCATTTTTTTGCTCCTCAAATCAGATGGATGCCAAGCTCTAGCCTTTTTTTTTAATGTTGATCTTTTGTTTGGGTCTATTCTCCGATCAACTAAGAAAACTCTTTTGCTCACCATGCCTCCAATCAAATCAAAATTAATGTCAAACTTGACATACATTTTTGTCATTCTTGATGGGACCATTGTCCTAAAGAGAACTTGTCAAGATGAATGTTGGTCTTGAAAACATCACAACTACATATGGTGTTCTACTTATTATTTAGTAACCCTGATCAAGGTAATATATAGTTTTAGACCATTTTTTTGTTATATATTTATGCTCATACTTCATGGTCCTTACTTGGTCATCCTTTAGTAGATTCTTCAATCCTATAATCCCACCTCTTCAACCTAAACTTCCTCTTAAAGTTAAACATCCTTAGCTTATCTTGAAATTTGAAGAACAAGAGTACTTTGCAATCTAGCAAGACCAAGAGAGTGAAAAGGCACTTGAGGACAACATGGCTAGGCAACATACCTTCTCAGACTTTAACATTAAAAATCCAATTCATCTCAATTTATATGATGGCATGCCCCATAAAGCTATAAAGAGTGTTCCCACATTCAATGTTGAAGGCCATGTCACTCCTAATGATAATATTAGGGATATCTCAATTTTTTATAGTTTCCACAATGTCACTGAGGGCCATACTGACATTAGACTACTTGTCATGTCCCTTAAATGGAAAACATTTGAATAGTATAGGACTTTTCCTAATGGATGTATCACATCTTGGGATGATTTTAGAGAGTTTACAACATTAGTGTTTGAAGATAAAAGTGATCACACATCACTCATTCACCAAATCAATGTAATTCAAAGATCCCCCAAGGAGACAATACATGATTTTAATGAGAGATTCTTAAAGAATTGGCATAGTTTGCCTCCTCCCATGAGACCACACTTTAGCTTTATGTTTCCCACATATTTGAAGGCTATTGGTGCTGGCATATCCATAATGTTTAAATCCATGGTTGGATACACATTACTTTAAGCATATGACCTTGAAATTATGGATGATAATGGCCTCATACAAGCTAAAAAAATTTCTCCAAAAGTGTCCATGCCTCTACTACCAAATACTTTTGTTGATACTCCAAGTGTTACCCTAATTCCAAATACCAATGCCAAGTCAAGAACTACTCCTAAGAAGGTATAAGATGTTAGTGATAAAGATGCAAAGATTCAATTCTTAGAAGCTCATCTTAGGCAAGAAAATATACAACATGGTGTGAATCAAAACCCTTATCCCTATCCTTAATAAGGAAATAGGTTCTTACCTTGGTAATATGGGCAAGGGAGAGGTCAAGGGCAGCCTAAATTCAATAGGCTTGCAAATACATACAATCCAACTTCCACCTCCAATACAAGAGCAATGATACAAGTGGATAGCAACTTGGTTCAAGGATAGGAATGGCAACAAGGTCAGTTCATAGATGCTAATGAAGGTGGAGAGAAATCTTAGGTTTCTCAATTAGGAGTCACTCCTCAACTACCAATAGAAAATGATGTTCTTATGCAAATAAATGAGGGGTGGCTACCTCAAGGAGTGAGTTTCACTAACTTTCTAGTTGAAGATACTTATGTTCTTAACCAAGGTAATTTAGTTACAAACAATACTAGAGATAAGAGGAAGGTTATATAAGATGTTAATGGTGTGCCTACAATTTCAACTAGTCATTTGACAAGGTATAAAAGCATGACTACAAGTATGGTAGTCCTTATAACTCTTGAACCTTATTCAAATCATAATGTTTGGAGTTATACTCAAGGTGCTCCAATGTCTCAAGCTCCAAACACTTCCTTACCTTTAAGGACTCAATAAATTATGACTACTCTTTCTCTAAATATTTTTTATTCATTGAAAAATGATAAGGTGTTTATCTCTCTTCAGGATGTCCTTCACATGTCAAGCCAAAAGGAACTCTCACAAAATTAGCTATCCATAATTCATGTTATCCCCCCATCATGAATCCATGGTCATGGTCATGTTTCTCTTACCAATTCTCCTAATCACATTGTATATCCCTTTACTAAAACCCTTCTACCTTACTCTCATTATTAGAGACAAGCTAGTTCACAACTGCATAGTGGATAGTGGGGCTAGTACCTTAGTGATGCTAAAGGTTGTAGCCAACAATTGGGTATAAAGTATGAACCATATAGTAAATGGGCACTATAAATTGATGGGATAATTTCTAATTCAGTAGGATTTGTCAAAAGTTTTAAAGTTTTTCTTCATGATTGTCCTAGTTTCCCCATCCTTCAAGACATTGTGGTTGTTGACTTGCCTACTCACTTTGATATCTACATCTCAAGATATTTCACAGCTAAGATACGAACCTACTTATTAGCTGATTGGTCCTTCTTGGTCTTTAATACAAGGTATGGAGAAAATGTAACCATCAGGACTCAACCACTAGCCAAGTTTCATATTGAGCCCTATGTAGAAGCAAGATCCAATTTAAATTATGTCATCAATGATCATGAGGAGTGTGTTGTGGATGATGGGACATATTATAATCTTAAGGGCATATCTAATCTATTTTTATATGAGTATGGTGTAGACACCTATGACAACGATCCATAAACTTATTTTGAGTAAACTAATTTTGACACATATATCATCCATGAGGGGGCATATGAGTATTCTAAGGTAAGCATTAAACATTCTTTTTCACAAGTTGTTGAGGGAAATTACCTCATTCACATGTATGATGATGATAGTTTGAAAATCATGATAGATCAATATCATGAGAAGAACAATGTATTTCTACTTGAAATTTAGGAAGGAGCCCTTAAACACGACAATCATGAAGAGGAAGATGACCTATGGTAAAGGTTCAATGCCATAAGATAAGAGTTTAAGTAGTTAGGTAAGTCAACCTCTTCTCATAATAAGTGTGAATGTCATGATATGATTATTGATGAGCCTAAAATTTAGGTCATTGAGTGTCTTGTCAAGCATGAATTTGAATGTCTTGTTAAGCATGAGGGTGTATGTCTATATGCTACCAAAGAAGTTGTAGGCATAGAGAAGTCTATTCAATTCAAGATAGAAAATTATTTGTTTCAAGAAAATTCAAGGTCTTAGCTTGAGGTTGAACCAATTTCATATGTGTTGGAGAAGAAAGAAGATAAACTTGATAATCATATACATCAAGTACATTGAGTCCTAAAAGAGAGAAAGGTTGAGACAGCCTTGATCACTCCCAATCTAAAGTTTGAAGAGCACCAATTGGATATGACAGAGATCAATAAGTTTGTAGCTTCAAAAAAAATTCTTTGAGGGTAGTATAGAGCATCCTTAAAAGCTCAAAATAGTACACTTGCAAGCAAAAGAAGACATAAAGGTGGTAAATCTTTTGACAATTCACATAAGCAAGTGTTTGATGATAAGAATGCTTCACATACTAGATTGATTTATGAATTAGAAAGGATGCAAGAGGAACCATATTTGACCCTAGTTGAAGCATGGTGAGTTGTTCTTCAACTTAGGTGTGAGGTATTATAAATATTAGGATAGGTGTGTCTTTGCTTCTATTGTGTGTATGTTCCATAAGTGTTATTGAGAACACATGTGTGTTTCATTTAGTATCTTGTATTATGTGTGTTTATTTTGGTGTGGTTTCAAAGGCAATTCAGTGTCTAACTTGTGCATAGGTGACTCCATATCCCAATGGATGGGAGTAGGCTACTGGTCTTTGGCATAGTTGGCTTGCCAGCCCTAGGAAAATGCCAAGAATGTTGACTATTTTTTAACATGAGTAAAAATAAGTCAATCCTCTATAGCTTAAAACTTGATATAGGGGTATAATAGGGTGTGATGTCATTTGATGTGTCTTTATCCTTGGTCATATTCACTTTTAGTCCTTGTGTCATTTCATGTCATTCAACATCATTTTTGGGTCATTTATGATGTTTGTATAGTTTTCTATAGTAGACAAAGGTTTAAAAATGTATTTCAATATCCCTCATGTCAGATTCTTGTGAAAGGTGGTAGTCTTTAACTGAAGTTTGTTGGTTTCTACATTAGATCAAGAAAATCATGTAGTTAGAGGTAGTTTTTAGTTAGTTGTATGATTGTGCAAGAGTTTTTTCATGTGTGGAAGATTTTAAGTGACCATTTATGTCCTATGAACTAATTTACATGCTTTATAAACCTTGAAGAACCCAAAAATGGAATAAAACTAATCTGCTCCTCCATCACTCTCCTTGGCATGCTATAATGGTCAACTGATTTTGGTAAAATTATCTTGTGGGATTAAAATAATCTTTTTCCACT
The DNA here is from genome assembly GCA_037957365.1 of Torreya grandis. Taxonomy (NCBI): domain Eukaryota; kingdom Viridiplantae; phylum Streptophyta; class Pinopsida; order Cupressales; family Taxaceae; genus Torreya; species Torreya grandis. The sequence continues at coordinate 1,904,159 of JARHVA010000215.1, read as the reverse complement.
TCAAATCCATATTATCATTTTTGGGATTCATTACTTGTCCTTTATGAATTAATGCTAATAAGTCTATTGCTATTTTATGCATGCTCATCCCTATCACCTCAAGTTTTCTCTTCTGTTAGGATTATTCCATACAAAACAAGTGTGTCACATGTTCTTAGAGAGTGTGATTGACTTTATCTCATGGTTTCTAGCCTTTTTTCAATTTTGTAAGTCAAGGGTTGAATAGAGCTACCTCACTTTACTAGTTGAGAGCTCTATTTCTAGTCTGTAGATAGATTCCATCATTTACACGGGTTTATATCCTTGTTTAATATTATTAACAATGGTAATGTGAAGTAATGGTTTGAATTTAACCTTAAACTTTATAGTGATCAAATATTTGTCCTTGGAGGTTGATTTTTAAGTCATCTCTAGAGGAATAACATAGTCAAAAACATACACAGTCAGACTTCCTTGCAGACATTCACCTACAGTGAGGTGAAAAGGAGTTTTGAGAAATCATGGTGATGGGATGAGAAATTTTCAAGATATTGAATACACTCTTAGGTTATGGGAAAACAAATTTAAACTATTTAAATGTTTTGATATTAGTTGAGACAACTAATTTTATAATATACATAGTCAATGAGCTAATGTCCACCTACAGGCAGCTCCATAGAGATCTGAGGATGATAAATGAAGGAATTTGAACTTGTTTGAAGTTTCATTGAAGGCTCAAAACATTGAAACTTCATTTGTGCTAGTCTTAGAGTCATCATATTATAGACAGACTTAAGATCAATGCTCATAAGTTGATAAAGTTACTTCAGAGACACTTTACCTTAAAATTTTCAAAACAAGGATTTTGTCTCACTTTTGATCCTTCCACATTAAAGTGCCTTGGTGTTTGTACAAGTCTAAATGCTTCCATCATGTAGCCCAAACACATGATAATGCTTTGATATGATAAACTAGTTTATTGTCCATGAGGAGGTTATGTAGATAGGTTTTCCATCTCAAACATTCTCTCACTATAGAATGTTAGTATACTCTATAGTATTTTGAATTCAAATGGCCAAACAACACAATGAGACCAAATGGAAGTATAACCTATAATCAAAGTGAATTGGTTTGGATGATAAGTGACCTTATAACCTTGAAAGGATACTAGGCCATGTACTAAAAATTTTCATTTTTTGAACACCACCTACATGAGTCCCTTGGTCTCAAAATTGAACTTATAGCCTAACTATAAGCATACATAGAATTGGTGGTAAGAGACTAAAGATTGAGAACACCATAGGCATGGATGTCCACTTAAGGTGAGAGTGATAAAATGATCTAAAGAGGATATTAATGTATGTAACATAAGGTTCAAGTTTTGAATATCACCTATAGGGCTCTTTTTGCTCTTAGAATGATCACTTACAATTTCACTATAGAGTGATAATACACTAAAACATGATAGTTTGGGTGTTGGATTAACATAAGCATGATATGAAAAAGTCTAATAAATTATTAAAAAGTATTGAGAAATTAAATTAGGCCCTAAACATGGCATACATGTTTCACAATGTCCTACAGGAACCTCAATTACTTGGGAACATACACTCACAGTTTGATATAGTAGATAGTTTAGCCTAGTCAGGTAAAGACAGATGAATTGAGAAAGTTGGCAAAGGTTTTGGGGTGAATTAATCATGAAAAAACCATTTTCATAGTGGAATGACTAAATTCACATGATTTTGCTAAAATGGAAACAAATTAAATAGGGTTTTAACCTTAAACCTATAGTCATGACTTAAATTACATGCACAGTCATCAACTTTGTGAGTCTACCTTGAAGATTTGCAGTGTTGATGACCTTTCAGGGGTTTAAAAGCTATGAAACTATATAAATATCACCTACATGACCTATTTTATACCCCCATGGTCTCATTTTCACTCAAATAGGGGATATTCCCTTTATTCTATCTCAAATAGAGGGCACTCTAGGAAAGAAGATGAGTATAGGTTTGACATGAAGTGGTAAGAGAGATGAGATAGGAGTGTTGGAACATTGAAAGGAAAGTGTGGATATTTATATTAAACATGAAAAAACATAGAGAGGCCTTATAATTATAAGAAAGAATTCATATAAGGTTTTAGGTCAAAAACACAACTCAAGTGTACTAGGCCTAGACTAGGCCTAAAGCCCTAATGAGGTCTCAATCTCATCTCTAAGACCATATGAACCTTAACACATATTATTAGAGGTACATTCATTGAGAGGGGGGGTGAATCATTAATTAAATATATTTTAAAACTTTAATTTGAATCTTTAAAACCCATAGTCATACACCATAATCAATCCAGAAGCAAATAACCCACTCATAACATTGAACATGAAAGATAAGAAAGATAACACGAGATCTATTTGGGAAACCCTCTTGGGGGAGAAAATCCACTCTTAATCCTGCAAACACATGGACTACTTGTCCTATAAGATGATTAAAAACATGATACTTTAGTGAATCACCCACATCATAAGGATCACCAACCCCAAAAGATGACAAGTACCAACTTTCCTACAATTTTGAGCACCAACACAACATCTATGAAATGAATATCTCCATAACTCTTGATTGCTTCTCAATCTAATGGAGAAACCCTTTGCTCATTCTCATGCATCAAACCTATAAAATTAATAATATAATTATGAATAAAAGGTCATACATGATATCCACACTCTAATATTCCTCTCAATACATCCACATATCTCTCACAACCTTCACAAATCTTTTTCTCATCACACACACACAACTACTCAACTCTATACTCTCAAGTCTAGAAACCATCACCTTTGCTTTCACTCTTTATAGAGTCTTCATGAATATTATCTTCTTGGTTTGACATAATATTTGAATTAACCCTTAGGAATTTTATCACACTGAGGACATATCTCATATCTGATCTCATAGGTTGGTCATTACCTCATTAACCCCAAACCACCATTAGGTCTTGGTGAGACCTAAAACAATTAGGCCTTCATACTCACACATTATATGTGAGACTACTTGGACCACCTTCATCATTTACCAATTATTAAAACAAATAAAAACTATATACAATATACCCTTTCTCACTCCCTCATGGGTCCATGCCACCTATAACACCAACTCAACACTTGAACCTACCAATTAGGTCTCCTTGCTTTTTAGGTCTTCATTAACAGAAAACACAATCTCAAACTTCTAAAGTAAATACTCAAATATTTCACAAATACATATGATTATATAATATTTTTTAACCCTTCAAGACCTTTTAAACACATCCATGTGCCTTAGACACTTCAACAAAGGCTCTAAGCACTCAAATCAACTCTCTCAGAATGACCACTTAGATTGGTCATATATAGTCAAAATATATTCAATCTATTTTGACTATCTACAACTAATTATGGAAATATTATGAATCCAATACCTTATCATAAATATTTGAGACATAATTAACATCTTTATATTCATTTTTTTCCTCAAATTTTCTCAAAACACCTTCAACTAACATCTATAAGATGGTCACTCAATCTGCTAGTGCATTCATCAAACATAGTTAGCTTATAATCCTTTGTTCATACCTAATATGGATTGTTAAAAATTCTAAAATAAACATAAATTATCCTCATGGAGTCCATAATTCTCTCCAGTAGTTAGTTCATCTTGACACTATCAAGAACAACTCAATTAACCTTCTTGGGTCACTTATAGAACATGGTCAAATACATAGTCAACTTTGGAGCTCAATATCTATATTTTTACAAATATTAAAAACTTATAATTAAGATTTATGGATGTGCCTTGAATTCCTATAAAAAAATTTCCTTTGACACCACCATGAAATTCATCTAAGATCAAGATATATAGCTCAAAAACTCCAGACTAGTTTTCCCTCATTAATTTGAATATTCAAATTCCAATGGTCATTATGTAAATGTTAAACATCAAACACTTTGACATCATCTAATTCTCCTTGATAAATTTTAAAAAATTCACTCCATCGATGTCTTTGAGATTATCCTAGTCTTTAGCTTGCAATCACTCACTATTGATCTTAGATCTATACTTTCACGATCGTGCCACTTGGCAACTCTGTGTGCCTTCTGTGCACCCTATACCATTCAATCAATGAAATTACCACATTTGGAAATTTTCAATGTAATTTTAGAATAATTTGACTTATTAACTTAAAGTTCACCATTTATCTATTACTTCATGATCATACACTCACCATTGATCTCTATCTGACAAGTTTCATGCTCATTGTAGATTTGCTGCTCAAACTTTGTGATTGTGACACATGTCACTAGTGCATGCAATGTTAATTATTTGAATTTGAACCACACCATTGGATTATTATTAAATAATATTAAATTCTCATTTTTAGATATGTGATCTGATCAAATGCTTATCATAGATCTTCAATAACAAAAATTTGGCTAAGTATAGGAACTTGGTAAACTCTGTCTAAGAAGCCAATGTTGCACCTTAATAAATTTTTCTATGTTCCATGTCTAGACATAAAATTTGAACCATATGATCTCCTCACATATATAAATATATAAATATATAAATTTTTCCTGAAAACATTCACACATGTGAAATATGACATCATCAAACTGCTTACTCAACCTTGTCTGTCATGATGACTACTTGAACCTAGACCCTCATATGACTGCTCTGATGAATTACTTTCAATTCTATAATAACTTTAAGCACTCATAAAATCACATATGATCTCTTAAACATGTAAAAAACATCAATATCATCCATCAATTGCCTTACTAAGCTAAATACTAAAGAACTATATAGGAACACTGAAGCTTATTGAAGCACACTTTATCATTGTCATTATAGCAAACATGACACCTCATCAACATCTTTGGTCATATTGAAGACATAATTGGAAAAAATCCAAAAATTTATCACTTTTTCATTTATTTTAGACACAAAACACAAATATTACTCTTAGACTCTATCTCTCTCTTCAAGTGCTTTCTCCCCCTTTGAGATAATGATAAAGTGGGCTCAATCCCTAATCCTATGGACCTGAAAAGACTTCAAGGACTAATAATAGGAAAGGACCACCTATGAGAGATGATATAAACTCCCCCTAATATTTTTCATACCACTTCTTACCTTGAGCTTCTTAAACATGATCCATGACTACACTCTTCTTTGATCATACATAGATTTTATGAAGACAAAACGTACATAAACATCATAAATTGCATGAAATTACCTTGGAAAAATTAAGATTAACTCCCCTTAAGTCACCTAAGATTAGACACCCTTTGATCACTTTGATACCATCTCTAATCATGAATAAACAAAACAATTTCCTCCATACCTTCTCTCTCATATTCAACTACACAATCCTTTGATCCTAAGACCTGACTATTTACAAAGCCCCCCCTTGGTTTATGCATGAGGATTCAATACATTTTTAAATCACCTAACTTGGTTTGATCAATTCATCATATCAACATGATTTAGTTCACATCTGTAGTATACTTCTTCATATCTCCATCATGACTGAGACATCTCACATATGCTCCCCCTTACATGATGCACAACTCTTTAAGCTTCTTAAACTAACTGAGTTATCTCCCCCTAACTCCATGGCATGCACAATTTGTCATTTAAAGAACCATGAGACCTAATTCATGACAATATATTCTCCTCATACTTCATATCAACCTAGTCTTTCTATACAATATAATATCTTGACAACTCATCATCCTTAATTTCATACCTTTAGCTGAGCTACTCCACTTGAGTTGATAACATAAGCTTATTGAGCTGAAGCATATCACAAATGCTCCCCCTTAGATCATGACCACATAGATAGCCAGTATCTAATCCTTGACACTTCTTGATCACAATAAACATGTAAAAACATTATACCACACTCAAAACACTTGAGTTATCTCTCCCTAAAACCAATCCCTAAACTTGTAAGGCCCACAAGTCCTCTCTCAAGAGTCACCATACTACTAATTAGAACAACAATAAAAAACATAATGTAGATTGACTCACCTAAAACCAGGCTCCCAAGTACTTTCAAGGTACTACACGAGATCAAGCTACCTCAAGAGACCAACTATGGATGAACTCTGATTGCATCCATACCTCTCTTTTACTGTAACTCATCTTGACAATCTTAGCCCTCAAATACCTCTCCTTTTTTTTTACACCAAGGATTGTCTTCATGGATTTCTTGTCATGAAACACCAACCAAGAGCCAAAAATCATCCATAATGCTTCCTCTTACTATTAAGTGTCTCTTTGAAGCCTAGATAGAGACACCCTAACCCACAATGTCTTAGAACAATGTGAAACTAGGATTTGCCCACAACTCTTCATATTCCTTCTCCTCCTTGGTCATTTGATACTGATAGTTCTTCTTCTTCTTAGGTTTAAGAGAAGAGACATGTTCATCTACTACAATATTCTCACTTTATTATAATATTGGATTGACAACATATGGAGACAATAAAGACTCATGGGATACCTTTTCAACTAAAGAAAGAACATCATCAATGGGCATTATCAATTGATGTTATTTGCATGAAACTTACTTAAAAATAACAAGATATTCTTTTGAATCCATACATACCTCAAAACTAAACTCAATTAGCACTTTGGTCTTTTATTTGAGCTTGGTCTATTCATTCATAACATGAGCAGATAATGAGTATCTTTGGCATTATTCAACCTATGTAGCATCTTCTTCCATGTCAAATAGTCCACTTGGACCTGCAAATTGATCCTGACACATACTTTCCAATTTTAGTTTCTATAATTTAGCTTGCCTTCTTCTTTTTACTCTAGGAGTATGATTGAACTTAATTTGACTTGATGGTTGTTGCTTTCATAACATATCAATGTGACCAATCTTCTCATAGTTATATCAAACCATTCTTATTGAAGTGAACTCATCTTACCTTACCTGATTTGGATAAAGTATAGCAATGTGTCACATGTCATTATAACTATATCACTCACTTTGACTCATAGCATTTGATTGATGATTCTATTCATAGTTACAAGTAAACTCATTTGTGGAATGTTTTATACACTCTCTATCCTTATGATCGAATTAATTACAAGTTTAGTAGTAACCATTAAAGTTTGCATACCTTATTACATTTGGATGTCTAATTTTATTTGCCTTACTTATGTTAGCAACTTTATTTATTGAATGATTTTTGATCTTCAAAGTCTGATTGTTCTCATTCTCAAAATTCTTCAAGTCATCATGAGTAGTATTCTTTTGTTCTTCTATGTATCCAAGACCAGTTATGTCACTTGAAAATTTTTGACTACTTAGAATGTTATTTAGATCAATTGATCCCTTTTCAAAATTCAAAAATTACTTCACTTGAATTGAAGTATTTTTAAACTCATCTCTTAAAGAATCAATCTCAGTTACATACCTTGAACATTCAACTTCTTTGGCCTTCACGTTTGCATTCATAGTCTCTAACTGATCATTAAGAAGATTGACTAAATTTCTATACTCTTCAAAGTCTTCATGTATTCTTGCCTCAAACACACTGAATTACACCTCATAGTACTTTATTTGAGAATTTAAATTCTTGATTTTATTCTTATCAATCAATAGATCTTCAAGGGCATTCATCAACTTAGTCTCATAGTTTACCTTGTCTTCTTCCTCATCTATATCACCTAAACCACCTCCAAACCATATAGATTATTCTTGATATGAAAAGCTACCTTATTCAACCATGGAGAGATCTTCATATTTAGTAGTACCATCATCTTCATGATCATTCCTAGAATCACTACCATCATTCTCATTAGATGAGCAGTAATATCCCTTAGTGTAGAGACTCCTCTTTGCCTTGTAAAACTTCTTTTGGACATTATACATTTTGAAACTGTTATTGCTCTTATCAGACCTAAATTTCTTCTTGTCATTATCATGGTCTTCTTCATGTTAATCATTATCATTTCCCTTACACCTATGAGGATATTTGTTGTCAAAGTGACCTATCTCTCCACAATTGAAACATTTGAAGGGTAGTTTACCCTTAAACTTGCCGAAAGCTATTTTTAGTTTTCTTATTAACAGAGTAATTAGTTTATCATCATCAATATCAAAAATCTCATCATCCTTGACATTCTTATCTTGGAACTTCTTCTTTAGCTTCTTTTTTACAATGAAATATCCTTCTTTATTTGGTGGTTTGTCTTCATTAACTCTCATCTCATAGGCAAAAATAGTTCCATTCAATTCATTCATATTCATTTTGGTGAGATCATGACTTTCTTCTATAGTATAAACTTTTGAATCAAAATTAAAAGTGAGAGACCTTAATACCTTTTTCACTACAGTGCCTTATTTAATAACCTCTTCCATGCCTTTGACCATGTTTACTACCTCATCAACTCTTAGAAGATAGGAAGCCACAATATCTTCTTCCTTCATTTTGAGACTTTCAATTTTCCTTTGGTAGGTTTGTAGTTTGTCCAACTTGACTTTTGAATCTCCTTCATAGATGAGCTACAATTTGTCCCAAATCTCCTTGGTAGACTTGAAATGGATTACCTTAGGTAATTTAGTCTTTTAAAGACCAAAAATGATAGCATTCATAGCTTTGGAATTATTCTCACTTAGCTTCTTGTCTATAGCACTAGTTGGAGGAGTAGGTGGTATGGAATAACCATCCAAAATAGATTGCCAAGTGTCAAATCCCAAAGGCATGATATAGGTATTCATTTTCACACTCTAGAAAGCATAATTGGATCCATTTAACAATGGAGCTTTCTTAATATAGAAACCTTGAGAACTTGTCATTGTACCTAAGATTACCTTCAAGTGGTTAAACTTGTATAGAAGGTCTAGCTTTGATACCAATTATTATAAGTACAATCACTAAGAGGGGGGACGAATCAGTGATTCAAGATATTTTAAAACTTTAATATAAATCCTTCAAACCCTTAGTCATACACCATAATACATTAAGAAGAAAATAACCTGCTCATAAAAATGAACATGAAAGATAAACAAGATAACATAATATCTGTGTGGGAAACCCTCTTAGGGGAGAAAACCCACTCTCAAGCCTACAAACACATGGAATACTTGTCCTATAATATGATTAAAAATATGAGACTTTAGTGAAGCATATAATTCACAATGATAACCAACCCCTAAAGATGACAAGCACCAACTTTCCTAATATTTTGAGCACTAACACAAAATCTATGAAATGAACAACTCTAGAAATCTTGATTGCTTCCTAATCTGATGGAGAAACCCTTGAATTATTCTCATGCATCAAAAAACCTATAAATTAAATAATAAAATTATGACCACAAGGTCATACATGCAATCCACACTCTGATTTTCCTCTCAATACATCCACACATCTCTCACAACCTTCACAAATCTTTTTCTTATCACACACACTCATAACTACTCAGCTCTATACTCTCAAGTTTAGAAACCATCACCTTTACTTTCAATCTTAATAGAGTATTCATGAATATTGTATTCTTGGTAGGCCATAAGAATTTACTTAACCCTTATGACCTATATCACTCTTAATACATATCTAAAATCCAATATCATATGTTGACCATTACCTCATTAGCCCCAAACCACCATTAAGTCTTGGTGAGACCTAAAATAATTAGGCCTTCATACTCACATGTTACATGTGAGACTACATAGATGACCTTCATCCTTTACCAATGATTCAAAAAAAATAAAACATGTATCAAATAGACCCTTTCTCATTCCCTCATGGGTCCATGCCACCTAGAACACCAACTCAACACATGAACCTACCAATTAGGTCTCCTTTCTCTTTAGGTCTTCATACATAGAAAAAATAATCTCAAACTTATAAAGAAACTAATCAAATACATATGATTAGATCACATTATTTAACCCTCTAGGACATTTTCAACACCTCCATGTGCCTTAAACACTTCAACACAAGCTCTAATCACTCAAATTAATCTCTCAGAATGACCACTCAGACTAGTCAGATACAATCAAAATATAATCAAGATATTTTGACTCTCCATAAATAATCAAAGGAAAAATATGGAATCTAATACCTTCTCATAAATATTTGTGACATCCTTGACATCTTTATATTCATTTATTTCCTCAAATCTAGTCAAAACACCTTCAACTTACCTCTACAAGATGGTCACTCAAGCTACTAGTGCATTCATCAAACATAGTCAACATACAAGCCTTTGTTCATAATGAATATGGATTGTTAAAACTTATAAAATCCACATATATGATACTAATGGAGTCTATAACACTTTCCAATAGTTATTTCATCTTGAATCATCAATAAATTATCAATAACAACTTAATTAACCTTTTTGGGTCACTTGTAGAACATGGTAAAACACATGATCAACTTGGAGATCAAGATCTAAAATTTTATAGACATTCAGACATTCTAATGAAATTTTATGGATGTGCATTGAATTCATCTACAACTTTTCATTTTACACCACCATTAAATTCATCTTGGATCAAAATATATAGCTCAAAAACTACAAACTGGTTTTCCCTCATTAATTTGAATATTCAAATTCCAAAGGTCATTACATAAATACTAAAAATTAGACAATTTGACATCATCTCATGATCCCTAAAAATTTTGAACAAATTCACTCTTTTTATCTCCTCTATATTATATTGGTCTTTAACCTAAAATCACTCATCATTGATCTTAGATTTATGCTTCCATAATTATGCCACTTGGTAGCTCTGTGTGCGTTCTATGTACCCTATACCATTTAGTCAATGTGCTTGCACCATTTGGTAGTTATATGTGTAATATAAGAATCCTATAACTTATTAACTTAAATTTCACCATTTATATCTTATTTCATGAACATACACTCACCGTTGATCTCTATTTGATAGGTTTCATGCTCGTTATAGATTTGTTGTTTAAACTTCATGATTGTGACACATGTCATTAGCACATGCAATCTTGACTATTTGAGTTTGAATAAAAAAATTGGATCCTTATGTATTCATATTAAATTTTGATTTTTAGATCTATGATCTGATTAAATTCTCACCATAGATCTTCAATATCATAAATTTGGCTAAGTATGGGAACTTGGTAAACTCTATCTAACAGGCCAACTTTGTGCCTTAATAACTTTTGCTAAGCTCAATTTCTAGACCTAAAATTTAAACCATATGATATAATTACATATGTAAATCTATCCACATATCAATATTCTCTTAAAACCTTCACACATGTGAAATATGACTCATCAAACTACTTACTTAACCTTGTCTACCAAGATGACTACTTGAACCTAGACACTCATATGACTACTTTGATGAATTATTTTCACTTACATAAACAATATAAGAAATATTAACATCCCATATGATCTATGAAACATTTATAAAACATCAGTATCATCCATCAATTTCCTTACTAAGATAAACACTAAAGAACTATGTAAGAATATTGAAGCTTATTAAAGCACACCTTGTCATTGTCATTATAACACACATGACACCTCATAAACATCCTTGGTCACCTTGGATACATAATTTAAAGACCTCCAAAACATATTTGGTGACATTAAAGGGGAATTATAAGGTTTTTAAGACTCAATGCATTGTAGAGAGACATAAAAAATGTCATATTTGGCCTAAAAACACCTCAAGGATACTTAGACTGCTCTCGCATGCTCGATAGGACACCTTTTCTTAATCACACATATAAGGACAAGGTAAATAGGAGTATAAGGATATAGGGATAGTTTAAGGGGGTCTTATATCCATAAGTTTTGGAATTCATTCAGAGTTTGGATGTCAAAGTTTTATGAATCATTGTTAAGAGCCCAAACCATCTAAAACCCTCCCAAACCTTAGGTTTTGACCTGATGAGGAAAAAATGAAAGGAAATTACTAAATAAGGAGTAATTTTAATTGTTAAATGTTTTAATCTTGATCAAGACTCTCTCAAGCTCATCACTCACTAATTGGTCTGTAAAATCACTATACATAATAGTACAACATACAAATTATTTTTAGGTTTTTATGTATGTTACAAGTACAGAGGATAGTTGAAGGATAAGGATCATTAGGGTAGGTAAATTAGGACTTTAAATAACTTTCCATGTTAATTTATCACAATAATTTGTCATGGAAACACATGCAAACTCATTCACTTCAGGGAGTATGTGGTAGATAGTGAAAGTGAAGAATGACCACCAAGTGAGAGGATGATCAGCTCAATTAGGGGGCCTTTTAAGGTTTTATTAATGTAGTCAAAGGAAATGGGATTATTTATAGGTTTCATATCACTTCTTCCATGGATTTTAGAAATAAACTAAAAATAATTTGAGTGACAAATGTAGGGACAAACCTATAAGGTAAGTGACATTGACTACAGATGATGAGAACAAGTGTCCAAAAGAAGGCCATAAGTTAGGGACATATATGATGACTATTATAGCATGTTTCTAACCCATCCTTGATAGCTCGCATGTGTCAACTATCTTTAGTCTAGTTTTGAGAGGTCCAAAGATGCATAATCATGAAGGTAGTTTCTAAGAAGATAGTTGAATACCCTACACTAGTTTTGGAGATTTTTATTATTTAGATGGACATTTGTCTAAGAGGACATTTAAGAAATATATTATAAAATTCATCCTTTTATAATGTAACTAGTTTTCATGCCTTAACATGTGTCATTGTGACCCTTTATCTTTACTTTCTTCTCTCTCTTCTTAAATTTTATAAATGCAATCCATTTTGGATCTTGTATTCTAATTCTACTCCTAGTATGGTAAAGCCCTAATCATTTAATATTGAAATTTTCCTTTAAAATAGATATGAAATATTATTTTGAGTTTAAAAACTATCTTGACTAAGTATGTGAAGTGACGTATAGTGAAAGGTCAAGTGATTGATGTCCATCCTTACTTTCTCTCAATATTTACATGTTTGATTCAAGTTGTTCCACTCTAGCAGGTCACATGAAGTATTTTCAATTATATGGGTATATATTCAAGTGTAAAAGTAGCCTTAGTGTCTAAAACTAATCTCTAGTTCACTTACCTTGATTATTTTTCATGCATATCACTTTCATGTTTGAAATACTAATGTTAGAGTATTATAGGACTTTGAAGCTAGTGTTGGAGGTCATGTCTCTTGGTGAAGGTGTATGATATTAAAGTGGAGATACTTATGGTGTATCACCCCCTTAGATTAGATTACTTTCATGTCTAGTTCTAACCATTTTCATCTAAGACATGAGTTAGTGTAAGTGATAAGCATTACAAAATTAATCTAAGGAATTAGCCCTTAAACCTAGAGGTTTACCTCTACTATAGGCAACACATATGATTAGAGGTATTAAAATATTGCCAAAATATCAGAGTAGGATTTAATAACCTCTTATAAGGTTGAATATTTGGTGATAATAGTTTTGGCATGTGCAAACAAGGAACCATTGTCCTAAAGATAACTTGTCAAGGTGAATGTTGGTCTTGACAGCATCATAACTGCATATGCTATTCTAATCAACATTTGATGAGTCCATTAAAGGTAATATATAGTTTTATACCATTTATTTATAATATCTTTATGTTCATACTTCATGGTACTTACTAGGTCATCCTATAATAGGGTTTTTAATCCTATAAATCCACAGTTTCAACTTGAACTTCCTCTTGCAGTTCAAAATTCTCAGCCTATCTTGACCTTTGAAGAACAAGATGGCTTTACAATACAAGAAGAGTAAGAGAGTGAAAAGGGAATTGAGGAAAAAATGGTTAGGCAACATACATTCCCAAACTTTGAAACTAAAAATCCAATTTATATTAATGCATATGATGAGATACCCACTAATGCTACAAAGAGTCTTCCCATGTTTAATGGTGAGGGCCATGTCACTCCTAGTGAACATATTATGGATATCTCAAATTTTTGTAGTTTCCACAATGTCATTGAGGTTAATATTTCTTTAGAATCCTTGCCATGTCCCTTAGAGGGAAAGAACTTTACTGGTATCATAATTTGCTTGATGGATGTATCACAACTTGGGATGATTCTAGAGAGCTGTTAACATCAAGGTTTGAAGATAAAAGTGATCACACATCACTCATTCACCAACTCAATGTAATTCTAAGATCCATTAAGGAGACAATGCATGATTTTAATAAGAGTTTCCCAAGTACCTAGTATAGGTTGACTTCTCACATGAGACCACATGCTAGCTTTGTGTTTCCCACATATTTAAAGGTTATTGGTACTAACATAGCCATAATGTTTCAATCTATGGGTGGATACACCTTACCTGAAGCATATGACCTTGCCATTAGAGCTAAGAATGGCCTCATACAAGATGTAAAGATGCCTCCAAAAGTTTCCATGCCTCTATTACTAAATTCTTTTGCTATTACTCCAAGTGTTGACCAAATTTAAAATTTCAATTCCAAGTCAATAATTGCTCCTAAGAAGGTAGAAGATGATAGTGATAAATATGCAAGGATTCAGTTCTTAGAACCTTAGCTTAGGCAAGAAAATTTGAAGAATGGTGTGAATCAAAATCCTTACCCCTATCCTTAACAAGGAAATGGGTTCTTACCTTATCAATATGGTCAAGGGAGAGGTTAAGGACAACCTAAATTTAATAGGCTTACCAATACATACAATCCAACTTCCACCTCCAATACAAGACCAATGGTACTGGTGCATAGCAACTTGGTGCAAGGAAAGGAATGGAAACAAGGTCAATTTATGGATGAAAATGAAGCTTGAGAGTAATATTTGGTTGTTCAAAGGAGGATTTAATCATCAAATATTAGTAGAAGATGAAGTTCTCATGCAAGAAAATGAGGGGTGGCATCCTCAAGGAGTGAATTTCACTAACTTTCTAGTTGAAGATACTTATGTTCTTAACTAAGGTAATTCAATTGAAGACAATACTAGAGATAAGAGGAAGGCTCTATGAGATGTTCATAGTGTGCCTACATTTTCAACTAGTCCTAATACAAGGTAGGAAGGTGTGAATTTAAGTATGGTAGTCTTATAACCCCTACACCTTATTCAAATCATAATGTTTGAAGGTCTACTTAAGGTGATCCAATGTCTTAAGATCCAAACACTTCCTTACCTTTAAGGACTCAAGTAAAGATGAATACTCCTACTCTAAATATTGTTTATTTATTGAAAAAATCTAAGGCATCTATCTCTCTTTAATATTTCATTTACATGCCTAGCTAAAAGGAACTATTGAAAATGCAGATGTCCACAATTCATGTTATCCCCCATCATCAAGCCATGGTCATGGTAATGTTTATCTCAAAAATTATCCTAATCACATTGTAGATCCTTCTACTAAATCTTAAGAGGCTCCACCCTTCTACCTCACTCTCATTATTGGAGACAAGCAAGTTCACAACTACATAGTGGATAGTGGGGTTAGTGCCTCAGTAATGCTAAGGTTGTAGATGAAAAATTGGGTCTAAAGTATGAACCATTTATTAAAGGGGTACTACAACTTGATGGAACACCTATAAAGTCAACAAGACTCATCAAAAGTTTAAATTTTTTCTTCATGATCATCTTAATTTCCCCATGCTTTAATACATTATGGTTATTTAATTGGCTACCCACTTTGCTATCTACATCTCAAGAGATTTCATAGCCAAGATAGGAGGCTACCTCTTAGCTTATTGGTCCTTCTGTAATCATACTTCCCATGACCCTAGTATTCCCTATGATTACTCATCAGCTCAAATATAGATTACCAACCTTGGTTATCCATCTTGGAGCCATTTTCACTCACTTGGCCCTTTCCAACATCATATTATTATCCCCCATACATCCTTAGTACATCTTGTTACTTTATCATGGTAGATAAGCTCTTTAGGGACCCCCAGGGCCCTTTTAGATGCTCAATAAACACCCTAGGCACCTATTTAACCCAAACCATAAATTAGGGAGGAAACCGATGGCCTAGGCCATACGTGTCCTTCACAAAAGCCATGACCTAGGTATAATGCGTGAAAAAGTGCCCTACTTGGGCCCAAATGGATAGAAATGGCCAGCTCTTGGCTATTTGGTAGATTAGGGTTGAGATGTATGCCTCTTTCTCATTCATTTAAGCCTCTACATTTAGTCTATCTTTAGCATTCTTACTCTGATCTTCCCACTTGATCATCACACTCAAATCTTGGCTACCTCTTTGAATCTCTCTTGGTTCTTGTTTGGTACAATAACTTTCTTTATGATAGGAGATGCCTTACTCTATTGCATCTTCCATTGGTGATTCACATTGTTATTCATAGTGTTCCTAAAGCTTGTGGGTTTCTCCTTTCTCCCTCAAGACTCCATTGCACCTATATCTTATGCTCCTTGCATTGGCTCTCTTAGATTGGCATTTTCTCCTTCACCTTTTCCATATATTTTGGCTCTTAGTCTAGACTCAGCTTACACACAATCGGATCTTCTTCCTCTCTTTCATCCTAGTTTGGGCAATCGATTGGTAGAAATTATTCACATCTGTTTTAAGCTTGATATGAGGTAAATTTGCTTTATAAAGTGAAACTCTTTGTTTATTTGTTGTAGTATACATTCTAGGGTTTGATTTGTTTAGTGAATTAGTTATTTTGTGCATTGCTTAGAGTAGTTTATGAAGTTTCTTGCATTTTTATATGGTTAAAGAATAATTTCATTTCTTGAAATATTCCTCTATTATATGACATTTCTCTCTTTGGAAACATTTATCATTTCATACTAAAATTATACATGCTCAAAATGATCTATACAATATGCTTAAACAATCTCTCTCTCTTGCTAAACTAGAATATTTCATTGTTAGAAAACAATAGTATTGAAAGTGAAAGATAACTCAAATCTAGACTAGGAATGCTATTGAACCCTTTCTTGAAAAAATATTTATTACTTAAAACATCTTTTATTTAACCTAAATGTTCCTTATCTTCCAAATCTACATTTTATTTTTTATCTCTCTTTACTTGGTATTGTTGTTTCTATAATTTGTATGCAATCAAAAGTCTAGTCTCAACTACTTGCTTTATTGTGGTTGGTTTCGCTAGAGATACATGCATCCTTTGTATGCTTTATCATGATAAACTTAACCTAGTTTAGAAGTATGTGTATATATATATATATATATATATATATATATATATATATATATATATATATATATCGGTGCAACCTGACAAACTAAATAGCCACTATAGATCTCTTGTAGCCCATAGAATCCCTAAGCCTTCTAGCCTATTAGTGGTTTACTTTAGCACCCTACCAAACACTAGTGGTTTCATTCAAATTCTTGAAGCTACATTCTGACACACCTGATAAGACTTCACATATGGTCTCGCACTAGTTATATCCCTTTAGATCTCTCTTAGCCAATTCCCCTCTATTATCTATTAGAATTTACTTTTAATTGTGTTTCAAATCTCACCTTGGTTGTTTTCTCCTACTTTGGTTCTATGTCATTCTTCCTATTGGTTCTCCTTTGATTTTCATATTCTATTATCTTCTATGTTCCCCTTGATTCATTTCATCTATGGATGATATTCCAACCTTGGGACATCAATCCCATTGGATTCAATGACTCATCCCTAAGATTACTCATGATCAAACCATAGTTATAATGGAACACCATCAACACCATTAGACCCAAGAAGTTCCCTCAACCCAACATGGTGGCATAGATCCTCTCTCATTTGAAAGGGAAAAATATTGGAAGGTCTATAAATAATGAGCTCAATATCATTTTCACTAGTTTGAGCTTCATTCATTTAAGGATGTTTCTTCTCATCCTCATGTTGCATTGCATTCACTCGTTTGATGTGATGAGGATCCTATTGCACAACCAGAGCCTAATAAGCTATGTGTGATCATTTATGATTATTTTAAATGCCTTCAAGTGAATGAAGTAAATCCTTCTCCCCCTAATATTTAGTGGTGTGCTTACTCTAGAGATATAACTCATACCCATTTAGTGTTCATTATCCCAACCAATTCTTGCGTGAGTTCCCCACCTCTTTCTTGGTAGGAGAGTCTAAAACAAGAATATCCTCATATCCATGTTGTGCGTCATATGTATTCACACTCAGAAAGGTATCTTTGTCATGAAGATTCCTCCCATCCTCATATCCATTATTTTAGAGTTTTCAATGAGCATGTTGATTTTTATCATCACCTACAAACTAGAGATCCATGGGATGCCTATTAAGAGCATTAATGCCCATCCATTGACTCTCATTTGATGGCATGTGATCAACATCATAGATAATTTGGTCATCATGATTGATTTCATGAGTATTTCACATCTTCCCATCATCCTCGTGAGGAACATTACCTATCTCATGGTCATTCCCCACCCTATGGTAGAGATGATTTACACCATGTGCGACCTCCCTACTAGGATCTACCTCTACATCATCCTCTCTGTGATCATGTTTATGGTAATTTTTATGGGCATAGGAAACATCATTACCATCACAAGCCCCTTCTTAAAGCTCATCATTATCCTACTATCAATCATGCCTATGAGGATCTTTGTTAGAATTCTCTAGCCCCCTAAGTACGTGTGATTTCCCTTCTTACTCATATCCCTGAACTACCTAAGTTAAAAAGGAACTTGGGAATCTAGTTCCATAGAGCATATTATGACATTCATGATGGTGTATATGGATTTGGAATAGGATAAATGCATGCTTTTGAATTTATTCACTCATTATCTACAAGCTAAAGCTCCTATTTGGTTTTAGAATCTACCTATAGATTCTCTCTAGTTTATAGCTCCTTATGGATGACTTCCTCTAATATTTTGATTATCTATAGAACCTTTAACGTAATCAGTATATCACTCACGTACATGATATAGGAAAAAGGTGAGTCAAACTTTGATTTTGTTTGTAGGTACCATTCATCCATCCATACATTCATAAAATGGTTCTCGAATGACCAGCTTCATGATACGTTCACCTTGAGGTACTCAAGTGTAAACCCAACTCATATGATGATTTTGTTAATGAGTGTCTAAATATTAAATTATTTGAGGTCCATATAGGCATGTGACCCATACCTTCCCAAAAGTCATCCTTTTCACATGATCACAACCACAATGTGACTAGTGATAGTGTTACTTATTCTCCTCTTGAGAATAAGGATAGCCATGAGGTGAATGCTTTGAGCAAGAATCCAACTAAAAATAAATATTTTGAATCAATTATATTAAAATAATATATAGTGTTTCCATATGGCTACACCATGTTTTTAAGTACTATCAGATGAAGGGGCACAATGATGCCAATTAAGCCACCCAAAGTTTTTGTGTGCAAGCATCACCTCTATCTTAGAGTTATCCTATTACAGAACCCAACATCAAGTTGAATGTGCTCAATGATACTCTACCTAACCAAAATAAGTATAAGAAGAATAAAATAAAAAATAAAGGCTAAGGTCCTTCAGTCTTCTTCTTGCTCTTGCACCTCTTCTAACTCTTCTTCCTAAGCTAACCCAAGAGGGAAAGCCAAGTGAAAGAGTACTATTGTTGATACTACTATCGACATGGCCTCTAATAGGTATGATTGTTATGTCGACACATGATATATTTGGGCCATCAAACCCATTAGAGAGATTAGTGGTGTTGGTCCTCATTTTTAGCCCATAGGGGTAGGGAACCCCAAAGTTACGTTTGAATTTTGGCAAAACATCCCTCCCTAGGATAGACAACATCTTTACTCCATGATAAAGGAGTTGCAGGGCCTATCAGCCAGGATGTCCATTTGGTACCTTCTTCACCTTTTACCTGAGAAAAGGGACCTCATCTCTTATGAGATTGGTCTCTCTCATGGGGGCCTACTATGGGATGATGTTGAATTTTTATTCAACTCCAACACATTTGAGCACCCTCATTTTCTTGTCTTATCTTTTGACCCCATCTCTTTTCTAGATGCTTTGGTTATTACAAAGAGGGATCAATTCCCTCTATAAATTGAGATTTATATTGATGATTTTTGTGTTAAGTGGTGCATTGTTGATGAAGGAGCTACATTGAATATCATTCCCCTATGTGTGTTAAATGAGCTTGGGATCAGTCAAATAAAGCTTTATGATTCTCACCATAACTATGTTGGTTTCAACAATGACATAGTTATACCATTGGAAAATATGAAGCTCTGGGTCAATTTTGGTCCCAATATTGTTAGGATCAATTTTTGTGTGTTAAACCTTGATATTTCATAAAACATGATTCTTGGCCACCCTTGGACTTTTACCATGCATGTCATCACATCGACCACATGTCATATGGTTTATTTCATGCATGAAGGTGAGGTTCATACCATGGAGGCTAGCCCAGATTCCTATACATTTATATAAACATAAATAAAGTCCTCAGGTAAATATTTGGTTGTCTCCTTATGGGGCTCTATAGATTCTTATACACCCCTTATGTCTGAGTCTCATTTTCTCAAGGATAATCATTGTGATCTAGTTAACTATCGAGTAGTGTTCACTCCTTCAAAGTTTGGCATGAATCAACTAACTCCCTCTCTAAACCCATGTCTCCAATGTGGCTCTTCCCTTCTTAAAGATCAATTTTGACATGTCTTCCCAAATGTTGAGCTTCCCATCTCTTCTTGCTTCTCCCATCGAAGTATCGATTTTCTCAATACATCTCCTATAGAGATTGATAGTGTCACTGAGTCTAATATTGAGTATTATTACATCCATGGTATAACACACAACCTAATCAATGAGATGAGAGCTTACAAGAAACTCATGCCCATGTTTCATATGCACTACCATCCTCTTACTTATCTAGGTTCAAAGATCTTATTCACCAATAATCACCCTACCTTCAACACTCCAATGTTTTAGGTCATGATTATTGAACCTAAGGATATAGATTATCCATCTCCTTCTTCCCACATTTTCCCTATTATTTATCCTCTTCATAAGATAAGTAGTGGCTTGCCTTGGGGGTAGGCCTCTAGCTAGGTTGAAGTGGTGTCCTGCTCTTGGGGGCAAGCCTGGGCCTAGGCTTGTGGTGCTTTAGTGAGTCTCAAATATTATTAGAACACCCTCCTCAGACTTCCACATGGTGCATTTCCCCTCTTGTGGAATCCATCATCAAACCCTTATGGTATCCTTATCCATTTTGCTTATGCACTACTCCTTAGATTCACCTCAAGATAAAACCAAAGTCTTTTTTTTTTTTAGCTGGTCAGGCTACTACTTGTTGGTAGTTAGCCTCCCTCTCTCTTTTTATGAAGTCCTTATAGGTGGTGTGGGTTAGTGGTTGTGGTTTTTTATGACTTTCTCTAGCATTCCCTAGGTGTTATTCATCTATCATGGGAATCCTACCACCCCTCCTTACCTTTCATTATAGTTGGGTTTGAAACACTCTCTCCCAGTTGGTCCCTTGTATAGTGGTAGTGGCTATATCAACTAAAATGTCTTCCCTACCTCTAGTACTTTTACTCCTTGAATTTGCATGAAATATCAATTTGACCCTAGATTAACCATGAAAACTATGGAATAATAAAAACATGCTTTGACAAGATCACAAACATAATTTTCTTCTTTCCCCCTTTCCCTTCCTTTTTGGGCCAGTTATGGGCCCTATCAGGCTCTTCAAGCCTATTTTTGGCCCTTTCTAGCCCAGTCCATAAGTTTATAGGCTAATCCATGGATTGGCAGGAGTCTAAGCCATGGGTTTTCCTAGGTAGGCTATGGCCTAGGCCTGGTGCCCTCTTTTTGCCTATTTTGGGTCTTCGTTTCTCCCCATTTTTGCTCTTGGAATCAGATAACCTTTATCTTAAAGGTTTTGGCCCATTTTAGACACCATGATGAGGTTGGTTTATCTCTTTGAGGCCTCCTTGGGTGTGCTTTAGGAATATTATAGTCTCTTGGACCCCTAAGTCCTGTGGCATGTCATAACTATATACTCCTTACTAGATGCACTTTGTGGGCCCTTTTTGGGTGTTTTACCTTTTTCGTATTCCAAATCACAAAACCTCCATCTTAAGAGTTTTAACACATTTTGAGCACATTATAGGCCTCTATTTTTTTAATTTGAGGCTTCTTTGGGCCCATTCTGGCCCTATTTTGGTCCCCAAGACCCCTTCTGGTTCCCCATTGACATCTCAAGCCCATGTCCCATTTCATGGGCACCTAGGGATAGAAGTTACTTTTTGTAATTATTTTAGTTAGGCATCTCTTTGATTCTGTATAGTTAATCCATTCTAAATCCCTCTCTCTCACTTTTGTCATGATTACAGGTAGGGTCATTAGCAGGCTATGATGGTTTGGGACTTAATCTAGTCTTGTCAATTAGTCTTCATATTCTTTGAACATCTCCCCACTATCCCTTGTTACCTATTCCTACAGTTAGTGTTGGTCAACCACTTGGGTTGTGGCTTAGTTTCATTCTTTGTTTCCCTCATGTTACTCACTTATATCACCTCACTTTGAGATTGCCTTTTGGCAATTGTTAGTATTGCATCTTTGACCCCTATCATGGTACACCTCTCAATGGTGATTCACATAAATGGTAGTAATCAAGGCAACCCAAGATTGGAATCTAAAACTTGGGTTATCGATGATCCATGGTATGATGAGCTTGTTGTATTTAGTTTCTTCCTTACAAGTGAGATGAATAATGTTATTGAGTATCATGAAATCATTGGCACCTTGACCGATACCCATGAGTTAGGCGCATGGTATGTGAAGTTATTATTCTAATCAAGCTTAGCCATCTCTCAACTCACTAGTGTTTAGGCCTTCCTTAGCTATGATTTACTCCCCCTCTTCAAGGTGGCACATGATTTCCTCTCTTTATTTGAAGTTCTCTAGTTCACCCATATCCCTCATAAGGAGAATATTAAGGCTAATGCTTCAGTGAATGTCATTTTGGATAATATGATTTGATTTGCTATCACTTGTGTCCCTTATTTGTAGGAGATAAAGCTGGAACTAGAGTTAGATTTTGGATAACAAAGCATTTTCACTCTCACCCATGGATCATGCCTTTGACTTCTTCCACTGCCATCCTTATCTGGTAAGTATAGGTAATGTTTCCTTTTATCTTTTTAGTTCATACTTTCCTTTAATTTGGTGTGGATTCTAGGTACTACATAAAAATCCTTCTTCATTTGAATACTGACTAATTATACCTTAAAGGCATATATAATCATAATTCCCATGACCCTACTCCTAATTATGATCACACATCATCTCATATGTAGACTATTGGCCCTGGTTATCCCACTTGGATCTATTTACCACTCACTTAGACCTTTCCTATATCATATTCTCATCCTCCATTCATCCTAGATCCATCTTGGTACTTTCTCATGCTATAAAATCTCTCCAAGGATCCCTTGGGACCCTTTTGGATGGTCTTTGACCACCCCAGGCACTTGTTTGACCTAGTTAGTGGCTTAAGGAGGAAACCCATGGCCTAAGTTGCACATTTCCTTCACAAAATCCATGGCCTAGGTAGAATGCATGAAAATAATCCTTGTTTGGGACCAAATGGCTAAAAATAGCTAATTTTCACCTGTATGGTAGATTAGGGTTGATATATATGCCTCTTTCTCATTCATTTGAGACTCTACATTAAGTCTATCTTCTGCATTCTTACTCTAATCTTACCATTTGATCATCATACCCAAATCTTGGCTACCTCATTGAATCTCTCTTAGTTCTTGCTTAGCACAATAACTTTCTTTATGATAGGGGATGCCCTACTCTATTAGAGATTCCATTGTTGATTTACATTGGTATTCACAATGTTCTGGAAGCTTATGGGTTTCTCCTTGCTCCCTCAAGACTCTATTGCACCAATCTCTTGTGATCCTTGCATTGGCTCTCTTAGATTGGCAATTTCTCCTTCACCTCTTCCACAAATTTTGGCTATTGGTATGGACTCAAATTAGACACAACCTAATCTTCTTCCTCTCTTGCCTCATAGCTTAGAAAATCAGTTGGTATAAAGTCTACACATCTCTCTTGAGTTTGATATAAGGTCACTTTTTTTAAAAAAGTGAAACTCTTTGTTTATTTGTTGTAGTATACATGATAGGGTTTAATTTATTTTAGTGAATTAGTTTTTTTGTGCATTGCTTATAGTAGTTTATGAAGTTTTTTGCATTTGTATATGGTTAAATAATACTTTCATTACTTGAAATATTCCTCTATTACATGTCATTTATCTATTTGGAAACATTTCTCATTACATTCTATAATTATACATGCTTAAAATAAACTATATAATTTAATTAAACAATATCTCTCTCTTGCTAAAGTAGAACATTACATTGTTAGAAAACAATAGTATTGAAAGTGAAAGATAGCTCAAATCTAGACTAGGCATACTCTTGAACCCTTTCTTGAAAATGTCTTTATTGCTTAAAACATTTTTCATTTGGCTTGAAATTTCCTTAGCTTCCAAATTTACATTTCATTTGGTAGCTCTCTTTACTTGGTATTGTTGTTTGCATAATTTGTATATAATTAATAGTCTAGTCTCAGCTACTTACTTTATTATGGTTGGTCTCGCTAGATATACTTGCATCCTATAATATTAGTTAGATAATATTTCATAATTCCTAGGAGTATTTACTCATTTTTTATGTCTTCTTGTGTATAGCTCAAGATTCTCATAAGAATATGAATGGACTTCTTGGTAGGTGAATTGAAAAGTCACATTTTTGGCTTTATATTGTATGCTTTGCTTCATTTCAATTGAAATCATGAAATATAATTTCATTGTCATTCCTTCAACTTCATTTTTGGCTTATCATTGGTATCAGAGCAAGGTTTTTAAATCAATCATTTTTTTCTTCTCCTCTTTCTTAATTGTATGAAATATTACAACTGACTATGTGGGATTCAAATTAAAAGTGTTTTGATAGCCTTATTTGACTACATCAACATGATTCTGGCATCTTTTGTTTTTTGGGATGAGACATTAAAAAATCCTTTTATCTTTGGCACTACAAGGGCCTAGAATTACAATGGTTCGTAATATATTGGCCTATCATTACTTCTACAACTTGATTTTGATATTGTTTCCTACGGCCTATCATTTTATCACAATATTTGTCTTCTACAGCTTGTAATTTTGATATTGTTTTCCTCATAGTATCACGGCCTATAGAATCATCTAGTTTGTAGTCAATTTTGATGTAGAATTATCATGGCCTGCATACAAAATAGAATGACTTGGTGCATCCATGAACCCATTTGGCATACTCTAGAACCTATGTTTTTGGTTTACATTTGTTGTACTCTACAACTTATATTTCTGGTCTACATTTGGAATTCTATATTTTGACATTTCGATATGCTAATATGAAGGGTTGCATCTAAAATCTTGCACCTGATTGTCTTGACTTGACAACATTATTATTTTTTATTTCCTATGTTGTGTTTCACCCTATCTTGGCTTGGAATTTTAAGACTAACATGGAAATAAGGGATAAGGTTTTATTTTATATTCTCTCTCTCTCTCTCTCTCTCTCTCTCTCTCTCTCTCTCTCTCTCTCTCTCTCTCTCTCTCTCTCTCTCTCTCTCTCTCTCTCTCTCTCTCTCTCTCTCTCTCTCTCTCTCTCTCTCTCCTAAATCATACATTAGCTTGAATGAAAAGGAGCCACATGGAAATGGAGACATATATTTCATTTCACAATCCATTGAGATAAATTTATTTCCAACCCTAGTCATAAAGTTTCATATATTCTAATATTGGAATTATTTGACATAAGAGGAGAGATGTATAATATTTTTATGCTTTTTTTAATTTAAAAATCAAATTCATTTTTAAATGTTTCTTTCAAATTTTGAAAAATTTAAATTTGAAAGCATTTAAATTTGAGCAATTTTTTGCTTTGAGGCATGCTACTCTAAGTGAATTTGGGAAAATAACGACCAAATTTTGCATTTCAAGGAGAAATAAGGGGAGCTACTCTTTTTACCCATTCATTTATGTTGAAAAACATAAATCAAGAAACTAAGAAAAATTGAGTATATTGATGTATGATGTTTTCTTTTTTAAGCTAGTGTTAATGACAAAGCGAACATTTTTTAGTATTTTTGCATATATAGAAAATGGGACCAATTTGGAGTGATAAGGAACCAATTGGGTTTGAAAAAAAATCAAAAATTCAAACAAAAACTCAAAACCATGCATTCCATCAAATCCATTGTTGGCACTACCTTGATGGACAAAGACAGTTGGCTAAAATGGTCTCAACAAATGGAGAACATAGTCATATTCAATGATCTATGGTATGATATTTGTGATGGGAAAACATAACCAATTGAACTAATAGGGAATGCAAAGGACATACAGGTATAAAAGACAAAAAAACTAGAAGGCTTTGGACTTGATGAGGGCATCAGTGGATGGAGATGTATTTCATCATATACAAGGGTATAATACACCATAGGAAGCATATAAAAAATTGAAGGACCTATATGAATCCCATTTAGAGTTGTAATTCATTTTGTTGTAGTTGAAATTGTTCAACTTAGATTTGAAAGATGGTGATGTGATGAGATTGGCTTCAGAGATACATGCTGTCAAATATGACATTTAAGAAACAAGTGTTAAGATTGACATATATATGACTGCATTGATAAAATCCCTTCTTCCCAACTATTCAACCTATTTGGAGTCTCTACATGAAGACTCTCACATTTAACCAACTAGTTGAAAACATGGTCGAAAGAGAAAAGGATTTTGGAAGGAAAACAAAAACCACAATAGGTGAAAGTGTGTGGTATGTCAAAAAAAACTCTTCCAAAACATTAAACAAAGCCATGTATTCCAAAAATTGAGGCAATAGCAAGTACAGGGAAAATGTGGTCAAAATGAAAATCATGGTCGTCAAAATAAAAAATAGAATGATAAACAAAACCTCTAGTATGAATGGTGTGACACAAAAGGTAGCCATGAGACTCACAAATGCAGGACTCCATGGGAGAAAATTTAAGCATGCCATAAAAAGAAATATTGAAATTTAAAGAAATAGTTAAAAGGGTCAAAATCAACCCAATTCACCAATGAATGTGTGTTTTCCAGTATAGATGATGAAGCAAATAGTGTCTCAATTAGTTCCTCATGGTTTGATGCTTGGGTTCCTGATACTGACACCTCTCAACATATGACTTTTTTAAAATACTTCTTTGAGGAGTACATTGAAGAAAGTTATGGCTCAATATACCTCAGATAGATTAAGTCTACAACCATAAGGAAGAGGTACAATTCAAATCAAGTGTCTAAGACTTCTAGACTACAAACTTGAGAATGATCTCTACCTTCCTCAACTGAAACAAAACTTGTTGTCTCTAGTGATCATAAGGCAACAAGGCCATTCCATTATATAGGATAATGGTGATGTCACAATTAGGAGAAAAAGTGATGATGTAGTCATCTTGACTAGATATGATGAAGGGAAACTACTCAAACTGAAGGGTGAGCCATCAAATTCAAGGAATTATGCTCATCTTGTGGAAGATGGAATGTCTCCAAACATGTTATGGCATGCTTGTTTGGGTACATTCAATATAAAAACATTCATGCATTTCAAAATAATGGTTTTCTTGGCATGCCTACATTACCCACAAAATTAGATGAGAAGTGTGAAGCTTGCATCTTGGCTAAACATGCAAGAGAATAGTTTTTGAAGTCATAGTAGAAAGTAGATAGAAAATTATAGCTTGTTCATTAAAATTTGTGTTCTCTTCCAATCCTCTCCATTGGTAGTCTTCATGTTGTTCATTGATCACTATAGTAGGATGACATGGATATACTTTCTAAAAAATAAATCAAAAGCTTTCGACACTTTCGAGATTTTTTTAACAATGATTGAAAATGAAGACAAAGCCACATCAAGATACTCAAGACACATAATGGTGGTGAATTCACATCAAATAAGTTTGAATCCTATCTTGATAAAAATGGGATCAAACACGATCTCATAGTTCCTCACACTCCACAACAAAATGGAGTAGTTAAAAGAATGAACAAAACTATGATGAATATGGTTCATGTAATGTTGTATTTCAAAGGGGTAAATCTATACTTTTGGGCTAAAGCAGCTAAAAAATATTATACCTTCACAACAAATCACCATCAATAACTCTTGAATAAAATAATCTATATGAGATGTGGTGTGGTCACCTCCATTTAGTGCAACATCTTCACATTTTTGGATCCACTTGTTATGCATTGATTCCAAAGGAGAAGAGAAACAAATTGGACCATAGGAGTAAAAAATTTATCTATTTACAATAGTCTAATTCCTCCAAGTAATTTGGGGTATATGATGAGAAAGAAAAGAAGTATCTTGTCATAAGAGATTTTTTGTTAAAGGATAAAGAGCATATTGATTGACAATTGAGTCGACTAGACAAATATGCAAAGTTTGATGTCTACAAGGAGAGTGATTTGAATGTTTCAAAAAATGTATAGGGAACACAAAGTTGGGAATCTATTGATTTTCTATTATCTCCCATACATGAGCTTGAAACTCCTCTTATAGGAGAGGGTGAAACTTCATCATATATTGAACAAGGGCTAACAAAACAAATGGAAACTAGTGAAAGAACTTTAGAAGATGAACCCAAAGCACATGAAGCATAGAAAAAGATGCGTAAGTGGGCCACTCAAACACTAAAAGATATGAGGCTTGATGAAGTTGGGAAAATAGGAACTTTAAGTATACATGTAACCTTATCTCAACTAGATAATTCTATTGATGAAATTTAGGACATGATTGGCAAACTCACACTGGACGATTCTCAAGAGTAACTCAATGTTGCATTTGATTTAGAACCAAAAAAATTCAAATAAGCTAAAAATCTTGACTCTAGGATAAAAGCAATGAAATATGAGTATAATTTACTTGTGAAAAAGGGACTTGGAATCTATTTGATCCACCATATGGTTAAAAATAGATTGGCTGCAAGTGGATCTATCATAACAAATACAAGGCAAATAGTTCACTTGACAAGTGCAAAACAAGGCTTGTTGCAAAGGGGTATGCTCAAAAGGAAGGAATTGATTATAATGAAAAAATTTCACCTACATAAAAATGGACTACCATTCAAACCATGTTGGCTCTAGCAGCTCACAACAGATGGAAATTTCACCAAATTTATGTCAAAAATATATTTTTGAATGGAGACCCAAGAAAACTATGTAAATGACACAACCTGATGGTTTTATGGTAAAGAGACAAGAGCACAAGGTGTGTAAACTATAAAAATCATTGTATGGTTTGTAACAAGCCCCTAGAGCATGGTATGAAAAACTAGTTGAGCACCTCATGAACATGAACTTCAAATATTTTAAGTTTTAAGATACAACTATTTTCATCAAAATAGTTTTATTTATGGTGGTGTATGTTGATGACTTGCTCATCATAGGGAACAATGAATGGTACACTGTAACATTCAAATCAAAGTTGATGATTTTTTTTTGAAATGAATGATTTGGGTCATCTTCATTACTATTTGGGTATTGAAGTAATTCAAAAACCAAAGTATTTATTCATTCCTCAGGAGAAGGACATTAGTGACATTCTGAGTAAGTTTGGAATGGAAGATTGTAAGCCTCTTAGTACACCCAAGGAAAAAATCTCAAATTAACATTTTAAGATTCAATAGATTTGGTTAATGCCACTAAATATAGATAACTCATTATACGTTGATTTATATGACTACGACTTGACCAAATATATCATATGCAGTTGATGTCCTCTCAAGATTCATGCAACAACCTAGGGAGAGTCATTAGGTAGCATTAAAAAGGTTCCTCAGATATCTCAAAGGTGCACAACATTTTGGGCTCAAATACTCTAGGATAGGAGACTTCAAACTGGTTGGGTATTTAGATTTTGACTATGATAATGATCATGAAGATGGAAAATCCACCTCAAGTTTTTTAATGAATTTGGGAATGACAATTATTAGTTGAAAATCCAAGAATTAATCAGTGCCAACAATTTCTTCACTAGAGGTAGAATATATGGCCGCTTCAGAGGCAACTAGAGAAATCTTGTGGCTTAAAAGGGTCCTTTCATATTTTTAGGAGCAACAATTTTAGCCAACACCTCTCATGGTTGATAACAATTCTGCAATCTAGATGACAAAGAATCTAATATTTCATCACCAAACCAAGCACATCAATTACAATTTTCATTTGATTCAGCACTATGTGAAATATGGTAGTTTCAATTTGAAACATTACCCGATAGTAGAGCAACCAATAGACATCCTGAAAAAGATGCATGTATGATAAAAATTTGAAACTTTTAGAGAAATGCCTAATCTGACAACAAACCCTAAGGATTAAGGGGGTGTAATATTAGTTAGATAATATTTCCTAATTCCTAGGTGTATTTGCTCATTTATTTTGTCTTTTTGTGTGTAGCTCAGGAGTCCCATAGGAATATGAATGGACTTCTTGGTAGGTGAATTGATAAATCACATTTTTGGGTTTATATTATATGCTTTGCTTCCTCAATTCAAATCATGAAATATAATTTCATTATCATTTCTTTAGCTTCATTTCTATCTTGTCATATCCTTTATACACTTGATTATGCTAGCCCTAACCTAGTGTATAAGTCTATAAATAGCCTGATGCAAGCTGACAAACTGAATAGCCACTATAGATCTCTTATAACCCATATAATACTTGAGCCTTCTAGCCTCTTAGTGGTTTGATTTATCACCCTTCCAAACACTAGTGGTGCCATTCATATTCTTGGATCTACACCTTCTTAGCATTTAGGACAAGGTATGGAGCAAAGGTAACCATCAAGATTCAACCACTAGATAATTTTCATATTGAGCCTTACGTAGAATCAGGGTTCAATTTGAATTTTGTCATCAATGATCATGAGGAGTGTGTTGTGGATGATGGGACATCTTCTAAGCTTGAGGGTACATATGATCTATTTTTGTACTAATATGGTGTAGACACCTATGAACATGATCCATATACTTATTTTGAGAAAATTGATCTTGGCACATATATCATCCATGAGGGGGTATATGAGCACTCTTAGGTAAGCATTGAACATTCTTTTTCATAATTTTTTGAGGGAAATCACCTCATTCACATGTATTATTATGTTAGTTTTTAAATCATGATAGATCACTATGGTGAGAATAACAATGGCTTTCTACCTGTAATTGATGAAGGAGCCCTTGAACATTGATATTCATGAAGAGTAATATGACCTATGGCAAAGGTTCAATACCATAAGTCAAGAGTTTGAGTAGTTGGGTAAGTCAACCTCTTCTCCTAATAAGTGTGAATCTAATGCTAGGATTATTGATGAGCCTAACAAGAAGGTCATTGAGTGTCTTATCAATCATGAATTTAAATGTCTTGTTAAGGATGAGGATGTGTGTCTAGATGTTGCCAAAGAAGTTGCAGTCATGGAAGAGTCTAGTGAAGTCAAGATAAAAATTGTGTGTTTGAGGAGCAGTCAAGATCTCAACCTGAGGTCGAACCATTTTCACATATGTTAGAGAAGAAAGAAGATAAATTGATACTCCTATACATCAAGTACATTGTCTCCTAAAAGAGATTAAGGTTGAGACAGTCTTCATCACTCCTAATCTATAGTTTGAATAGCACCAATTAGATATGATTGAGATCAATAAAGTTGTAGCTTCAAAACTAATTCTTAGAGGGTAGTATAGAGCAACCTTGAAAGATCAAAATAGTACACTTGTAGGGAAAAAATACATAAAGGTGGTAAATCTTTTGATAATCCACATAAGAAAGTGTTTGATGATAATCATTTTTCACATGCTATATTACTTTCATGGAGAATCAAGGATTCAAGAAGAACCATATTTGAACATGGTTGAATCATGGTGTGTTATTTTCACCTCAGGTGTGAGGTCTTGTAAATATTAGGGTAGTTGTGTCTTTGCTTCTATTGTGTGTGTTCCATAAGAGTTCTTGAGAACACATGTGTGTCTGCTTTAGTGTCTTGCCTTGTATGTGTTTGTTGTGGTTTGTTTGGTGTGGTTTAAAAGGAAATTCAGTGTCTAACTTGTGCATACATAATTGGATATCCCAATGGATGGGATTAGGCTACTAGTCTTTGGCAGATCTAGCTTGCCACCCATAGAAAATCATCAAGAATGTTGAATATTTTTTATCACAAGTCAAAATAAGTCAACTTGATATAGTTAAAAACTTGATATAGGGGTCTAATAGGGTGTATCATGGTCCCAGTGATGTCATTTGGTGTGTCTATAGTCTTGGTCATATTTACTTTTAGTCCTTGTGTTATTTAATGTCAATCAAGGTCATTTTTGGGTCATTTATGAAGCTTGTACAATTTTCTATAGTAGACAAATGCCAAAATGTCTTTCAACAACCCCCATGTCAAATTATTATCAAAAGTGGTAGTCTTTAGCAAAAGTTTGTAGGTTCTTACATCAGAACTAGAAAATTAGGCAGTTAGAGGTAGTTTTTCATTATTTGTATAGTTATGTATGAGTTTTTTTATGTGTGGAATGATTTGTAGTGACCCTTCAGGTCCCTTTAACTCATTCCCATGTTTTATTAGCATTGAAGATCCCAAAAGTGGCATAAAATTGATCTGCTCCTCCATTGTTCTCTTTGGCATGTAAGAATGATCAACTAGTTTTGGTTATATAAGAACAATTAGAGATGAATTTGGTTAAATTATCTTGTTGGATTAAAATAATCTTTGTCCAAATAAAATACATAGTAGGAGTTTTGGGATTGGTTGCCTATCATTTATGAACCAATGCTAAGAAGTCTATTACTATTTTATACATACTCATCCCCATCACCTCAAGGTTTCTCTTATGTTAGGATTGTTCCATATAAAGCAAGTGTGGAACATGTTCTTATAGAGTGTGATCACCCTTATCTCATGGTTTCCATCATTTTTTACACGTTTGGAAGTTAAGGGTTAAGCAGAGCTACCTCACTTTGCTAGTTGAGAGCTCCATTTTTTGTTTGCAGATAGTTTCTATTATTAACAATGGTAATTTGAGGTAATGGTTTGAGTTTAACATTATGATTCATAGTGATAAATTATTTTTCCTTAGAGGTTGAGTTTAAAGTCATCTCTAGAGGAATAGCATAATCATACTTCCTTTCAAACATTCACCTACAGTCAGGTGGAAAGGAGTTTTGAGAAATCATGGTGATGGGATGAGGAATTTAAAAATATTAAATACACTCTCAAGGTGTGAGAAAACAATTTTTAACTATTCAAATGGTTTGAGATTGGTTGATACAACCAATTCTATAATGTACATAGTCTGTGAGTTGATGTCCACCTACAGGCACCTCCACAAAGACTTGAGGATGATGAATGAAGGAATTTGAACTTGTTTAAAGTTTTATTGAAGGATAGGATCCTTGAAAGTTCCTTTGTGTTAGTCTTGGAGTCATCATATTGAAGAAAAACTTGAGAGTCATGCTCATAAGTTGATAAAGTTACTTCAGAGATAATTTACCTTAAAATTTTTGAAACAAGGATTTTGTCTCACTTTTGATCCTTCCACATTAAAGTTCCTTGAGGTTTGTACAAGTCTGAATGCTTCCATCATGTAGCCCAAAAACATGGAAATGCATTGATATGATAAATTGGTTGATTGGCCATGAAGAGGTTATGTAGTTAGGTTTTCCATCTCAAGCATTCTGTCACTATAGAATTTCAGTATACTTTACAATATTTTGAGTTCAAATGGCCTTAAAATACAATGAGACTTAATAGAAGTATAAATTGCAAGTGAAGTGACTTGGTTTTGATGAGAAGTGACATAATAAAATTGAAATGGTATAAGTCCATAGAGTTTCATTTGTTGAACACCACCTATAGGAATCCCCTTGTTCTCAAAATTGAACCTACAGCTTGATTGTAGGCATACACAAAATTGGTGGTAAGAGATTAAAGATTGAGAACCCTACATGCATGGATTTCCACTTAAGGTAAGAGTGATCCAATGATATCAAAATGATATTAGTATGTGAGACACAAGGTTCAAGGGTTTAATATCACCTAAAAGGGTCATTTTACTCTCAAAATTATCACTTACAGTTTGACTGTAGAGTGGCAGTGCACTAGAACATGACAGTTTGGGTGTTGGCTTAGCATAAGCATGATATGAAAAAGTATAAGAAATTATGATATGGTATTGATAACTTCAATGAGGACGTAAAAATTACACACATGGTTCATAACATCCTATAGTAACCTCATTTACTTGGGAACATACACCCACAATATGTTATAATAGGTAGTTTAGCCTAGTCAGGTGGATAGAGGTAAATTGAGAAAGATGATAGAGGTTATGGGGTGAATTGATCATGAAAAAACCATTCTTACAGTGTCAAGACTAACTTCACATGATGTTCATAATATGGAAATAATGAAAAGAGGGTTTTAACCTTCAACCTATAGTCATGACTTAAAGTACATGCACAGTCATCAACTCTATGAGTCTACCTTGAATATTTGGAGTGTTGATGACCTTTAAGAGGTTGAAAAGCTATGAAAATTTTTACCTATCACCTACATGACATATTTGAGCCCCCATGGTTTCACTATTATTTATCAAATAGGGGATATACCCTCTGTTCTATCTTAGATAGAGGGAGCTCTAAGAAAGAAGATGACTACAAGTTTGACATGAAGTGGCAAGAGAGATGAGATATGAGTGTTAGAACACAAAAATGATAGTGTGGAGAGTTATATTAAACATGAATAAACATAGGTGAGGCCTCATAGTTATGAGAAAGCATTCAAAAAAGGTTTTTGGTCATGAACATAGCTCAGGCCTACTAGGCTAAGCCAGGCTTAAAGCCCTAATAGGGTCTCAATCTCATCTCTAAGACCCTATGACCCTTCCCACATAACTTATGAGCTTCAGTGGGAATTATAAGGTTGTTAAGACTCAATGGATTTCAAAGATCCATAACAAAAGGTCATTTTTGACATAAGAACACCTTAGAAGTACTCAAACTGCTCTCTCAAGCTTGATAGGCCAACTTTACTTACTCACACCTATACAAAAAAGGTACATGGGAGTCTAAAAAGATAAGGATAGTTTAAGGGGGTATTATATCCCTAATTTGTGGAATTGTTTTAGAATTTTGATATCAAAGTTTTATGAATCATTGTTAAAAGTCCAAACCCATCTGAAACCCTCCCAAACCCTTGATTTTGCCCTGATGAGGAAACCATGGAAGGAAATACCTCCATAATGACTATTATAGCTTGGTAAGTGTTTGGATATTTCTCAAGACTCTCTCAAGTTCCTCACTCACCAATTGCTTTGTACAATCACTGTAATGAATAATACAAAACATGGCTTTTTTGTAGGTTTTTATGTATTTTATAGGTGTATAAGAGGGTTGAAAGATAAATATCAGTAGGGGAGGTAAATTGGGAGTTTAACTAAATTTTCATGTTCATTTTTCACAATAAATTGGCATGGAAACACTTCTATAAACTCATTCACTTTAGGTAGTTTGTGGTAGATAATGAAAGTGAAGAATGACTCCTAAGTGAGAGGATGACAAGTTTAATTGGGGTACATTTTAATGTTTTATTCATGTAGTGTAAGGTAAGGGGATTATTTATAGGTGTCATATCACTCCTTTCATGGATTTTATTAAGAAATTGAAGATCATTTGAGTGACAAATGTGAGAAAAAACCTATAAGGTTAGTGATAGTGATTACAGATGATGAGAAAAAGTGTCAAGATGAAGGCCATAAGTTAGGGACACATATAATGACTATTGTAGCATGTTTCTAACCCTTAATTGATATTTCACATTTTTTAACTATCCATAGTATGCTTTGCTGAAGTCCAAAGATGCATAATCATGAAGGCATTTTCCAAGAAGACAGTTGAAAACCCTACACTAGTTTTTGAGAGTTTTATGCTTTAGATGGAAATCTATCCTATAATGTAACTATTTTTCATTCCTTGAAATGTGTCATTGTGACCCTTCAGCTCCACTTTCTTCTATCTCTTCTCACATTCTATAAATGCATGCCATTTTGGATCTTATATTCTAATTCACTTGGTATGACAAAGCCCTACTAGTTTGATATTGTAATTTACATTTAAAATAGATATTCAATCTATTTTTGAGTTCATAAACTATTATGTCAAACTATGTGAAGTGATGTGTAGTTA
Source organism: Torreya grandis (assembly GCA_037957365.1). Taxonomy (NCBI): domain Eukaryota; kingdom Viridiplantae; phylum Streptophyta; class Pinopsida; order Cupressales; family Taxaceae; genus Torreya; species Torreya grandis. The sequence continues at coordinate 1,867,894 of JARHVA010000215.1, read as the reverse complement.
AAGGTTGAGTGATTGATGTCCATCCTTACTTTCTTTAAATCTTTCTATGTTTGATGCAAGTTGTTCCACTCTAACAAGTCACATGAAGTATTATCAAGTGTATGGGTATATATTCAAGTATAAAAGTAGCCTTAATGTGTGTAATTGATCTCTAGTTCACTTACCTTAATTAGTTTTCATACATATCACCTTCATGTTTGAAATACTAATGTTAGAGTATTATAGGACTTTGAAACTAGTGTTGTAGGTCATGTCTCTTAGTGCAGGTGCATGATAATCAAGTGGATATATTTATTGTATATCACCCCTTTAGAGTATCTTACTTTCATGTCTACTTCTAACCCTTTTCATCTAAGCCATCAGTTAGTGTAGATAGTAAGCATTAAAAGATAAATCTAGGGAGCTAGACCTTAAACCTAGAGGTCTACCTCTACTATAGGCAACCTATAGGCCTAGAGGTATTCCAACGAATAGGTTCTAAACAAATATACTTTTTCCAAAGCAATGTCTATACTATCAGAAACATTTTCAGTGGCTAGTCTATATTCCTCTACAAAGATAAATTGATTGTCACCATCCACATGTGCCATTTATTTTTTATTTTTTATGCATTATCAAAAACATTCCTCAATGTTCATTGGATCATTATTCGACATCTTATAAGAAAATGGTTGATTGAGATAATAATTTGAACAAATATATAAAGAATGGAAGATGCTTATTGAAAACCAATTTTTATAACTATAAACATTTGTTAATTTATATGAGGGTATTACAACCAATAATGAGAAAAATTTAATGTGTATGTTGCAGTAACAAGGAAACCAAAGGAAAGAATCAATGGGCAGTTATATGCATGGCTATGTCCATATTTTGGGCTGATAGGAAAGGATTCTTGAAATGGTTTATATAGATATTGTATATAGATAAGTACAAAATAGATCTATGGGTAAGATGATTTATCATAGGCATAGGCATGAAAGGATGTACAAATGGAATGGGGTACTCTATTTTGAGCAAGACAATTGTAGTTTTATTTTTTTCCTAGGCATTAATCTATGTGTATATGGCAACATATGCACATGGAGTAATGCAACTACAAAATAAAGGCCATATCATACACTAATAAAAAAAGTAAAAATAGTTCCTTAAATAAAAAACCAAATAAAATTATGACAAGCTTTCCAAATCCAAGCATTCAAATTATTTTAAAGTTCAACAGTTATTTATTCTACTAAATATTTAACCCCAAAATCATTTTAATGAAAATAGTGATACAAAATGCTGAATTAGATACATTAAAATTAGTATCATGTTTATGTTTAAAAATAATAATTTTTAATGTTTTTTTTCAATAAAATAAAAATTATATTAAAAACTAAAAAAAATTACAAGTGTTTCATTTGATAAAGATCATAGCATTTCGATCCATATTCAAAACATATCAATAAAGTACTATATAATTCACAATATTTTCCATGACAAATTAACATTTATCAATAAAAAATTAAACATGGATTTCACAAATTTTAAATAGCAAGCATAGTTACAATGTAAAATATTGTTACTAAACATTTACATGACTTGATTACTACAATAGACAAATGTGAAGCATAGAGACAAAGACCCGAGATAAACACAAAAATGACACTAGACAGAAATAACCACCCCCAATTTTTTTGAAAATAGATATTATAAGGCTATTAAAATATATATTGCAAAGGGTATTAAAATAAAAACCCAAAATAACTTAACAATATTCATTCCAACTACAATGTGATAAGACAAAGCACATAACTCATCCTGGAAAATCCATACTAGCACAATGAATAATAATGATAACGATTATAGTGTGGACATAAATGACATGAAACAATAAAAAAATTAAACAAGCCAAGCCACCATATTAATATCAAGGGTAGAGAATGTACTAAACATGAAAAATAGGAATGATCAAAATACTACTATGGAAACTCTTACAATTGGCACAAAATCTCTAAACTAATAAATGGATTTAAATTTTAGTAAAAAAATTCCTAACAAACAAAAAGAAAAAGGAGTGCACTCTCTTACTGCCAATAACTCCATTTTTTTTCATCTTCTAGTCTCAAGTCCACTGCATATAATCAATTTCTAAAAATGACAATGACAAATGCAAATACATAGTCCCTTCTATTGAAAAATATATAATGGAAAATCCACCATGCTTCACTACCCATTTTGCAACTAGCAATTATCATTCATCAAGAACCATAGATGTGAAAAAACTTATGAAATAAATGATACTTTTAAATTAAAAAATCAATGGATTTAAATTATGTGACACTAACCTAGAAAAACTTCAATGAAAATAATTAAAATTCAATCTTATGAAACCATGACATTATGTTGTGAAATAAAGAACAATCAGATAAATACTAGTGCACCTAATCAAACTAAGTTAACAACTTTTTTTATTAAAAATAACTATTATTGGATAAAATTGACTACATGACTTTTGCATTAAAACTGATATGAAATATTAAAAATAACACAATAAGAATCTACATGAACAAAATACAAATGTGACTAATACAATAGATGTATAAACAAAATCTCTATAGAGGACACACAAAAAAGTGTCATGAAAAAACATGATGAATCATGGAAAGTGATATCAATACCTTGACGATACTGAGTATATAAGCAAGTATTTAAACATACAAAATCCATATCCTTGTTAGCATGCATCAATAAACAAATCTTATCCCATTGACTAACACTAAAGTTTTTTAGTAAACTCAAAACTTAATTATAACACTCAAACCTACTCATTACTAGGTGTGCTGACTGAAAATGTAACTTAGACATGTAACCTCAACTAACATAAAACTATAGTTTGAGCTTATTGATGAAATGTTATATTCCTCTAAATAAACCTAGTATATCATGTTGTATAATCTAAAAAATACCAGTACATCTTATTTATCATTCACTTGTACTATCAGTCTTTGTGGACATAGGAGAATACATATTTATTACCTGGGTTCAGACTCCATATGTACATAGTAAAGAACATCTTGTCAATAATCTAAACCAATTTTTTATAATAATTAAATACAAACCCTTATGGCTAAGGTTCCTTGTGAGTATGAAATCAATACCTTCTCTACACGTTGCCTTATGTCTAACAAATATAAGCATTTAACTTATAGGATGTGTTAAATCTCTTTCATTACATTTATATTATTTATTTAGTGTGTTACCCTTATGTTCAAGGAAATAATGATATAACATCACAAATTCACCTTGATTAATGTTATTCTTCAGCAAATTTTGAATCTATCAACATCATATCAAACATTTTTATGGTGCCCACTAAAAGCTTAGACTAGACAATGCAAAAAAAATTGCAAATGCAGAACATAAATGCCTTTTATATTTGATATTAAAGTTTTAAACTTAATTTATTTATAGTTTACAAGAAAACGTGTAATGCCAAACACTCTAACACATAACTCTTTGCCCATAAGCCCAACAAAGTATTTCTGCAATGGAAAAAATGAACCAATATATTATAGCCAACAATTTGACGCTATTGTAGCTTGGACTATGCTAATATGACCACCACTAATTCCATAGGAAAAACTTAAATTGATAAAAAAAATTATTGTTTATACCCAAGAAAAGTCCAAAAATAGTAGTGCTAACTTTGAAGATCCATGTAATTACATTGTATTTATCCTTTATTTTGGGCTATCTCATCAAAAAATGGCAAAAGAGAGATGCAAACAACATGAATATAACCATGCATCCAAAATACCAATAAAATAGAGGCTAAAACATATATATAGATAATACCACCAAACATAATCCATACTTACATAGATTTCATAAAAACCAAGAAACATTACTCCCATGCATGCACCAACACCACCAGGATCAAAATCACACCAAAACTATGAGTAACACAACATGAAAATCTATCCCCATCACTCTGCATATGCACCCACTGAATAATAATGAGATTCCAAAAAATTCCAATGTGGATTTGATAACAAAGCCCAAACCATGAAAATATCATGAATCAGGTACAACACCTCATATAAAAATGATAAGAAGTAGGTGAAATTAATACCCACCACTAGTGTTCATAGAAGAAAAAAACCATGCATCCAAACTACCAAAAAATAGAGATTATATCTTATATATCAACAATACCACCAAAAAAGAATTCATACTTGTGCAAATTTTACAAAACCTTGGTAACACAGATAATATTTGACTTGCATACAAGTGCCAACATCACCATGAGTCGAAATCACACCATACCTATGAAAATCAAAACATGTAAATCTATTCATAGCACTATGCATATGCACCCATCCTATACCAACAAGCTTGTACAAACTTCCATTTTTTTATAACCCAGTACCATGTTCTTTGATTACTTATTATCTCATTCAATGTTATTCCATCAAACCAAGCAACCTACATTGCATGAACAAATATAACATTAAAATCATATTTGTACAAAACTCATGGAGTGGTTAATCTACCAAACAAAGCAAGGTGGTTAATAACACCAAAAAAGTCTCGCCAACTAGCTTGCACAATTTTTTTTTGTTTTTTTGTTAAAAAATCACTACTTTACTTTAGAAAAGCCTAATATTTTCTTATTGGTGCACTAATCTATGTCATCTGATTGGCAAATAGTTTTAAAACTAATTCTAACTTAAACCAATTAATTAATCTGACATTCAATACGACTCCATCAAACCAAGAAAATCATATCATGCTGACAAATATAGAATTAAAATCCTTGTTTTAGACACTTGAAAAAAAGGTAATGCCTAACCTCGATCAAAGAGAGGTGGGCAATAACATGCCAAAAAAATCAGCCAATTTTTTTTGCACAAAATAACCTTTTTTGTTTTCCCATTAAAAAAATAGCTTATCTACTTTGTAAAAGACCAATATTTTCCTATTGACATACTAATCCATGTCATCTGATTGGCCAAGAGTTTAAAATCTAATTCCAAATTATAACCAAATGGTTCCTATAGTCCCTCCCTTTGGGACTAATAACACTAATCTATTGTAAAAAATTATAAAATTTATTTGCGAGAAGATTTTGTAACTTTGATAACAAATAATAAGTGAAAATAAGTAGGAGAGTCACCACTACTAATGAGTTGTTTAGGAAACCACCTAGTAGATGGAGTGCAATTTTTTTCATTGCTCTATTTTTATTAGTTTGGAAAGACTTTTGGATTCATAGTTAAAGAAATTTATTTATGATCTTCTAATAGACATAGAAACTAAAGAATCAATTGGTCTATACACTTTTTCTATAAGATTAGAGTGAGAGATCAACATTCCTATTCTAGGGTTTTGGGTCATCAAAGTGATTTG